>OY720634.1:700000-1025000 GCA_963169105.1 Ceriagrion tenellum
TATTGTTCCCTGATGTTTTCTTTTCCCCATGTTATCACAGTTCAAACCTATTATATTCCACTGCCTGATGTGAGAACCTCTTTTCACCACGTCCACCTTCAATCTATGTTCGACACGATCCTTTCCCTGCTATTTTCTGACGGTGCATTAACTGTCCTTGTATCAAAGTATCACAATGCTGCTGGCACAATTCTCATTGAAAAGGAGGTTTCACGAACATAAATTGTCACACAAAGTCGTATTCATCAGATGGCACTCACTTGATGACGATGCAAATAATGACACCGACACCAGCATTTTCTTTCACATTGTGTGGTGACCCTATATGAAGGTATCCTTTAGATTGTATTCATTCCAACGCCGTCGATCTTATCTTACCAATCCATGCCTAAGAATTGTGGTGTGGAATTCTATCCCCAGCTTGAATTTCTTCTACAACTTTGTCGTTTTGGAGTGAGCTCAGTCAAAACTTTGTATTCATTCTGCAGCCAAGGAAAGACCCTTCGCTCACAAAAAGTTGCCTCTACTAAATTAGAAGCGGAAGCATACTCTGATAATGATGACAAAGAAACACCCGTATTCAAGTTACAATGAAGGTCCATTGGAAGAACAAGAGAATTTTTAAAAAAATCTTCTGTAGCTAATCAAATCATGTAGATACATTTAAATGTAAAGCTTATGAATGGAGAATATATCAAAGGGATAACCTCATTTATGAATGCAAGGAGAAGGAAAATATTCTTGCAGATAGAAGGAAAAAGAAAAAGTTTTCGGCACCTTTAAGCGCGCACCCGTTTTTAATGTTTGTCTAACTACACGCGCATCACGAGGTATTAAATTATTATAAAAATATTCAATATTGAAAATGAGGTATTAAATTTCCAATACATCTCAATGATGATAAATGTACCAATTACTTTGAAAACTCAGTTTCCAATGAAAAATAACCATATTATACCTCGAAGAAATCACAAAAAAATTATTTTAGTAATTCGAAGTTTGTTTAAACGTAAGTTGGAATAAATGAGATGCTCAAATAAATGTATCCGTATCTTTAACACCCTAACTGTAGAGAAGAGGCAGAGTGAAGGAAAACTGGGTACAAAAAACTCTGGTCCCACCAGGTACCGTTTCTCATGTAAATGACTCAGCACGTCGATCGACGTGTTCCGCCGCCAACCGCAGGGCACGAACACGACGATAGACGTGATCCGAAGTCAACGTGTTAATAAGTTGGATTTGTCAATACTGTTGGCGACTACTTTGCCGATTTTGTCGAGTGAAGACTACTGTCAAAGATTTGCCTTGGAGCTCTCTTGCAAAAGACCAGAATGACTTTGGGTTTTCACCTAGTAATTCGCTGAGGATTTTTTTTTGGAAGATTCGTTGAGTTGTATGCATTCATTTCTTTGTTTTTTTAGTGCTGAGCTATGTAAATTTCTCCTGCTGCAAGTTCCGTCGTTTATTACCTATCTGTATAGAAATTTTGTATAAGTTGTGCATTGTGCATTTGCCTCTGTCTCCTGAGAGACCAACACCTTTTGTGGTCGACGACTGCTAGAAGATGTGGAAAGACAATCTTCGTCTTCGTCATTTCTACAGAGAAAAAATCATCCACCTTGACCGGGATTCGAACCCGGATCCCTCGATTTCCAGCCGAGTGCTTTAGCCAGTTAAGCTACCGAGGCGTCCTCTTCCCCTGTGGATTTTTGTGACCTTTACGGGACTAGATGTTCTTGACTGCCGGACATACAATGTAACAAGCTAAAGCACTTGGCCGGAAATCGAGGAATCCGGGTTCGAATGCCGGTCAATGCGGTTGATTTTTTCTCTGTGGAAATTCGCACATGTGTGCATTGAGGGTGACTCCGTAAAAGTGGAACTCCGTGGCTAGTCCCGGATAGCTTGAAATTTGTTCGTCATGTGTAATGGAAGTTCATGAAGTACGCGTACGTGTTTATTTAAACTTGCATGCTACACAGTTACATACGTAAGTGGAATCTGAAGATGATAACTACTCAAATTGACTATATTTTCAAAGAGAAAAATCGATTGCCTCGACTAACATTTGATTTTTGTGTAAAAGAATACATTTTTTATCGTAGCCGCTATCATAAATGCTTCTTCCGCCATGTTTGGAGCATTGGGACTATGCATCTTTGAATTTTAATATGATATTTTTCCCACAGATAGCTTTACAGCTCTCTCTTAGAAACATTATTTACTTCAAAGTTGGATTTGAATAACTCTGACCCAGTAATTCTACTGATGGAATGCTTTTAAATCACTTCCATCCACTCAACCATAGAATTCAGCATTCACTCAATTTTTGTTTCCCGTTAGAAATTATTTGGTATTTAATACGCTGCTTGCCGGGTGGAGACATCTTTTTGCCACACAATGTTAACACATGGTCCAACTTCCTCTCATCGGCATATGTTACACTGCAACCTTCTACTTCATAATTTAAAAAAAACTGTTAGTCGAGTGGTAGGGACCCGATCAAAATGATATCCCAGGGCAGCTTTCAGATATCAACTCCTTAACTTATCACAGTCATTGGGTTGGGTATGTTATTTACATTGCATTTGGAAAACGGAGCATTGGCCACTGGGGTTCACATCGCACATTATCTGCCATGACCATTCTAGGAAGATGTAGGCAGGGGAAATACATTCGTAAATTTTCCCTGCTCCAAAATTTGCTGATTCATAGCCTTTTATTCACCTTTCAGAACTCTACAACGACACCGGAAGAACTTCATAACAAGAATACTATGGACATCCTCCCTAAATTCAGTGACACCATTATCGTCTAGATGATTATGAGTAAAAATGAAATAGCTGCTGACGCTGGAATATATGGCGGTCAGCTTTGAATATCGGTAACATTCATTTTGTAACCTTTATAAAAAGGGCATGGCAAAGGAAACCAACTACTTTGGCTTCTTATCGAAACAGAACACTCATATTCAAAGTAATTATAAACGGTATATATCCCAATGGAAATGGTTGGCTAGACACACCTCAATAATTACTGGTTTTATTTAAACAAGTCATATTGATTCAATCGTCATACCTTTCCGATAACATGTGATTTCTTGTCGCTTAACTTTTTTTGTAATGATGTTACGATGTCTCCATTTTATTTCTCATGAAAATCTTTTAAATCGACCGAACACGTAGCTTTTACACCAAATTCCTACAGTTAAATATAACTCATTGTCACTTGTTTGACCATGAATTGTCGTAAATAATATCTTCAGTTCACTCAATTAGTGAGTTCAGCCTCCACTCCATTATCCAAAGTCAATCATGTTCAGGCAACATCCTGTGGAACAATATATACCTTTCTTGGAGAGCAATAAACAGTCTGCACAAAAGAAAGCCCTTTTCACAATCCTGGATGGAGGAAAGGCTCCACTCTTCTGAAAGTGACCTAAACAGGGCTGTGGTTTCTTTCTCAGCTGGGAGTTGGCATGTCGGAGTAGTGTCATTTTTTAACACATTCAATGCGGGACATATATTTATGGAAATCAACAGAATCGGATGAAATTTATCTAAAGTTTTTTCTCCATATTCTGTTTATAACTTGTCGTTACATAACTCTAAACATAATAAATGTAAAATTTTCAACATTTTTCGCAAAAATTTGTACTACGTCAATTGACGTGCTCCGTATCTCACGCTCGCCAGCACGTAATTCTTTGGCGTGTTGCCCACCTTTCAGGATATGTCCAGATTCCCACTATGATTGCGATGAGCCAATTTAGCTAAAATTGATTAATGTTTTACTGACGTAATTTAAAAAGAACAAGGAAAGGATACTCGTAGATATTCTCATGGGAGTAAAAAGGTGGATAGTACTTTTGAACAATGAATGAATATTCATACCTGTGGTTTTCAATGAAATATATTTCTCTTTGGAGAATTCACCGTAATGTACAAGAACAAGGATACAGTTTTTTATTTATAATTATATGTATATACATATTTTCCCAGGTTGTACTTCCGGAAACAGGGATTCAGGCAGAGCCCGGGACCGCCTTTGCAGTCAGTGCAATGTATTCCTGTCTGCTTCCGTAAGCCTTGGGTCTTGCAGACTCTGAAATCCTTTTGTCCGGTTTTTCTAGAGCCAGGGTGGGAAGGTACTTTGGGAAGTGGGAATGAATTGATATAGAATCCCTGTGTGGATTGTAAACAACAGTCCTGCTACCGATCAGGTAACCAATTATTGCGGAGGTGGAATGAATACCAATCCAGACGATGGCCGTTGTAACGCTTATACAAAAATAAAGTATCCAACATTATCATCTCCATGATATGAATGCCAATTTTTTGTACCACTTTAGGGATTTATGTTCCTTGGTGTAGTACGCTAAGTATTGATTCATTCGATCAGTACCCTCATGTATTTATTGTACTCCACAATACATCGGGATTTATTCACTGAATGGCCCCTCTTAGATAAAGTCGATATTATATCCCCGCTAAAATTCGAGGATATCATAAGAACATCTCTCTTGTCCTTCCATATCGAAACACAAATCCCTTCAGGTTGGTTCCATTGCTGGATCACTTCACCCCTGCACAATTGAGCTTGGATGAACTTAGGAGGGTTCCCTTTTTGGTCTGTTCGAAGCATCCATGTGAAGTATCAGTACTCACGAAGCAACAGCTCTCTGGCAAGAGAAAAACTGTTGTAAAAGTCGTCCATAAAAATTGAATGGCCTGGGCTGAGACCATTCAACAATTTATGAACAACTTTTTCCGTGTGTCAACACCACCAACATCAGAGTCCTTCCCTCCTGCTTATAGAATAAATCGATGAACTAGCCCATCTGGCTCCGCCAATACATGAAGTTTCACTCCTAATTTATGGTGTTTCATTTATATAAACTGGCGGAACGAAAGCCTTCCCTGCAAGCCACCATCGATACATCAATACACAGATTCTGTCTTGGGTAATGCACTGTATCCATAATTTGATGGAAGTACACTGCAATAGGCCTAATCTTGAAAATAGGGTCCTCAAATTTTCGGTCTACGGGATTTCTGGCGAAATGCAGGGACAAAGCTAGACAGTAACAGCTAGAAAGCTAGACAATAACAGTTGTCTCCCTGCCAGATGGGCCCCGCACCCACTCTTCGTCCTCTGCCTCTTCTTCCCCTCCCCCTTCCCCATTTTTGGAGAAAATACAAGATGGCATCACTAAAACAGTTTCGTGGTAGTACGTAAAACTGAATCAAAACATTGCATAATACTTCTTATTTTACAGATATAACCAAAGACTATAGTACATAAGTGTAAAAAATAATGAAGAGAATAAATGCATATTTGCTAACAAAAACAAAACTACATGGAAAAAATGTTACATTTGCATCAAACACCTTGCAACGGTAAAGAGATAATCCGATTATCTGACAAGGTTCAATACACCAGCGTGTAACGTTCACACATCTCAATTTGTGAAACGCTTGAATTTGGTGAGAATTAAAATAAGTTTTATTCCGCATACGGAATTAAAAATGATTGTGACTAAATTTCAAGAACAGCTATTGAGTTGATATTGTGTTTGTCAGTGAATTTCTGGCGTAATCACCCTCTGCCAACCAACTTTTAGGCAGTTTATAGGTTCTTCATGTATTTAGGTGCATAGATAAGGAGATGTCCTATTAAATAAAACTAATGCATATTTTACGAACCAGAAAGTAAGGACATATGTTGAAGAGTCACAAAAGAGACATTTAAATTTGCAAATTTTGCATGAACAGCTACATAATACATATAAGCCTCCACTACACTCAATGCATTTGATCAAAACTGCTACTTCTAAACTAGCTGTAACTATGCCATCATTTCAAGTATCAGAAATCTTTTCATAAACACTTTTTAAATCAAAATAATATTTACGTACATTTAGGACGAAACTTCCTCCCCCCCACCTACCGAATTCTGGTCTTCTGGTCATGATCCTTTATTTACCACCTTTGATCTCGACGATGCAGTCGTGTCTAAATCACCATGCCGGGAAGATGGATCAGGTTCTTGATAAGGAAATATAATAATAAAATTAGTTGTTACCTACGTCGATGAATTCGACCCGCATAGAATGAGTTGAAATAAATTTTATGCAGAAAAATAGAGCTAATTATCTGAGAGGGGAACCGCAAGTAGCAAAATAAAATAATAAAAATTATGGGTCTTAGAATAGGGCAAGTCTTCGCTTCATTGTATAGATTACTCTGCAATAGAAATAAATAATGATTAGAAGAAGAATCATAGTTTCTTCAGATATTTCATCCAGTTCTACGCTAAATAAAAAGTTCATTTTACATAATAAATTTACGATAAAAATTATAAAAGTAAGGGGAAAAGGCTCTCTCCTGCATGAAGAAACAATGTTAGAAAGAAAGTGGTGCATGAATAAAATAAAAAAGTTAAAATGGCCAAGAAAAAAAATAATGTGTACTTACATCGACTGGGAACAGGAGGTGATGAAATCAAGGACGTTCCAAAGGCTCAACACGAGCAATCTACAAACGATGCACACAATACGGTTGCTAGAACCCAACTGATGGTCAGCCGCACGGTCGGAAGCGAGCTGGAAGGGTATTAGTCACGTACGAGGGCGAGGAAAAGAATACACGGCCGAGAAATCGACTACGTCAATTGATGTGCTCCGTAGATGGGGATAGACGGGACCACGTCTATTGACATGCTCCGCGCTGAATGTCTTAAGCTGTTTCCAATCATTTGGGTAGTTTTGGACTTCTGTTTCCGTTTTAGTGTAGAAGAAGGGGGGCAGATATGCAAGGTTAGACAGTGTCAATGGATTCATATCGCTATGGGTGAAGCAGCGATCGATAAATTCTAGAACACGAAACATCTATGCATGCTGACTAAGAACTTGGTTAGCCGAGGACTCTACTCCGATATGCCATTATCTTTGACGTTTTATGATAATATTTATATTTCAACATCGTTTTTTATCAATTAGATTCTCCCTTGACAAATTTGAAATGACCCACGTCTCAAGATGCCTCATTCACAACTGCTTGAAGGCGCTGAGAGGATGTGTCCATTCAAGGTGATACAATACTGCTCCATGTTGGCTATCTCTGGTCTCCATCATCATATATCTGTGATAATTTTTCCATCATATTCTTAAACGTTAAAAAGTATTTATGAGCTGATGTAATTCGTATTGCATTTTATTTTGATATCTGAAAGACCTCCGTCACACTAACAATAGTGCTCTGAATATGGATGACGTTGATCAGGCTGACATCTCTGACAGGGTCACAGCGAAAAGGTGGAAAACCTTTCCACTGAGGATTCCTACAAGTTGAGCATTGGCGTAATCCTTATCCAGTCCAATTTTTCAAATGAATTAAACTCTAACGGTTGGGTTTTGCAGTGCTGCTTGAGTTTTTAGGGGACACCATTATAAAAATTACTCGGCCCCAACGTTTCATGTTCACTGCTGGGAACTTCGGTAGACTGTGCTAATGCTGGCCTTTGTTACCTTACCATTGATGCTGAAAACCCCAAAGAAAAAGCTGGAAATTTTATATTCTATTTTTTAAGCATATCTCCGTAAAAATCATCTAATTAGAACTTTACCCTGACTCATAGTATGTCAACACTAAATTCGAACTGTCATGTTTCCCTCGGAAAATCGTAAGGATGTGACAAAGGCTCTATGCAATGCAGGTGGTATTGATGAACGTAGAAGACTATTATTGGGGTGTATTCCATATTTTCCCATCTCTTTCTATCTAAGAATTCCACTTCGGCACACCAGAGGCAATATTGAGAACCCCCAACCTCGGTCCACTGAGGGAACCCTCGACGTCATCAACCTTGGGTGAAAGAGCCCGACCGACCACAAGACCGCTCCTTCTCCCCCACTCCAATCTGAAAGGTGGCGAAGAGGCTTTCTTTCGTTTTGGTGTGTTTACAGTTCACACAGCTAAGTTTTTGAATGTGCGATTACAACCAGCGCAGGCTCTCCACCACCGGTGGTCATGTATGTTCATTCTGTGCTTAATCAGCTGAGGGTACCCATTGAAATTCAGCGAGGGGGGATAAAATATTATACATGACTTGGCGAATACAACCAATATCTTCTCAATTCCCTGCTCAAAGCATATAAGCAGGCATGAAGCAATTCATGGGACTCAGCAAGACAAATTCAATTGCTGATCGAAACTTGAAAGATGAATAAATGAATGTGAGTTCGTAATTGTATCTATTTTAAGCTACTTTATTCTCATTTATAAAAACTTGGTCCAGTACGACAAAGAAATATGTACTATCAAATGATTTCCTTGAGGGCCACACTGTGTGGTTAACATACTTTCATCGTCTCAGATGTCAACGATGTATCATATAAAATATTAAACTCATATGAAAACTCTTTAAGTGTAATAGAATGATTATGTATCCAATTCAAAACAATTCAAACCCTCCGAGCGATGACAATCTGCAATTGATGCCTAGATAATGGAACCTCTATCGTTTGTTAGACAAGGACTTGTTGCTATCAGAAATGTAAGCGTAAAAAATGATTTCTACAATCAATTTGACCTGATTCAACCTTTTATCGCGATGCTAATAAACTTTCTGCGGCCTAATACAAGGAATACCCATCGATTTCAGCAAAGGTTTCATGTGCGCCAATGAAGACATGAAATGGATATTTGAGTTTTGTCTTTCATTCCCGTAGCTTCCGAAAACAAGGACGATTTTGTGACTTCGTCTTCTGACCGACGTTCGTTTCTCTCCATGCCTCCCCATCCCGACACCGACGGGATTGGACCGACATAATAGACCTAACCCACCCTCACCCCACCCCAGAAATAATTCCTTACAGGTCTAAATTTTTCATCGAGGGTTCAAGTACATTCGTACAAAATTTTTTCCTCAAGTACGTTACCAAGGTTTCTTTTCCATCCGAAGCGTTTATTGCATTCCTGTGCAAGGGGACATGGTTCGGCATTGTCACATCAATGTCAACTCGGGACTTAGAAATTTTTCGACTCTGAGTTGGGAAGTTTTTTTTCTGGACTGGAGTATAGCATTGTTATTAGAAGACATGGTTTGATGTTGTTTTAATGTATTATTCTGCAAGATTTGAAAAAAGCTGCATTAGGGGTTAAAGCTGGGCTGTCAAATTTTCTTTGATTCCTATTCATACATTTTCTTAGTTAAGGATATGTTGTATATGTACTCGCGAGTATTTTATTATCATCTCTGGATAGCTTAAATACTGCCGGCTGACATTGTATTTATAGTATTATATGCACATGTTAATTAGCAATTTAAATGGTCTCATTGAGAATAGTAATATAGTCTGACGAAAGCCTTAAAAGAATAAGAGCATGGTTTTAAGTCCCACCTCTGGCAGAAATGAATTTTTCCTGCTTCATTTGTTTTGTTTCCATTGTGCCGCGATGTGGTGACGTCACATTCTGCCCCTGAAAATCAAAAATTCCTCCACTCCTCCCTACCACCCAGTGATTGGCTTTCCGATTTTCCGTCTTCTGTCTCCTTTTCTATCATGTGAACCCAGCTTAATCTCATGTTTTAGTTAGTTAGTTTGTTTGTTTGCTTTAAAAGTAAGGTGGAAGGGGTACCACAGTCAAAAATTCTTGAAAAATACATATTGCTTGGCAGCCATCTTGATTCAAAAAAAGGTCACTGTATGTACAAAAAAAGGTTGGGGAAGGGAAAGGGGCGGGAAAGGATCGGTGGTGGAGGTGGAGGAGGAGGGAGTTTGAGTTGCATGCAACACCCAAGAGGGAAGGGGAGGCTGCTGCACAGGTTCTTGGGAAGTGCTAGCTTGGGAAGGTAAGCGAGGTTCGGGTGAAGGTTTAGGGAAGTGGGGAAGGGGTGTGTGAGTAGGGTATAACATCTCGTTAATAATAGTCTTTTCACAGCACAAAATCTCTAATTTCTCTAACGCGTTCAACCTCCTCCCTTTCTTTTGACGTGCAAAATTCTGGGGATGAAGTCACTCTGGTAGTTATGCGTCACTAAATGTTTTGCGAAATGTGAGAACTCATTCCTTTTCCTGAATGTTTCGCTTCATGTTCTCTGACCCTGGTATGGAAAGGTCTACCTGTCTGTCCGATATATACTCTATTACAGTCGTTGCAGCAGAGTTCATAAACTCTGCTTCGTTCTAGAGTGTTTATTCTGTCTTTGTTAGACCCAAGTATGTTTCTCGTAGTGTTTCAATTGTAGAAGGCGGCTCTTGCTTCTCCTTTTAGTAGATGTCGTTTTGCCTTAAGGAAGATTCTACCAAGGAATGGTATATCCTCCTCCACTTTGGGCCAGATTCTACCTCTTGTGTCCCACTGTAAATCTCCTTCCGAGCCAATGCTGTCTGTTTCCGCCTGTGCAGTGTATCAATTAGAACTTCCAAGTATCCATTGCTGACAGCTATTTGTTTGATTTTGCGTAGCTCCTTCATTTTGTTCACATTAGACATGGGAATGGTGAACAGTATGTGTATCATGGAGTGGAAGGCTGCCAGTTGCTGTGAAATGTGGTGTCGTGAGTGTGCGTGTATCACTTAGTCTGTGTAACACTCTTTCCTGTAGATCGCAAAATCAAACCTGTTGTCAATGACTGTGATAGACAGATCAAGAAAATTCAACTTCTTTTCACATTCTAATTCATTTGTACATTGTATTCTCTTGTCTTGGGAATTAAGGAGAAATAAAACACTGACCAGTTGTCTTTCAGTCCCTGTCCACACACAAAACACATCATCCACATATCAAATCTGGTGTAAAAGTGTTATATATATAATTCCGCATTCTTCCTCTTTAAATAGAGGTATAAAGTAACCCTGTACGTCATTTGAATTGGCTGTAATTGGAAGTCGAAAGTGGGACTCCTCAGCGAAATATCAACTGTAAAGTTTGCGCTCAAAATTGTCCATAAAAATGTCGACCAGGATAGGGGAGAAGGGAGAACCCATAAACAGTCCTTCTAATTGATGATAATGCTTCCTGTTGATTAGGAAACCACTTTGTTCAACACACATTTTCGGAAGAGAATACAATTCATTTATGGCTGGGGTTGGTGCTCCGGCTTTCATGAGAGCAATCTCAGCTAGAGCTTCTGCTCTGGGAAGACTCGTGAACAGCTTCTTAATGTCGAAAGAATCCATGAGGCACTTCGAGGGTAACACTTTATCAGCGTGTCAGCAAATTCGCGAGAATTTCTCATTCCCTATTTTGGAGTGAACTGGAGTACTGCTTCAAAAGTTTATTAATTTTGTGAGAGAGAAGATGGTTGGAAGCGGAGACACTAGATACAGTGGGCCTGATCGGAATGTTATTTTTGTGGATTTTTGGAAGTCTGAAAAACTTAGGGCACTTATGGTTCATTTCCACCAATTTATGTTGTTCATAATTTGATATAGTATGTTCTGATTCGATTAATTCACGTTTTTTCATGTTGTCAGTATCTCTGGACTCGTGATAACAAAAAATTGCGTCCGATTGGTGTCAAATTTTGTGAACTTTGATTAAAAGTTGTCCTTACTACTGCAGCATTGAAAAATGTATTATTGTTCAAAAAGTCACATTCAGTGCATAATGTATTCGGCAATGACGATCAATGTTTTCACTCTGACAAGGAGCACCTAAAAACGCTGCTGTGACCTGTCATCATTCTTAAAAATGAGTAATCGCATACTATTTCATGCATTAAGATATCCTTTTGGTCTGGGCCAAAGATTTTGCTTCGTGAAATCAAAATTTTATAATTTCGAGTTTCTACTGTATAACTATACATATAACCATCTTCCTCTAACTATAAAAAAATTAAAAAAAAATATGTGGTGTTTAAAATTTGGGTTCCTGCTATCTTCAAGAGAATTGTTTCTATAAATTCAATCACTATTTGACTTCTAATCATTAATGTGCCTTGAATTATTTTCATGATGTTAATTATGTTATTGCATTGGTGTCTAACTTTTGTAATGTATCTTCTGGGCAAATAAATTATTAAATTTATGTGTTTCTCCCACCAAATTCTGTCCTATCTGCTACTGTGAAGTAATTATTCCTTTCTCATCCAACAAATTGTCTTCCTTCCCTCTCCCATCACCCCACACCCCTTTACTGCCTATGTTGAATCATGAAGTTATTTTTCTTTTTGAAGACAGATTTTATTTCCCGTACTACTTTTTATATATAAGGGAACTGTTGTACAAATTCAAATCATGTGATGGAATACATGAATTGAAACTTAGGTCTGGTACAGTGGTTAGGCTGTCTAAATATTTCCTCACAGTAATAAACTATATTACTTATGTATTTATTACTTACAACTTTGCTTACATCTAATCTTGACAGCGTTCAATCTTATTTCTTGTTTTAGAAATGATGCATCTACATACTTAATCCTGGAATTGGAGTTTAGAATTGGCCTTTTGCCAACCACCGTTCACTTTTCTTGCACCATTACCTAAGATTCATGTGAAATCATTTGCCTTTTTTGTATATGAGTGTGTGTGTGCAGATCATGGAAACACCCATGTTAATGATGTAGCTGACTCATTTACAAATATACCACCGAGTGATGTTACCTACCAAACTTGGCAACTCTGATGAAAAAAATGTTTCATGTTTATATTAGAAATCATGCCTTTGTAATTAGCAGTAAAATTTCCATTTGCAGCATGAAGTTCCTGCAAATTAACTACTGAATGACAATTATATTTTAATTTATGGAGAGCATTCCATGTCTCACTATGACATAAATGGGAAACAATATTTGTGAATTATGGAATATTGAAGGAACTCATGGCTAGTATGAAGCATTTCTAAATAGTATATAAATTACGTGATAATCCAGTATTGATTTCACTCTTTGCTGTGGTTATAGTAATAAAGCTTGTCCTTGATAATGGTACGTATTGCCAAAAGCATGGTCTGTGATGAGTGAAAATTAAGTACCGAATATAACATGGTTTACTATATTACAATATTTGGCATAATAGTTTTCTACGAGGTTTTGCCCGAGACTTTAGTTAACATGGGTGGTAATTTGAGGTAAAATTAACTGTGTTACAACTTGAGCTGGCTTATTAGTCAGTGTGCTTAGAAGTGCATGCAAAGTGTGAGGAAATTATGGTTTTGGTATCTTTCCCTCTGCCGACTTACCACAGACTCCTGCTTTAAGGCTCATTTAATGGTAATTACTTTTTTTTAGAAAAATGGCAGCAACCATGAGGTGACTATAGTGCTCTTCTCTCGGACTTTTTACAAGGCTACAAATCTGGAGGAGTTTCCACATCACATGAGGGAGTGTTTGCAGTTGGACTACAAGGGAAGATTTTATGAAGATTTTTATAGGTGGGTTTATAAAGTGAATCTTGAATATGTACTCCCTAATTGTTTCCTTTTCCATAATTTATTTCATTTTGGTTTGGCCCAATCCAATTTCCCAAATGAACAATGTCATGAGAGCTTTTTGGAGGGTTGGTCATTAATAAAACAAGATCACTATCTCTTGTAAAAAGTACTTATAGGGGATAGAATAGGAACTTGTAGTAGTACTTGTAGGGGATAAAGTACTTGTAGTAAAAAGTACTTGTAGGGGATAAAGAATTTGAGCTTGAGATTATTCATCTAAATATCAGAATATGTCATTAGACCAAAAAGGCTGTGAATAATGTTATTGTCCATAGCATGTTTGACCCACTACCATATTCTGTGTATTCAAATTATTTTCTTCTCAAGCCCTGATGATGCAAATGTGTGCAATTATGTGAAACATTGGCTAGAGATTGTGACATTGTTTTATTGATGACCAGCCTTCCTAAATCAGTGATTGAACATACGGACAATGCGTCATTTACCCCATTTTGGACT
Organism: Ceriagrion tenellum; assembly: GCA_963169105.1. Taxonomy (NCBI): domain Eukaryota; kingdom Metazoa; phylum Arthropoda; class Insecta; order Odonata; family Coenagrionidae; genus Ceriagrion; species Ceriagrion tenellum. The sequence continues at coordinate 713,899 of OY720634.1, forward strand.
ACTTCAGTTGTATGTTTTTTAATTTTACTATTAAATTTTTGGGTTTCAGCTATTTTATTTCATTAGATTTTCATACCGATTGTTCAGTTTGCATTAAGAGCTAAGCATCCAGTAATTCTATTGAATTTTAGTAAATTTTGGTCCATGGAGGACTGAAAGCTCTCCCTAGCATTTCATCTGGCACTGTCAGGCATACCTTCCCCATTGCAAGTTTAGATGTTTTCTTTCATTGCAAGTGTTCATTGCCATCGAGCTCAGGTGAGTGAGATGCCTTGATCTCACAGTAAAAGTTTTTGTTCACTTTCCACATACTTTTTTTCATCGACCAAGGTTTCACCATGAGCTATGTCATTTTCAAGGTGAAAAATGACCTCAGGACGTATGCTCATTCTCCTACTCACTTGCAATGGCAATCATAATTTGTGCAATAAAAACGACTGTCTGCTCAATACCCACATTCCAAATATTTTTCCTGCGTAATGTTTTATGTCACATCACAAAATTAGAGTAATACATTCAGATAAGCATTACAGTGCCTAAGGTTGATGTGCAGTTGGTTAAGTGGTGAGTTTTGGATGTTTACACAACTTCAAATATATAAGAGAATGGCTTCCAGGTTACATTTTGGGAAGTTTGTGAACACACTCACAAGGAAAACAGTAGTATGTAGAACGTAGTAACCAAATATGTTTGCCTGTATTTTGTCCTAATTGTATTGGGACTGTGAGTAATTGATGCGTGTTAGAGAAACATTCCAACCAGGTTGTAGTGTATGTAATCATGGAGAGCCACCTTTGGTACTGTAAAATAAAGGAGATCAAACAAAAACCAAGACGAGAAAAAATGCTGGTGGAAAAAGAAAACAGAAAGATTTGCCTCAAGCTGAGACAGGATGATAGAAAATTGAGAAGAAGTGGGCATCAAAGAAAAATGGGATTAGCTGTTGAGTATATTCGCAGAAGTAGCAGAAGAGCAACTGGTGAGAAAGAGAGCGCACCTTAACCCTCGAGCAGTCGAAACACGAGCAGTTGCACTGGCATACAGAGTATTTTAAATATTTTCTTCAAATCAGGTGACTCCCATAGAGTTATAACTTTTTGCAATCGTACAATATTTTAAGCTTTGAAAATCGATTGAATTCATTTATTAATTAATATATTTTTAATGAAAACTTGAATAAATCTTTCTACTCTAATAAATATTTTTATCCCGTATTTTGTGGGCTTGTTAGGCTTGTGAACATTAAAAGTGTATTTTCCTCATCCACTGTAACTACCACACTCAAGCTGTAATTTTTCTGGCAGTTTATTGCAAATTCAGTGAAAATAGCCCTATTTGGAGAAAATTTGTCTTTTCTCCTGTGTTCGCTTCTATCGTGAAAGTAGATATGATATCTTTGTTCTGGCACAAAACTTGATACTCGTCCAAGACCCAACCCCACCCGACTAGGCTACCGAGAACCCAACCCCTACTCTCCGTCAAAGCGGGAATCCAGCCCCACCCACCCATCAAGGCTACCTACTGTCGGTGGAAAAATTATGTAGACTCGAGTTTGGAGGCTGATTAAAAATGAGCCGTGGTACCCACATGAATGCGAGTTACACCAAACTTTATTTTATTCTACGTTTAACTGTGGTTGTACAGTAACTCCTTCTCCTCCTCGCCGTGTTGTGACCTCGCAGGTGGCAAGGTTTTAACTATCGGAATGTGTATGGGCGTGCTAATATCTGAAAGCATGATTAGATATTTGTCGAGTATTCTTTTGTATAAATGCCACTTGTCTACGTCCTTGAGTCCATTCTTGGCCAACACACCTTTCATTTCCTTATCTAATGCGCTCAACCTTGCCTTCATATGCCCTCGCTCGAAGACTTCTGGGCTTACTACAAGCATCTTACGCTAACTCATTTCCCCAATAGACTACCGAAGACACCGATTAAAATTGATCCGAGTAATAATGGTAAGAAACCTCCTTTTTTACGAGAAGCGCACGTTTTCTCGGAACACTCGTTCCCTGCGTTGCCAACTTTCTCAACGTATTATGATGTTTGGCTAGTTTTCATTTTAACCTATTTTCTATCTTATGATTCCCGTTTATGGTATTCAAACAGCAGTAGCAGATTTCTTTAATGAATTCGTCGTGGGAAGATTTCAGTATCACAGAGCGTAATGTAGCCTTTGCGCATTTTAACACGTGAATTAAGTGTATGTTCCTCTTCAACATGTTCATCGCGCAGCCAAATTGTAATTGATCTCGCGGATTTTTGAACGCTACAATGTACTTTGCATTCAGTGAAGTGTCTCTCGATTGCACACTTTGTTAGAAAATATTCTGCTTAATTTGAAACACGGAAATGTTAAAATGACTCCCTTTCATGAAAAGTTTGCTCACGTCTTTACTGTACGCTCCTTCACTCATTAAATCATCGATAACGCACAAGGTAGGAGATCGTCCAAAGTCCACAAAAGATGGTATTTCGTGGTGTATGCTCAGTCGTTCATGTTCTATATCTGGCCCGCTACCTTGGCTACAGCTCCATACCATCTCGTCTTTCTCGCGATCGATCATGCAATGTAAGTTTGTGGGAGGAGAGCCAGGCTTCTGTTCGCTAAATGTGTGAGCGAGAATGAAAGGGGGATAGCCCCTTTCGGTCGCTCCAAGAGACCAAGACCTCTCATTGACGACGACTGCTAGAAGAAGTGGAAAGCCCAACCTTCTTCTTCGTCATGTGTAATGGAGGTTCACGAAGTTCACTCACGTGTTTATTTAACTCGCATGCTACACAGATACACGCGTAAATGGAATCTGAAGATGATATTAACAACTCGAATTGACTATATTCTCAAAGAGAAAAATCGATATCCTGGACTAAGAGTCGATTTTTGTGTAAAAAAAAAATTTTTTATCGTAGCCGGTATCATAAATGTTTCCTCCGCTGCGTTTGGAACTTTGGGACTATGCGTCTTTGAATTTTAACATGATATTTTTCCCACAAATAGCTTTATAGCTCCCTCTTAGAAACATCATTTACTTCAAAGTTGGATTAAAATAACTCTTTACCCAATTATTCCACGGTTAGAATGTTTTTCAACCAACTTCCATCCACTCAACTTTCTGCATTAACTCAATTTTTGTTTCCCGTTAGAAATTACTTGGGATTATATACGCTGCTTGCCGGACAGAGACATCTTTTCGCCACACAATGTTAACACTTGGTCCAACTTCATCTCATCGGCGTATGTTACACTGCAACCTTCTTCTTTATAATTACATCTATATCTACATCTACGTGATTCCCTGCGAGCCACCACGAAGGTGTGTGGCACGGGGTGAAGATCACCAAACATGCACTATTGACATGCAAGTAGGATATTTAAGGGAGATATGCTAGATAATAGGGTCACATGGAGCTAGATGGCTAGTATCTACATAATAAGGAAGGGATTATTAGTTGTTATTACATGCATCATGCACTACAGACTACTCTAACTATATTTCACCTACCTATCCCTTTGCTACGCTGCCTATCTCTTATAGTACGAGGGAAAAATGACATTTTAAATCGATCGGTACGACAATCTATCTCTCTAATCTTGTTAATATGATCAAACCTAGCATAATACGCAGGGGTTCTTAATATATATCTAACGTCATCTGTGAACAACTCTGTTTCGAATTTACTTAAAAGGTTTAACCTAAATTTTAACCTGCGTTCTGATAGTAATTCCCATCCTAGTTCTTCTATTAAGCGCGTAAAACTTATACAATTATCATAACGGCCTTTAACAAACCTAGCAGATCTCCTTTGCACGCGCTCTAATTCTTTTATCATACCTTCCTCGTACGGATCCCATATACTAGTGGCATATTCTAAATGAGGCCTGACAAGTGTAAAATAGCTTCTTTCTCGTACCTACTCTCTCATCGAAGTTGCCTAGAACCCTTTTTACGAATCCTAATCTACGGTTTGCTACACTAGTTATTTCCCTGATGCGTTTCCCCCATGACATGTCTTCAGTGATGGTGACGCCTAAGTATTTAATTGAATCTACGTTACATATTTTCTTTTCTTTGATGCAATAATTATTCCGGGGAAAGCCTTTCTTTTTCCAAAAATTCATAATCGCTCATTTCTTCAAATTTAATTCTAGTTGCCATCTATCACATCAATCGCATCTAAATCCTTAGCTAAAAAGTGTCTGTCCTCTTCATTTCTAATTTCCTTATACACTACTGCATCAGCGGCAAAAAGACGGAGCGTGCTATTTTTTACTACTGTATTCAAGTCGTTTACGTACAGAAGAAATAAAATTGGGCCTATCACACTTCCCTGGGGAACACCTGATGTAACTTTGACTTCGCCGGAGCTGACACCATCTAATACCACCCTTTGAACGCGTTCATTAAAAGAAACCTATGAGGATATGTCCGTTAGAGGTGATAGAATACTGCTTTCTCTAACACCGTGTTGGCTATCTCTGGTCTCCATCGTTGTATATCTTTCTGTGATAATTTTCTCATCGTATTCTTTAACGTTAAAAAGTATTTATGAGCTGATGTAATACGTATTGCATTTTATTTTGATATCGGAAAGACCTCCATCACACCACCAAAAGTACCAACAAAGCGCTTTGAATATGGATAACATTGGTGGTTTCCGGCGTTTCTTTATGGAATTTACTAAACATTTTGAAGAATAGAGTAAACTTTGTTTTTCCACAATGAATTTAATAATTTGCGACCATGGTTTCGATGATTAACGTCATCATAAGGTGATGATGATGACGTTATTCGTCGAAACCATGGTCACAACTTATTAAATTCATTCTGGAAATACAAAGTGTATTCTTCAAAATGGATAACGTTGATCACGCTGACATCTCTAACAGGATCTCAGCGGAAAGGTGGAAAACCTTTCCACTGAGATCTAGACTGCTAATGCCGCCCTTTGTTTTTTACCATTGATGCAGGAAACTCCAAAGAATAAGGTGGAAATTTTTATATTCTATTTTTTAAGTATATCTCCATAAAATCATCTAATTAGGACTTTACCGTGACTCATAGTGTATTAACTCTACATGCAAAGTGTTATGTTTCTCTCGGAAAACTGCAAGGACGCAACAAAGACTCTACGCGATGCAGATGGTAATGATGAATGTAGATGGCTATTATGGGGGTGTAAAGCATATTTCCCCATCTCTGCTTATCTAAGAATTCCACTCCGGTACGCCAGAGGCAATACTGAGAACCCCTAACCTCGGTCCCCCTAGGGAACCCTCGCCTTCATGAACCTTGGGTGAAAGAGCCCGAACGACCACAAGACCGCTCCTTCTCCCTCACTCCAATCTGAAAAGAATGTCGCTGCCTCCTTCCCTTTGGAATTCTTATGCAGGTCTCATTAGGTAGACGAGTGAAGGTGGCAAAGAGGCTTTCTTTCGTTTTGGTGTGTAAACAGTTCACTCGGTTAAGTTGGTGAATGCGCGATTACAACCAGCGCGGGCTTTCCAACACCGGTGGTCGTGGATGTTCATTTTATGTTTAATCATCAGAGGGTACCCGTTGAAATTCAGCGAGAGGGAATAAAATATTGAACATGACTTGGGGGATAATGCCAGTATGCTCTCAACTCCCTGCTTGTAGCGTATAAGTCAGGGGTGGCCAAACAAAATGATATTGCGGGCCACTTTGGAAATGCATCATAACTCCGTGGGCCACATATAAAATTATACATCCCCATATTAGATTTAGACCCACTATAGACACTATTTTGGAGTGAAAAATTGAAACAAAATGTGTTATTATTATTGTGTTTAAGTTATTGAATTAAAGTGGGATAGATTCTCGGGCCGTAAAACTATTCAAGGCGGGCCTCGGGTTGGCCACCCCTGGTATAAGTAGACGTGAATCAATTCATGGGACTCGGCGAGACAAATTCATTTTCTGATTAGAACTTGAATGATAAATAAAATAAAGTGAATTCATAATTTTATCTATTTTAAGCTACTTTATTCTAATTTACTAAAACTTTGTCCAGTACAACAAAGAAATACTGTAAAATGATTTCATTGAGGGCCACACTGTGTGGTTAACGTGTTTAAAACATCTCAGACGTCAACGATGTGTCATATAAAATATTAAACTGAAATCAAAACTTTTTAGGTGTAATAGAATGATTATGCATCCAATTTAATACAATTCAAACCCTCCCAGCGATAGCAATCTGCGATTAATGCGTAGGTATTGGAACCTCTATCGTATGTTAGACAACGACTTGTTGTTATCAGAAATGTAAGCGTAAAAAATGATTTCTGCATTTGATTTGACCGGATTCAACCTCTAAATGCGACGGTTATATCCCTCTCGTCGAGTACGTTCCGAAGAAGGCTTCTTTTCTGTCCTGTGCATTTATAACTTTTCCGTGCAAGGGGGCGTGGTTCGGGGTTGTCACAGCGACGTCAACTCGGGACTTTGAAGTTTTTCGGCTCCGAGGTGGGAAGTTTTTTTTTGGACTGGAGTGTACATTAGCGTCTTACTCAGATCGAGAACGCAGAATCCGTTGTATATTGGCTTGTTCATCTTGATGATAGCCTTCTGCATGTGAACGACCACCAGAGACTCGTCGAAAATCGTTCGGTCATAAAAAGTCGATTTTTAAACTAATTTTGGGAATTGCTTTTCGTTTGTTACTAATTTCATGTTAATTCTTTTACGTACATTCTCCATTACCTTGTCACATTTAGCTTTGTTCATCAGCTTATAAAAGTCCTTGGTGAACTCATTAGTGGCTAATTACCTTTTTTGGCTCTCATTAGTGGCTAATTTCCTTTTTTCAGTATAATCGATATAGTACTTAAACCACGCTGATTGAATAAATTGAATGATTCTGTGTATCTTTGTGAGTTTCAGTTCGAGAGACATAGCTTGTTTTAGATTTAGGTAGTCAATTACGTATTTTGTCTTGTTCTCGAGAGTTGTTGGTAATGTCTTGTGTTTTCCGCCAGGTGGAATTTGTTTTCTAGACACAGCGGTGTGTCCGAGTGTTCGTCGTGGAGTATCTCATGATATATCAAGTATGCTTCCATAATATAACCTATCTCACTTTCGTCTGGAATTTGCTCGATTTTGACGTTATCGATTTCTTCTTGATTAACCCATCTGAAGTTTGCACAAGGTAGAGGTCTTGACTGTGCCCAACCATACAAGTTGTTGGAATCCAAGTACATTAAGAATTTCGACTCCGCGTCTGAATCGTACTCGTTCATGTATTTGTTATTAGATGTACAGAACCAATTAGAACACTGAGAAATACCACCTCAAATTCCTTTCGCGATCATTAGCACCATGTCTGTTAAATGTTCGAGCTCGATTTTGGTATGTTTCAGCTTCGCATGGAAAGTCAGCCCTGGAGCGGTATATTACCAGGCTTCATCTAACATGTATGCACTATAACATATGCCTCTGAAATTCTCAAATACGTCCGCTAGGAGTGTGACGTCACTTTTCTAGTATACGTCGCTGTATTCTCCAAACGTCTCACATTTGAACGAGGTACAAACATTATTAGCATGCTCATACTCCTCGTCTGAGATGTGTTCGTTTGTTAAACGATTAAAAAATTGTCTTGTCAGGTAGTGAATACTCTTCTAAGTTTACTTAGGACTCGGTATTATCGTAAGGGTACACTCCCTTACGAGCGACCAAATTCGTCTTTTCGCCAAATATCGTACTAATGTATTTAAACTCCATTTAATTTCGCGACCAGTGAAGCTAGCGACGCTGGCTTGAAGCGATACATGTCTATGAATCTGTTGCTGAAATTGTTCTCGATAGCCTTTGCAAATGATTCATACTTTTCCTCGGATTTGGCGATTACGATTATTGGTCTATCGTCATAGTCTAGCACACATGCGTTTAAATGATTATCGTACGATGATAAGTTATGGGTAATGATAGGCAAAACATTTGGTATTTTGTACTGCAAGTTACGGAAATAGTGCGCTGCGCCCCTGAATTTCCCCGTCAAGTGATCGTGATCTCGTACTGTGTCTGTATTCAGGTCTTTCTCGCAAATGTGACATTTCATGCTCTCATTAAACCTACTTTCTTCTTCTGGGGTGAGAGGGTTAATCGGTAGTGACATCGCGTATATTTTCTCGGCCTCATCTTTGATGCATTGAATGAAAACACCGCGTTCGGTCCCCTATACAATTGTGGTTCCTGACACCCTTCCGGTGTGACCACCATGTAGCAGAAACTGAACGGTTCGTGTTTTTTATCACGTTCGTGTATGATGAGATATCTCTCTTCTTGTCAAATCACCACATTCGTAGAAAATACTTGAACCTGGTTTTGCTCATGACAAGTCAAAAATATCCAGTCAGTGACCATCTACTTTCCAGAGATCAAAAACATTTTTATGACCTGATTTTTGCACCCCAGCTAGGTAAAGTAATCCCAATAACACTTTCCATTCCGTTAGGTCAATTTCTTAAGTATCCCAACGATGCTGAAAACTACTATGCACCATTCTTATTTTTATATTCATGAAGGATGCAATATCTAGCAAAAGAAAATCAGAAAAAAGTTGCTAAGAATCTAGAACATCCGTAACAGTGTACGCCTTACCAACTGGCCCAGGAGAATATTTCAGTAAATTGCATTTTTCAATTCTACATATTTTTGTTGTTTTTATAGCAGACCACTTCGTTACTGCATTTTTTCCAACAAATTATCTGATTATTTCGAAATGCTCATCCTCACTTTCTTCAGTATGGGAGTTGTGATCAGAGTGATACTTACGATGTTACATTACTCCTCGTCACTCTCACTCAAATCCACATTATCCTCTTCACTCTCACTTTCTAGCATTTGTCGTATTTTCTGTCTCATAGTTGAAAAAAGGTCACCTTGGATTTTCAATTGCAAACAGAAAAAGACAAACTATTGCAAGTCTAAGAACTCTCTTGAGAAAAAAAATACTGTAGATTAGAATCACAAAGTTTACCAATATAAATTATTTATTAATACTCAAAGAGATATTTACTGGTGAATGTGCTGAGAGTGGAGAACACAATGAAGCAGTTACCAAAGGGAATGAGCATTTTCTTTCCTCCGCAGTATTTTCCATTGGAGTCAAAAAGGAAACTGCGTCCAAGAGTCAAAAAATATAAAATGTAGCGAACAATACAAGGTGTGAATAAATGATATAAATGGTGCAATGCAAGCAAGCCAAGTGTTGTAAACCTCCATAAATAATAATAATAATGGGAATGGGAATGAGGGAATTGGAGGCGACCAAGCCTGATATCGTTCTCATAGGCCACCTCTCACGCTCCATGTTCGAGATGGAGTGTTCGGTCCCGGCTGAAACGAGCATGGATGCAAAGGAGGTGGAGAAACGGACGAAATATCAAGACCTGCTTTTTGAGCTTCGGCAAATGTACCCATGACACTATGTTAAACTGATAGTCCTCATCTTAGGTGTACTCGGAGGAGTTAAGGGCTCACTGCTGGAGAGCATCAAGTGTATTCCGTCCTGCATGGCACAGGCAGTCACTTGCAGCTCGCATGCAGAAGGCCGTTATACTTGGGTCCCTCCATCTACTCTGTACGCACGACCCAACCGCAGCGTAAAATCCGATGGGCGTCGGACGTTGCTGTGAGAACTGCCAAACCCCTCCCGAGTCGTCAGCCATTAGGACGGCAATGAAACCCGATGCTTGCCGAGGACTCAGAGGGGAATGTTACCAAAGTAACGAATAATAATATTAATTCAATAACCTTCAATTTTACACGTTAAGTCAGTACATAAATTGATTGATGGTGTTACACATACAAGAATTTGCATACGTATACGTAAAAGTGGATTGGAATAATGAGGCTAACAAAAATGCCTATAATGTGATAGCACTTTCGTCATTTACAAATTCATTTAATGAATAGAATGCTTTTTTACATGAAATTTGTTTTACCGAAGAATTGAATTTTTTATTATTTTAATTGAATCAGGTACCTTATTACAATATTGAATTTCAGTATACAATACACTTTTTTCATAAATTGAAAATGTAACACAATAGAATGTGTGGGTGGGGATTCGACAGAAGTAAAATAAAACATAACAAATGTATTCTTTTTCCATTGCGTGAGCTTTAATTAAAGTAGAGTTTAGAAATAGTAGACTAGAAGAGAATTTAGGATGTTGCTGAGTAATAAGAAAAAAATATTATTTTGGTCTGGCAGGGTATCCCCGCCATCCTGTGCTGTCGTGGGTTAATGTTGATCAAATGGTCGTATTTAGAAAATAATGACCTTCCTGAGATAAGAAGAGTAGCACCTCTCTTTCATTTCAACATTCTACCTCATGCATATCTATCCCCATTTCTTAGCGCATTTTAATTTCACCCATTTTTTTTATTTAACAGGTGTTTAGTACGTAATAACTCCTTTATCGATATTTGAAAAGGACCAGCTAAATTTTCCTTATAACAATGACCTTACTGAGAAAGGAAGAGTTTTTCTATCGAATCTTAAATGGAAGGATACAATTGAATCTCTAATCCATGGATTCGATAAGATTCGATTCCATCATCAAATCCTGACCACGTCATTAATTATAACCATGGGGACATTGATGTATTCTCAAGTGACCTAAGAAACTATTTATATTTATGACTTAACACCTACTTCGTCAGTGAGTCAAGGCAAAGTGACATCATTTTGATGTACATTATTATACAGTAGAAGGTAGTTATTACGAGGGCGGCTTAAAGTGAGAAGGTCATTATAACGATTGATTGTTTAGCCATTGTTGCTCACAATGTTAAATGTATGCAGAGTTTGTTGGTTATTACGAGTGGCCATTTCTGACGGACTGCAATAATGAGTTTGTTTCGCCGTAATAGTCATCTGGGATGCATTACTTGCGGTGGTCATTTGTCACACGTGAGAATAGGACGGGTAAACAAAGTTTTGTGTAATTCGCAAATACCTTTCACTCCAAATGAAAAAACAAACTATGGAAGAACTCGTACATTATTTTTTGTATGAGCTCGCACGATATGTTAACCCTTTGTTTACTGACGGGACTTTAATGTCCCACAATAAGGAATAGCTATTATTGAGAAAGTATATTTGTTCATATGTATATTAAGTTATTGTTCAATTGAAGCAATGATTGCAGTAATAGAAACTGCCATTAGTTTTTAATTTTATCTCACTAGTAATTTATGAAAATTTTTTACTTGTTTGTGTGTAGCCGAGAATCATGCAAATTTCAGGAACCTTGGTAGTACCACATATGTTCCCCAAATTTTTAAGGAATTAATGTGCGCAGAAAGCTGTCAATTTTTATTTACATAGTACTTTCCTTATATCATTTATTGAAATTAACTGAAATGGTGAATTTTAGAATTAAATATATTTTTTATAAAAATGTTCTCTTGGGACTTATAAGTCCCGTCAGGCACGAAGTGATGAAATGTATGTAGCAGCTTGCGAAATGATGATTGGTGTGTTTCAACTGAACAAACTTTGAATGACATATATTTAGATTCCTTTGCAAGGTAAATAGAAGGCTTTGTAAATTCATCACTACATGGCATTAGCCACTTTTAATTTTATATTAGAAGTACTTTCGGAGGATTGCATAAAATGTTGACAATGGAAATTTTCTAAAGTAGAAAAAATGATAAAACCAACTACTATCTCTACCCTTTCAGAATAAAAATTATTGGTTTAGATTAATATTTTTTACAATTAACCTCCTTGCAAGTTATTGCATTTTATAAGGTCCTCATTAACTTTATACACGATCCAAAATATCCATCGATAAGGTAATATAATCCAATGAAGCCCATAAAATGAGCCTATAAACTCTGGTGCCGCTCCGAATGTCTAGATATATACATATGAATTTGAGGTATACCAAGGAAAACATACTAATGAAACTTTGTGTCCAGAACTAGGACTAGGTGGAGCTGTTGTGAATAAACTTACACAATCACTGATGGGAAAAAATTATGATGTTCTGATGGATAACTATTTCACCTCAGTTCTGCCCTATGAATTTATTAAGTATAATGGTATTTGTGCATTTGAAACGGTACGATCAAACAGAGAAGGCCTTCCTGTCTTGTTACTAGATAAAGACTTGAAAAGGGGCGAGCTTGATCATAGGATCTCTGATGTTGGAATTTTTTATGTCAAATGGAAAGATAACAGAGTTGTAGAACTTCGTTCTGATTTTCATGGTAACGAGGTGTCACTTGAGCAGGACACAGAAAGATGGTACGAAAATAGAGGTAAACTCCCCAAAAATAGTAGATGATTATAAAAAGTACATGGGTGGGGTTGACAAAGGGGATATGCTTCGATCAATTTATGAAATCGACAGAAAATCGAAGAAGTGGCGGCAAAGGTTATTCTACGCTTTTATGGAAATGGCTCTTGGTAATTCCTACGTTGTTTTCTGTGAAATTAATGGCAAACTACCTTTCCATGAATACAAACGACAGGTTTCCATGGGGTTACTCACTTATGGCAAAGAAAATAAAGAAGAAAATTGGAAGGCCAATGAGCCATAGACAGTCCATCATCTATACCTGAAATTAAAAGAAAGAAAGCAAAATATTCCGTTCCGAATGACATTCGACTCCAAAGCAGTGGAGCGCAATGGCCAGAATTAGTATCCACGAGAGGAAGATGCAAGTTCTGTGCAAAGGACAAAGTTGAATCAAGGCCGCATTCAAAATGCACTGAGAGTAAAGTTTTTCTGTGTGTGAATGAGAAGAAAAATTGTTTTTTCATCTACCATCATGCATATTGAATGTGGTTTTTAATTCTTACTATGGAATTAAAATAAATGTAAAATTGGCAAAACTGGTAAAAGGAGTTGAATTACGTTTTATTGATGATGATGCTAATGTTTATTAACTCGGACAAGTAAATATCTTGTGTTTTCCTTGATTATTATGGCAAAAAATGTATCAGAGGACTAAAAGCAATATTTATTTATTTACGTGTAAAATTATGGTTTTATTTTTTAATATTTTCAAATAAAAAATATATTTTATCCATATTTGAAAGACTTGCGTCATTTCGCTACTCATCATGAAAATCTGCTTTTCAGCCCTGACGGGACTTTAAAGTCCCTTGATATAATTTTTGCAATAATAACAACAATATTGAAATTTTCTGCAAAAAAGTTATTGATTTGTCATATTCTTGATACAGGACTGTAGGAAAAAAATATTCTGCAAAAGTTAAATACAAAAATCAAGATTCAGTAAACAAAGGGTTAAAGTGACTTTGGGGTCTTCGAGGGGGAGAAGTAGGAGAGTGGAGAGTAGTGGTAGGAGGGAGAATAGTGTTGAAAAGGGGTTTGATTGCACGCCATTCAAGCGGAAAATGCGGCCAGAAGTGCTTCACAACAGTTATGTTGGCCAGCTTGATCCTGATCTACTTCCTGAGATTTGCTGCTTTTTATTAGGAGTGTTATAAAGGAAAAGAAAAAAGTCGTTCGATTTGGCTAAGAAATTCGAAACCATTCAGGAATGTGACAAAAAAATGCCAATAAAATGGAAATCGGCCAACAACATGGTTTTACTTCGTCCACCCTGTTTATGATTTTAGAAAACAATGACAAAATTACTGCCGCGTTTGAACTTGAAAATGCCACGGGGAGTAGTGAGAAACGGCGACTGGCAGAAAATGTTCCATTTGAGTCAGTGTTGGTTGAATGGTTCGCTCTGCAAAAAATATTGGACATCACATCAGCGGCACAATTCTATCAGCAGAAGCTGAAGAAATTGCTCAATGGACAAACATTGAGATTTCTACACTACTGATGATGACTATTAATGGATTAAATAGAAAATGAATTTCTTCTTACCATATTAATGGCAGAAGTACTCATTAGTGTGCTCAAGCTGTGGAGAATTGGATGCCCATTCTAAATTCGGTACTGGCATCATATGAGCCAAAGGGGGAAATTTGGTTAACACTATCAGCCCGGAGGAAAAAAATTTTAACTGTCATAATCCGAAAAATGTTTTTGGCATAAAAGTGTTGTAATATTTCAGTAATGAGCAAGATAAGTTGTTATATTGAAAATTTTGTGCATTTTTTTTGGAATTTTTTTGCTGTCATCTATAGATGACTCTCGGATCTGGGGGATGGAAAAAGCTCCGACACGCATAGCATTTTTACCTAAATCGTTCACAGCAACTTTTTAACCCTATTTTTTGAAATATATGTCATTTCTTCTTTCTGGGGATGTTTTATCATTTGGAGGGAGATAAATTCAAGATGTAGCATTAAATTTTTTTTAACTAAATTAATTTTTTTATTTTTCTAAATTATCTATTATCTATTTTTCTAAATTTTCATTTCAACATAATACATTTTACTGACCTCTATGATATAAATCTGATGTTATTACTGCCTAATTAATTTTTATCCTTGAGAATGCAATTTCTGCCTTCAGGAGAGTTGTCAGATAATTGCGCTATATTTCTATTCTTCCAAAAGAGATATTCAAAGTGCATGCATCAGGTTTTGGTTGGCTCGGGTGAGTAGCTGTGCGGTTTTTGAATTGTGGTGGCTCTTGTTATCCTGAATAGCGTAAGAGAATTTGTTTGAGAATGAAGAACATGGTTTATTACGAACACATGTCAAACATGCACCCCCTCCCTTCCCAACAATCGACCGCATTCATATGCCTCCTGACAAACACTTGGAGAAAACTGAAATTGCACTTCCACACTGCCGAAAGCAGGTTTCTTTGAACTAGAAGGCTTCCGCGGAGTCATTGAGATGGTGGTGAAGGCCTTTTGGGCTTCCCTTGGCGCAGTTTCATTGTTGTAGGCATATCTTTCTATGAAAAAGGGTCAGTAAATGCTACTCAAAAGTCCCCTGCCCAAGGACGGAGACAGGGGCTCATTTGGGGCAGAACGGGACTTTTTTGCAGAGGAAGAGCAAGGCTTTCCACCCCCACATCCCATTCATTCTGGTGTGGGGTCTTTTCTCTTCCAGTTTGAGATGCCTGGCCGATGAAGCATACCCTAATAAACAAACATGCACAACGAATATCAAATATTGAAACACACACAATCTAACAAACAACAGAAATGCTGGCAATGCTCAGTGATGTAGTTTATATTAATCTTTAGCATATCCGAAAAATACAATAGTCTTTATGAATGCAGCGAAGGGTAAAAAATTCAGGAAAAAGCTTTACAGATTTATTTTGTTTTTTCCCGGCAAATAATATGGAGGAAGTCTTCTCAGGTCTTCCACCGGGATTAGTTTTTTGCTGCTGACATTTCGAAGTCCGACTCGTTCTCCATACTCTAGGCAAATGATGATATTTACCATAGAACTTCAACGGTCGCTATTGTTGAGCGTGGTCAAGAGACTCGAATGGTCAACAACAGGCAGACCGTTAGGATTTGTATTTCCCAGCCTGTATAATAACGGCTTCCATGCACCGCTAAAGGGAAAAGCCAAGGTCTCAGTTGAAATTCCTTCTTTCCAGATGGATTTCAATGGTCTCCTTGATAATCCTATTCCAATAACCTCAGGAGCGGGCAAGCACTTTAGCCTCATGGAAATAGATGGAGTGGTCCATGGTTATGCTGTGTTCAGCAATGGCGGATTTTTCCATTTGTGCTAGATGCCGGTACCGTTGGTGTTCCTTAACTCTTGTTTCCACTGTTCTACTCGTCTCTCCGATGTACACATTGCCACATTCACGGAAGATGCATAGTGTCTTCAAGCCGATAAGGTCTTTTGCTCGGACGATGAGATCCCTGTTTTTTGGGGCGGCATGTGAATTGTCTCGATGTTTTGCCTGGCCAGTATTCTAGATATTTTCCCAGAAACCATGGACACTTAAGGCAAGCAGGCTCTAGCAAGAGGTTTCTTTTTCTCTTCCTGCATATTTAGCACCCGATGGTCAAGAGGCTTTCTAAGAGCCAACGATATATCCTGTCCTAGTGGACAGGATATATCGTTGGCTATCGATTTTCAAGGAAGGTCCTACGAAGGTGGCTTAACTCCTGAGGCAGGCTCTCCTTGTCGGCAATGGACCTTGCACGATGAGTTAAAGTGTTTAACACTGCCCGACGTTGAGAGGGATGATGATGACTATGGCAATTCAAATACAAGTTGGTGTGTGTAGGTTTTCGATAAACCTTATGCCAGAGTGAGCCATCCATCTTTCGTTGAATCAAAATGTCGTGGAACGTGAGCCGACCGTTGCATTTCAATTCCTTTGTGAAGGAGATGTTTGGATGTTGGTTGTTCATATGTGTTAGAAATCAGTCAACAGCGGTCTTCCCGTGTGGCCAGACCACAGAGGTATCATTGACATAGCGAAAGAAGTACCTAGGGTGTAGTGGGGCAGAGTTAAGTGCCTTCTCCTTTAAATCTTCCATGAAGAAGTTCACAATAGCAGGGGATAGCGGGGACCCCATTGAAACTCCATCTGCTTTCTCGAAGAACAACCCATCGTACATAAAATAGGTGGATGTAAGCACATGGTGGAATAACTTCACCGTTTAGTGGCCAAACTTAAAAGTGTCACTTAAAAGGCGTAGGGTATCTCCCAAGGGTATTCAGGTAAACAGTGAAACGACGTCAAGGCTCACTGAGATATCATTCCCATCAAGATGAGTATTCTTTAACACCTCTACAAAGTCTTTGGAGTTTTTGATGTGATAATCACATGATCCTACAAATGGCTCCAGGGTTCCAACTATGTAGATGTTTCACCAAATTGTAGGTCGGAGAGGAAATGGCACTCACAATGGGCCTTAGAGGAGCGCCCTCATTATGTGTATTGGGTTGGCTGTAAAGCCTCGGAAGAACTGGAGCCTGTGGCCTCAGTTTGGAAGAAGACTCTGCGGATAGACCCATACCTTTAATGAGAGCGATGGTCTTCCTTGCAATTGAGTCAGTAGGGTCCTGGACTAAAGGCCTGTACGCTGCATCCTGAAGAATATCTTGTATCTTCCGGTGGTATTCCTCCTTGTACATAAGGACCGTGGCGTTCCCTTTTAAAAATATTATTAGGTTATAATATACGAGGTAGATGTCTTTATGTTGGAAAATTACTTAGATCCTACGCCCGGTATAATTTACGTTACAGGACAGCGATGGAGCGACTCCATTTAGTACAAAAGTTCTAATACAGAGGGCTCTATTCGCTCTGCTCATCTTTTTCGAAGCAGTTATAGGCACTATTGGGATACCGTACAAGAGATCACACCAAAAAAGTGGGGGGGAAACATGTACACGTAAATGTAAATGTGCATTATTATAGTGAAAGTAAAGTTATGCTAAATTTTACACACTGTATGGCTGCTCATTAGGCGGGCCCTTATTTTTCAGAATTGAGAAAAGTTATGTTTTCCTAGTCTCAAAATGATCCAAATGAGGTTTATATTCACGTGTTAAAATTTGGTTACTTTAAAATAACGGGAACCCGTGCCCCAAGGGCCCTGAGTACTGAGGACCTAAATTTAAGTTTTTTGGGGCTGAAAAAGCACTATTCTTATGAAAAACGTGAAAGTAAAGCCCTGTAGGGCCAAATTTCTGTTTGTTTTGACCTATCTCTAAGCGTTTACGAGATATGGTCCGTCGTAATGCGATCCACCCTCCAGGGCACTATCCCGCACCGCGGCGCCATGAGGTACGGCCTGCACCACTTGCTAGAGACTTCCCCTCCACCCCCTCCCCGCCCTTGGCAAAGTCTTTTCTCTTGCTGGCAAGTTCTAGCCTCTGAAGAAATGTGCTTGTTAGAAAGGATTTAATTGACATGACAAAATTTCCAATCAAAAGTGATCAATTTATGTTCACTCTGTCCATGAATTTAAGTACATATTAACCAAATAAAATACCTTTTCAGTGTATTTCTAATCTTCCACTGACAGACCGTATTTGGCAGTTAAAGTGTCTTTGCGCACGTTAGGGATTGTGCTACGATGAAAATTTACACTTTGTAATACATTTTGAAAGCTCTCTTCCTTCTTCGTAACTGACTTAAAATCTTGAATTAGTTTCACCCCTCTCTCTGCACAATCATTTACCACTTGAAGACCCCGAATAATTTGCAAACCGTTCTTGTAGTCAGGATGTTCATCCCATTCTCGCGTGGGCACATTAAAGAATGCAGTGCATGTTTCCAATATATTAAATAGCTTTCTCGAATTAGTTGTGGCAAAATTTGATGTAGATAGCTTAGTCAGGTCTTTATGCTTATAGGATGCCTTCTTCAGTGGATCACATTTTCCCTCACATGTCCTCATACGGCGTATCACGTTTTCCTTTTCACGCCTAGAAAGGGATCCGTCAAACAATGATAGTCCTACTAACTCCTCGCTCAGGTACCAAAAATGGTTTGAAAACCTCTTTTGTGCCGCTTTCGCTATGTCCAGGTTAACACTTTCGTAATTAACAAGTCTTTTTAGGAACTGCTGGTCACTGTTGGGAGCAGATGCAGCACAAGGAGCGGAGAACCACATCTGAACATATAAATTCACTACAAATAGGGAGACGTGCATGAGACCATCTTCTTGGGCCCGGCTCAAGTGGAACTGTGAGCGAAAAGCGATAAAGCCACACCTTAATAGAATAAATGGCTTTCGACATCCATTGGGCGTTATGCATCGGGCCCGGTTGCTTGAAGCCTCCTGCAGGGACTCCTCCAAGAAATATTATCGTCAGCTCCAGTAATTCTCGATAGTTGGCTCGTGGATGTCCTACTTAAAGAAAATTGTAGTTAGAACCTATATTTAAAATAAAAAGCAACAAATTAGACAGAGAAAAGTTATAAGGAGACAGGAGTTACCTCGAGCTGATTTCTTGCATAATCAATGATAGAAATATCATCATTAATCAAGAGTATAGCTCTTTGCCTACATCTCTTTAGTGTAGAAAATTTATCTTGGACAATCATCGGCCATTTTGTCTTTAATTGTTTAAAAATTTCTATTTGCGGCCCCGTACTTAATCCCATAGCTGCTTATCTTATACACATCTTCCAGCACTCTTTCAAATACATGATGGCGGCATGGGAGCCACAATAACTAGTTATTTAATAAACTAGTTATTTCACTACTTTCTCCTTCAATCCTCAAAAACTTAGTACTTCCTATCCTTTGCACACTATGCACAAGAACTAACTCTCTCTCCAGATCGATCTACATCTGTGAACTGACTGCCTCGTTTCTTCTTGAATATTTCTATCTACTGGGGCAGCCCTGGAAGCCCCACTCATTACCTTCATTCCTTTGTAATTCACATACACAATTGTATCACATACTTATAATATTTTATACATAAAGAGCACTTGGAAACAAAGCATGCTGAAACGGTGCGCGGCCGTATGGCGGCAAAAAAGTAAGTTTAAAGGGGTCGGTACCCAGCGCGTAGGACGGCGTTGAAGGGTGAAAAGTGACATTGTAGGCTTTAACAATTTTAATCGTGTGACAAGAGGAACAACCTGTTCAAGTCTGTACCACTTGAGTGTATATCTTGCCAGCAGGAGAAAAGACTTTGCCGAGGGCGGGGAGGGGGTGGAGGGGAAGTCTCTAGCAAGTGGTGCTAACTCAGTGGCGCCGCGGTGTGGGTGGATCGCCTGGAGGGTGGATCGCATTACGACAGACCATATCTCGTAAACGCTTAGAGATGGGTCAAAACAAACAGAAATTCGGCCCTAAAGGGCTTTACTTTCACGTTTTTCATGAGGATAGAGATTTTTCAGCCCCAAAAAACTCAATTGAAGGTCCTCAGTACTTAGGACCCTTGGGGCACGAGTTCCCCAAGGTTACGTTACTTAAAGTAACCTAATTTTAGCACGTGTATATAAACCTTATTTGGATCATTTTGAGACTAGGAAAACATAACTTTTCTCAATTCTGAAAAATAAGGGCCGGCCTACTGCTCATGAAACCTAACCCCTCATTCCGCATGTACATAATGGTTTGCCAACCGTGGGGTTTTTCAAAAACCTAACCCCCGCGGTTGACGAGGGATACCTGTATAGTCCTCTCAACTGATCAATCGGTTGTGCAGCAGTATGGCTTGCTTAAATTGTTGGTACGGTTCCAGGAGGTTGGAGTTAATGAGGCTTCTCGTTTTGGCACTCAAGTGGAAATGACGATTTTCCAGCTCTGTAGTCCTCTTTTCAAATAGCTGCGTGTTTTATAAGAGAGGCCCAATGTATCAACCCCCCACCTTTCCATAGGAGGTTGGGAATGCCCTCAAGCTGCCTTTGCCAAGGATATGGGGGTGGTGCATCCTCAAGGATAGGAGGTTGGGAGGGGTTCTTGAGGCGGAGGCAGGCTGCCTTTTCAAAGGATATGGGGTGAGGTTACTGAACTACTTTTTTCCTATGTTTTTCGTGTGCGGAGTCGATTGCTGCGAGGTGACTGTGAGCTGGTCAATGGTGGGTAAATGAATGGAGTAAAGGCAAAGGGAATTCGCGATACGAATGTTATTCACTAGAGCTTGAATCTAAAAAGGTATCCGAAGAATAGTACGAATGTATAAGTCTGCTTTCGAGTGCGGTGATACTTCGCGGTAGGTTCTAAGTATCTTTTTCTTTTATGAGTGTTAAAGGAAAATGTTGAGGAATGATGAATGATGTGTTCTATTAGATGGTGAATGACCTGATGTTGATTCGCTATGTTCGCTGGAACTAGTATCATTGTCTATACGTTCTCGAAATTTTATTGATCAGTTAGATTTATCCATTAAAGTAAACAGTGGTGCTCGAATACAATTTGGGCACCAGTTCTCCATATTCCTTATTATTTCTGCCGTAATCGTTAAATTCAAAATTTGGTGTTGACAATAGAGGTACACGCTTTTCAGTTTGTGTGGTCTTATTGATAATGCACTATCGTTACAGAGTTTAGCATAATAACTACTATAGTCGTATTTATAGTTAATAAATATTGCATGAAAAGAACTGCTATTTATGTTATTCTCTAGATCGTAGATGAAGTCAAAAGGTCTACCAATGAGGAGCTGATACACACATGGGGTTAGACTCGAATCAAACCCAAAGTCCGTTATAGCCCTTCCCAATGAAAATTCCAACTGTCATCTTATCTTATCCTCTGATAGAGCCATTATCCAAGATCTCCATTAGTTCATCCTATTGTGGGGATCAGGTTGGTGTGGTGGCTAGAGTACTCGCCTACCACGCGGGCGGCCAGGGTTTAAATCCCTACAGAGGCGGATGTTTTTCTGAGGAACCCGATCCCTACTTGAGTGCCTTGTGGAGGGCACTTCAAGTGGAGAACTCCGTCTGTCGGATGAGACATTAAGACGTGGTCCCCTTGGCACCTTTTGTTAAGAGTAGGCTATTGCCGTACTGGGTTTCTATCCACCCTTCCTCCCTTACCTATCCCCTATGGCGCAAATGACCTTAGCCCTTGGTCGCCCCCCTAAATATCCAATCCAATCATCCTATTGTTTTCAAGAAATTTAATAATATCTGTCTGTATGGTGTGCGGTACGGTAAGCTGGTATGCATCCGTTTTATTTATCTAAGCACGCTGTCAATACTGTAAGACAAAGACGATATTGGGACAGAAAACCGATAGTGCGATCGATACTGATAGATGATGATGATAAATTGTTCACGTCTGCAACTTTGCTTGGTTTAAATGTATGAAACCGGGCATACTGGAGCTGTGAAAATGCAGGTTAAAAACTATATATTTGAAGACTTAGTACAGAGGCTATATATATGATTGCACTGGCAATTGAGTGAAGGAGTAATACCACTCTCAAGGGAACTCGTTCTATCTCCCCTCCCAAGTACATGACTCGATTGGCTGATGCTTTTTCAGAGGAAACCCGATCCCTACTTGAGTGTCTTGTGGAGGGCACTTCAAGTACATGACTCCATTGGCTGATTCAATATCGCTAGCATCGCAATAGCAATGTGTTAAGGCAAAATACGACGGCGAGTTGGTGTGATTCTCCCTCGCGAGATGGGACGACGGTCGTAGGCCGTGAGCACGACCTCCTAAGCATGTATCGGAAACTACATCGGAGCATGGAACTTGAGAGTTCCCTCCCCTTCCAAGTCTTCCTCTCTCCTTCCACAGCAGAACCTGACACCACCGCAGCTACGAGCTTCGGTCATGGAGCTGACGCATTTTTCTTCAAGAACAGAGTATCAAGTTGCAATTAACGTGTTATCTTACGTGCCTCACCTTTCAGTCGCTTCCAAAGGAATATTTTTCTTGGAATACTTGGTGGTTGCTTGGAAATTCATCTTGGTTATATCCCCATGTAGCGACAATTATCCATTCTTCCCTTATCGCACGTGCCCTACCGTTTGAGCAGTTGAATAATTTGCATTTTGCAATAATTAATTCTATTTCATTGTTCACTGCCCATTTATTTATATTTTGGTTGTTATTCAATGGACTTCAATATCACTATTGTCTTAGACTTTCCCGTGGAAAATGCAGTCGTCCACATAGAATTAGAATAGAGAGTATATTTCCAAGACAAACTTACTGACATTTACCCCATAAAAAGGTCTCTCTCCTTTTTCTTAGTTCAATCATCATCATCATCATTAATTATCATCCTTTTTTTTAGTTTCCCAATCTTTTCTTTTAGTTTATCGTAAGGCATGTTGCCGAAGGTCTTGGGCTAGCATAACCGCATCTACTTCCTGAACCCTATCTAACCATTTGTATATTTCCTGATAGATCCCAAATTGCTGAGTTTCGTAGGATTACCTTACCCCTTGAGTAAGGCATGTTGGGTTTTAAACAGCCAATTATTATCGTCCCAATATCGTCTTATGCAAATAATTAGCAATAATTTTTGCCATAAATTTACAGGTTACAGATGTTTGTTGATAGATCGCTAGTTCTCAACAATTGATTTATTCCCACCCTCGGGGTCGGGAATATTATGTACTTTCTTCAAATCATATGGAATGTCATGGATATTTAAGCGTAACCTTAATACGGCTCAGATGCATTGTTAATGGCCTTTAATCCAATTTTAACTGCTTCACTAGAGATGTCTTCCCGGCAAAAGAACTTCGTCAGTGGCACCGGCGATTGTTGTTTTTGTGTTGACATTCTGTGAAGGCGCCAAACTGTAATGGGCATTTTAAATTTCTCAGTGGTAAAGAGCATACTCTTGTAAAAACGTGAATATATTGAAACAATTCGATCACAAAACTCAGCTGTGGCTTTTTCTATATCACAATTGTATCGATAGGCTATCAAAAAATTCGTCTGGACACATTGTTCCATTCGTCAGCGCTTAAGTTTGCCGATAAGTTCCGATGTGCGCCAACTTCAACCCATGGAATGGAAACTATTCTAGCAGCACTCTTATTTATTATATAAATTCAATTGAATATTTCTGCAAAAGTTAATGAAAGAAAAAGCCTTAAATGATCATTTATTGTAGTAATTGCATAACCGGTGTAGATATAATGAATTGATCTCAATCTTGCCCAAACAGTTACCAAGTGTGCATACCGTGGTAAATAAAAACTGTTCGTATTTGAAAAGGCAGTGTTATTCACCTCAAACTAGGGCACAAATATCTATTCAAAATAGAAATGGCCGCTCAGCGGAAAGGAAGGAGGAAGTCGTGAAGTAATGGAATACATTAGTGAAATTATTAAGCAGAGGATATATTTTATCGGATGAAGGCAGAAGGCGGACATGAGAATTGAGTGTGGGGTACTGCAGCAAAACTTGTCTTAAGAATCAATCTTCGTAATTGCTGATCAAATTGACCAATTATATTGATTGACTAACAAAATCTATAGCTGAAAGTAGGCTATTTTCTGTCGCTTCCGTAGCTTAAATCCATTGATCTACTTACCCTAGGATCTATTATTTCCGGCAGGAGAATTTCATTATAAAAATATTTAACTTAGGCTCCATTTTTTTTTACCACAAGTCACCGTCCCCTAAAACCCTATTAATTCTGCAATCATTCTTAGTCCATTCCACAAAGTCGCGGAATGGAGCGCCAGTTACATGTAGCTGGCCATTAATTTGGCAGTAATAATTGCGGTTTGTTTTTAATTGCAGACTTTTGTCAAGACAAAAGTACTAAATGTTTTTTGCTGTTTCTTCCAACGTCAACTTTTGCAGAATTAGGGCACTTTACCTCAATAATGCCCTCATCATCAGTGATGCCATCCGAAGAACAGCCCTGAAACATTGCTTGAGGTCAATGAACAGCCCTGAAGGAGTCACCTTATGTCCGGAGGTTTCCTCGTACTGCCTTATCACTTTGTGTTCGTGAAGCTGCCCGCATTGCGTTGCTTCATTCTGGAACTTGCGTTCGTACAGAAGCCGTCTCCGCCTTTTGCACATTATTCCAAATTTGGATGAAGTCAATCGATTAATTCGTCCCCCCACCACCTTTTTTTGTCAGATTGGCCTTCTCATAGTGTGCTTCTCCAGTCGATCTTAAGAAGCTGTTGTCACTTTTAATTTTTCCATGAAATCTTCTACTTATATATACTTTGCCATCCATGTCTAATTTTTGGCTCATAATACCGTAACCATGGGCCAAAGAGTCAAGGGATATGTGCAATATGATGAGAGATTATTACTAGTCAGATTGGAAACAAAACCCAAAGACCCAATAATAATACAAGTCTATATGCCAATGTCGGACTATAATGATTTAGAAGTAGAAAGCATGTATGAAGATACAGAAAAAACAATAAGTAAGACAAAAGGTGATGAGAATGTCATAATACTTGGAGACATGAATGCTGTAGTTGGCGAAGGGAGTGAAGAAGACGTAGTTGGTAGATATGGATGGGTTGGGGAAAAGAAATGAAAGTGGGGACAAACTATTTGATTTCTGTTCAAGGAACCAGCTTGTAAGTACAAATACATGGTTTTATCATCATAGAAGATGTAGATACACCTGGAAAAAGCCAGGGGATATAGGCAGACATCAAATAGACTATGTATTAGTAAAAAAGAGATTTATGAACCAAGTAAAAGATAGCAGAAGCAATCCAGGAGCTGATATAGGATCTGACCACAATATGATAATGATGAAGGGGGTACTAAAGTTTAAAAGAATACAAAAGAGAAGTAGTAATAGATGGCAAATAGAAAAACTAAAAGATGAGAGTATTAGAAAGGAGTATGAGAAAAGAACTGATGAAAGAAAAGATGAAGAGACTGCAACAAATATAGAACTAATGTGAAAAAATATTAAGCAAGATCTGAAACAAACTGCAGATAAAACCTTAGGGAAAGTTAAAGCCATACCAAGGAAAGAATGGATCACAAAGGAAGTTCTGGACATGATAGAGAAAAAAGAAAATTAAAGAGCTCATCAAAATCAGAGGACAAGAAAGAATACAAAATTTTAAGCAATGCCATCAATGGGAAAGCCAGGATTTCAAGAGAAGCGTACTATAACAGTATCTGCTCAGAAATTGAAGAAAAAATAAGAAATGGATGCACGGAAGCTGCCTATAAAATAGTCAAGAATTTCTTTGGAAATAAAATGAATAAGTGTGTAGGGGTAATTGATGAAGAAGGTACCATTTTAAATGACCATGTTGATATTGCAAGTAGATGGAAAGAATACGTAGAAACCCTTTATAAAGATGACGATCTATGTGAAACTGAAGTCCTAGAGAAAGAGTAAGAAGTGGAAGAAGAAAATCTTGGTTTTACTGTAATGGGAGAGGAATTTGAAATGGCACTCAAGAAGGTAGAGAATAACAAGGCCACAGGTTTTGATGATGAGCAGAACTCTTACAAGGAAAGTGGACCACTGATGAAAGAAAGATTGTTTCAACAAGTAAAAAGAATTTGCAAAAGAGGTGAATTACCATCTGACTTTGTGAAAACAGTGATAGTTCCCATTCTGAAGTAGCCAGGAGCAAAGAAATGTGAGCAGTATCGCACAATAAGCCTAATATCCCATGCATCAAAAATTGTCTCTAACATCATACTACACCGAATGGATAGAGAAATAGAAGATTTTTTGACAGAAGATCAATTTGGCTTCAGAAAAGGTGTCAGAACAAGAGAAGCAATTTTAGGACTGCGACTAATATTAGGAAAAAGATTAGAGAAGGGCAGAAAAACCCATTTAGCCTTTATACACATTGAGAAAGCTTTTGATAATGTCAAATGGTCGAAAATGTTCGAAATCCTAAGGAAATGTGGAATTGAGTATAGAGGTAGAAAAATAATTTGGAATTTGTATAAAAATGAAACTGTAGTTATTAAAATAGGAAATGAGAAGCAAGAATCAGGAATACGGAAAGGAGTAAGACAAGGCTGTGCGCTCTCCCCAATAATGTTTAATGCTTATATCCAAGACGCACTGAATTAGGTTAGAGAAAACATTGATCTAGGGATAAAAATATAAGGAAAAAGGATAAATATGATTCGATTTGCAGATGATATTGTTGTGATGGCGGAAAGTGAAGGGGATCTGGAGACCATACTAAAAAAGATGGAAAATATTATGGGGAAGGAATACGATATGAAGATTAATAAAACTATAACCTAAATAATGGTATGTGACAAAGATGGCAGGCAAAGAAACGCTAATGTTACCATAATAATGAATGGGGAAACACTGGAAGAGGTCGATGAATTTACTTATCTGGGAAGCACAATAACTAAAGATGGTAGAAGTAAAAGAGAGATAAGAAGTAGAATGAGACACCCAAAGATAGCTTTTAACAAGAAAAAACGTCTCTTTACTACAAACAGTATCAAGTTGTGTACGAGAAAGAGATTATTAAAAGCGTATGTGTGGAGTGTTTCACTATATGGGTGTGAAACCTGGACAATAGGGAAAGAAGAGAAAAGGAGATTTGAGGCCTTTGAAAACTGGTGCTACAGGAGGATGCTCAATATCAGTCAAAGAGATAGAATTACAAATGAAGTATATCAGAAAACTTTTGGGAGAAATTATAAATTATAAATAAAAATAGGAGAAAAAAAATTATAGGAGAAAAGAATGACATATGGAGAAGTATAAGAAACAGGACGACAGGACTTGTGGGGCACATTCTGAAGCATGAGAGCATGATAAAGACGATACAAGAAGGAATGACTGAAGGAAAAAGATGTAGAGGAAGACCTCGACTTGATTATACAGGGTCCGGCACAAAGGACGGACGGTTTTTAAAAAATCACAAAATCGGTAATTTTTACTCAAAAACAAATTTATTGACTGATTCGGGTTTACAATGAAATAGCATTTGTCACAATTAAGTGTGGAAAATCACATCAGTCATGTGGTGACCGTTTTTGACGATGCATTGCTGGAGGCGTTCTTGAAAGTTCGCGTAGACTCTCTCCAACATCGTTCTCTGAACTTGGGCGACTTCCACGCGAATTGCCTCCTTCAAATCGTCCATAGTTCGGGGCTTGTGCTCGTACACACGAGCCTTGAAGTGTCCCCATAGGAAAAAATCGCAGATGGATCTGGGGACCGAGGAGGCCAATGAACATCACCAAACCTGGAAATAAGGCGACGACGGAAGAGAGGGTGAATAACGTTCATCGTTGCTCTGGCTGTGTCGGGCCCATTCGGGCGCACTCGGGCACACTCGGTCCCATTCGGGCGAGAGTGGTGGGGAGAGTGCCGTTCGCCTCGTGTGTTCCTAGCATTTTTACCAGTCGACATTATGGAGCCGTGGATGGTTGAGCACCGCGTTTTCACGTACGACAGTTTTGTCCGAAATAATGAGTCTATCTCGGCTGTACAGCGTGAGTTTTGTCGCCACTTCAATATTCATCGGAATCGAGGTGTTCCTTCTCAAAACACCATCCTTCGTTGGGTTCAAGCACTTCGCACACGTGGTGTACTGATCAACAAACGCCCACCAGGAGCTCCACGAACGGTTCGAGGCCCTGAAAATGTGGAACGCGCACGACAAGCCCTCCTTCGCAGTCCGGCTCGATCTGCTCGGCAACATGCTGCTGAACTACGCCTCAGTGATCGGTCGGTAAGGCGTATTTTGCATATGGAACTCCACTTTCACCCCTACAAATTGGCCATTGTGCAACAGTTACAGCCTGGAGATTACGCACAACGAATGAACTTCGCACGTGAGATGGAAGCACTTATCGAGCAAAATGAGAACCTCATTTTGCTCATGAGTGATGAAGCTCACTTTCATCTTAATGGCATGGTTAACCTGCAGAATTGCCGTTATTGGACTAATGAAAATCTGCGACAGTTACATGAAAGACCGCTGCGTGCCCCAAAAGTGACGGTTTGGTGCACTGTATCGCAAACTTTCATCATCGGCCCTTACTTCTTCGAAGACGGTCATGGTATTGCTGTTACCGTGAACTCGGAGCGCTATGTCGAAATGATCACCAACTTCTTTTCACCTGAATTACAATGACGACGTGTTCCATTCCGACGTGTGTGGTTCCAACAGAATGGGGCGACCGCCCTCACAGCCAGAGCAACGATGAACGTTATTCGCCCTCTCTTCCGTGGTCGCCTTATTTCCAGGTTTGGTGATGTTCATTGGCCTCCTCGGTCCCCAGATCCATCTGCGATTTTTTCCTATGGGGACACTTCAAGGCTCGTGTGTACGAGCACAAGCCCCGAACTATGGACGATTTGAAGGAGGCAATTCGCGTGGAAGTCGCCCAAGTTCAGAGAACGATGTTGGAGAGAGTCTACGCGAACTTTCAAGAACGCCTCCAGCAATGCATCGTCAAAAACGGTCACCACATGACTGATGTGATTTTCCACACTTAATTGTGACAAATGCTATTTCATTGTAAACCCGAATCCGTCAATAAATTTGTTTTTGAGTAAAAATTACCGCTTTTGTGATTTTTTAAAAACCGTCCGTCCTTTGTGCCGGACCCTGTACGAGCAGTTATTGGAGGATTTGAACTTAACCAGCTATCAGGAACTGAAAAGAAGACTGAAAAGAAGAGCCGAAAAGAGAGCCGACTGAAGGACTGCTGCAGACCAATCTAAGGATTGAATACCTAAGAAGAAAAGACTGTAACCAGCCCCATCACTTGTTTTTGTTTTCTTTTGTTGTTTTATGTCTTCTTTTGAGAAGAACTACTTTACTGCATTTATACGTTTCAGCCTTCTATGACAAGTGAATTTGACAGGCTTGTGGGGACTTCTGGCTGTGAGCATTTCCCAAGTTTAATATCTCCACTCGGGTCCTAGTCAGTAATCAAGACCAGAGCCGTAAGTTCTGAGTTAATATGATCCTCTTTTGCCCCTATTCACTTGTTTTATGCTGGAAAATTCGGTCAAAAACATACATTTTGGCCAGACATAAATTTTTCTGCACTGTTACTGGTGTAGTGTAATAGCAACTGCCCAGATTTTCAGATAAGTGGCTTAATAGCCACAGCAATTTTTTCGAGGTATGGTATTTCTTCCTCGGTAATTACCTTCAACTTCCTATTGACAGCTTGAGAGAAGTAGTCTAGGCATGACACTAGACATCGAAATATGTGCTTGGGACCATTTTTTTAAAGCCTCGACCAGGGACTCAACGGTATTCCCTTCTGTACAATTATAGGTAATAGTGCCGCAAGGTGCTTTTTAAATGTTATAATTTTTACTTTTGTTAGAATGCTTTTGTCAATGGGCCTCGCCTCCGCAATCCTGAACAATGCTTTGGTGTAGTGATTCACTGTGTGATTCGCTTATTCAGTTTTTTAACGTACCTACCTACCATATGGCACTAGTTCCCATACTTTTTTCATCACGCTTGAGTCTCCATCTCCAACAGAGCTAGCAGAACAAAACATGCAAGTTAATTATTATTGAATTATCTAACAATATGGACCTGGGTCAACATACATTAAAGTTAGCGCTAACTTCAAGCAAGAACATTCAGTAACCTATAGGAATAGTAACTTTTTAGTAACTAAAATGACTGATTTTCCGACTTTGTACTTAGGACTCGCCAATGCAATACTGATAGAACGTCCACAAGATAGTGCAAATCTACAAGGTAGTGACCTTGCTCAGCAAAGCAATACCAAAGCACGTAGGTATGGTTTGGATAAGAGAAACTGTCAGCCAGGGTGTCCAAAGGTTATGCCGTATGGCAGGGTCGTTGCTCCTCGATGGAGCTGATAAGGTGGTCGCGTCTAGGATGAGGTAGTACTCCCGTTTGTAGTACCTTTAGAGAGAGGCCGTGAAGTCAGTTGTCTAGCAGTCCGTGGGAGAAAGTCTAGAGGATGCGAACTCAAAACAGGAAAATAGGGATGCCAGCAGCAGCCGAGTCAAAGGTGGAGCCGTCAAACGCCAGATGATGCCGAGTCTTCGGTTCCTCCTCCACAGTGTAAAACCTTTCTTACACGCCGCTCTAGCTGAATCCTACCAAGTCCCTCCAACTTCATACCCTTCCCCTCCACTCGGGGCCTTCCCCTCATTCCCCTCCAGTGGCCACTCATTACCTCCCCTCGATTCTCCATGAGCGACTTCGCCCGCTTGCCTATTCCGCCGCTAGAGCCGCTCTTGATCGGTGCGTTTTCAGTTAGTTCTAACTTTCCTAATAACTTATTTAGTACTCAACGTATTTCCGTTTTATTAATTTTAATTTAATATTGAATATATTGTTTATGTCCGCCAGAGACAATTTTTTGTAAAAAGCAAAAAATGAAGCCAAATTTTACAATTTGGAGGTCTTAATTTAAAAAATTTCAAAATGTACGCTCTTGGAAACGTAGCTAGCAGTTAACTTAATTAGAATGTGAAATTTGTTTTTTATTAAGAGAATTCCTCAATCTCCAGGGAGTAAAGCCGTTTTCAACGCAATCGTATTTCGCCTTAAGATGGCACTCTCAAGGTGATCTTCTCAAGGGCGGAAAGGCAGGCATTGCCCTCATATGCAGGACACTCTCAAGGATGGCTGGGTATAGTCCCAAGAATGGAAAGGCAACTCTCCATAGTCTGTACTAAGGAGTGGGGTGGTATCTGGATTTTAGAATATAAATCGTGTTATTTGGGGAACACTTCACTTGCAAAGCAGAACCACTAGCCAGGACAACCGCCACCACCAGTACTACTGCCACCACCAATAATGAGAGGCATACCCTCCATAGGGTGTTCTTAACACCTCCAAAGATAATGAGGGATCATTCCCTCCATAGTGTGTTAAGTACTCCACCATGCCTCGTCATAACGAGCGATGACAATAAAGAAAATCTGAAAGCATTAGAGCTAACGGTTACACGCACCTCTACTGCAACCAGCGATCCAACGATGTCTTCCGCAGGCAGTGGACACCCCTGGGCAGGGGAACTGTGAGGGCCGAAACCCAGGAACTGGTGACTTCTGCGATCTCGGCCTGCGTTTTTATACCCCTCTGACTGGGCGCCAATGCCCAAACTCCCCTTTGACACCCCATTCCAACCTCAATTTCCAGTTTCCTCCTGTTCGGTCCAGCCTCAATTTTCAACTCCTAGTCCAGTCTCAATTTTCTCCATTACGCTTCACTTATATTTCAGAGAGAAAAATGGAATTCGTGCTAAATTATTTATGATCAATTATTTTCTCTCAAATTTAGATCTCTAGCACGGATGTAAAGTATTTCTCGAAAAGAGTTATTGATTGGCTAACAGATCATATTTTTGGTCATCATCTATATTCATTAGTCAGCTAGATAAAAAAATAGAGAATTGAGTAATAAGAAACTATAAGACAATATTAGTTTATATATTTTATTTATGGAACAGTAATATAAGCAATACAGTGGTATGATTGAATATTTCTTTCAAAATTTAGTCAATTCGTCCTCGATGGCAAGCACAAATTTGATCATTCGCAAACGAGACCTTTTGAGTACATCAGCTCTACCATATCTCATTCATCTGGGATTCTTTGTGATCAGTATAACACACTGGCTTGTCAAATCCATTCTTGGAGACACTTTTGCTTATCATCCTTCCACTACACCCGTCAACCTCCGTCCTCTGTGGGATATCTCCACCTCTAAGTCTCACCAAAGACTTTAGCTGCTCATTAATGTCCAGCCAGATGATCGAAAGCTGCTCCTCAGCTGCGCGTTGTTTTTCTGGGTGGAGGATGTTTGGCTGCAAAATAATGTTGAATCTCTCCACCCCTCCGTTTCCATCTTGAAAGCCGGAAAACGTAACAAAACGTAACCTCCTCCCCAACAACTTTGAATTCACATTCTTGGTGTCTAAATACGCAGTAGTAGGACATGTTAAAGTTTACTGTCAGCATGAAATCCATATTTTCTTCCTTCATAATGTTTCTGGGGATGAAAATTTGGTAGGTGGAACCATCGTCCTGTCTCTCCACTTGCAAATATGCATTACCCAAGTGTGCTCTTTGGATCTGCTGCACACTGGCGATTTTAGAAGACATTTTCTCAACCGCTTGGCGTGTGATGGCTTGCAATATGTGCTATCACTTCGCTTTCAACTCGTTTTTATACCACTCACAGAAGGCTGTTGGAGGGAGAGTAAGTAAGAAGGGGGAGGTCTGGAGGTCCTTTGAAGGAGTCGCACACGTCAACCTCATCTGGGAATGCCGCCACCACTAGTGGGGTGGGATGACCTACAACAAGTCTGTACCTGTTCAAGGCTGTCTGGTGGGGGTGGGTGGGGTGGAATGCGGTCGACCTTGCACTGAAACGATTAATTCTCCACTACTCTTCTGCTCTCCAACTATGTAGATCCCATCCCCTTCTTTATACCCTCAATTGTAAATTAGATGCTACTTGTCTGCTGACTTGTGTTTTAACTCTGGCAATGATGTTATGAGCATCAAAACTGGTCAGTAGATTAAGTATTGCATGTATTATTACTAAGATGTTAATTCTTCTATATATAACGTATCGTTTTGAATGATTGTTTTCAGGGTTGCAGTTCAAAATGAGCGTTATGATGACTGGTCTAACACTTTGATTCAACTTCGAAAGCTGTTCACTGATTACCAAAACATTGTGTTGGAGTATCACAAGAGGCCAAATATTGAAATTCCAAAAGCAGTCAACTCTACCGCTGCTCAGGGGAACTTTTTGGAAGTTCTAAACATGTCCCTGAATGGTAGGGGTTCATACTTATCTTCTCTTAACTAGTTTTAACTTCTGAAATATTTTACTGTATTACAGGGCATATATTCTTGTCTTGCTTGCAGTTTTTGAGAAGCACTATTTGGATCGGAGCTTTGACCGGACAGGGCAGTTGTCGGTGGTCATCACGCCTGGGGTGGGAGTGTTTGAAGTGGACAGAGAACTCACTAATGTCACCAAACAGCGTATAATCGACAACGGTGTCGGCAGTGACCTGGTTTGCGTTGGGGAACAACCCCTTCATGCTGTTCCCTTGTTTAAGGTAATGCCTTGAGTTCTATTTTTTAGGAATTTATATTGTGGAGTAACTGTCTCATTGATATTTACTAGAGGTTGGACGAATACTAAATTTTCTTGAGTGCTTTTTTCACTGCGAGGGGGATACAATCTGGCGACGGAAGATTTCGGATGAAGACTTCTATAGATGGTCAGCATCTTTCTCGTTCCCCGGTCGAGGTTTTGCAACTCGTTGACATTCCATTTCATGCATCCGAAGGTGTACAACAGTGTCGGAACTGCGAACATGTTCATGGTAAGAACCTTGTTCTTGCTAGACAGCTCAGAACTCCAGATTTTTCTGAGAGTCTGTCTGTACTTGGCGGTGAGTCTTTCCTTCACTGCTGCTACCTCCTGCATTCGACGCTGGGGGACGCCGAGGTACTCGTAGCATTCGTCATCTTGCAGATGATGAACGACGTTCCCGTCAACGAGTTGCGAGTCTTCCTTGTCCTCCGATATTCTTCCTTTCGCCAGGTGGATGGATGCACACTTGTCCAATCCGAATTCCATCCCTATAGCTTCACTGTATTGATGTACGGTGTCCAGTGCAACGCTCAGTTCTTTGGCGTTGGAAGCATACAGTGTAAGGTCATCCATGTAAAACAAATGGGTGACCTTGTGCTTCCTGTCACCAGGAACGCCGCACATGTATCTTTGGCCTCATCTCAGCTTGAAGGAGAGGGGGAGGAGGGAAATACAGGTTGTGGGTGGCCTTATCTGAGTTCTTTCTTGGAATCAGATTATACTGCATGGCGGGTGGTTAGCCCGCCACATTTGGACGTCCATCATTATCCGGCAAAGCCATTGCCAGGTACACCACGAGGAGGCTGGTGGTCCGCTTTCGTACCCTTATTATTATTATTTTTTTTACTTTGGTAACTTTCCCGTTTCGAGTCCTCGGCAAGCATAGGGTTTCATTGCCGTCATAATGGCCGAGAACTCGAGAGGGGCGGTGCAGAGTTCGTAGCCACTTCCGATTAACCCATCGGATCAGTGGCTATGCTGCGTTCGGGTCGTGCGCACGGAGCAGACGGAGCGACCCCAAGAGGACGGCCTTCTGCATGCGGGCTGCAAGTGATTCCGCCTGTGCCACGCAAGCAGGAATACACTTGATGCTCTGTATCAGCGAGCCCTTGATTCCACCGAGCACACCTATGACTAGGACTACTAGTTTTACAGAGTGTCCCGGGTACATCTGCCGAAGTTCGAACAGCAGGTCTTGATATTTCGTCCGTTTTTCCGCCTCTTTCGCGTCCAAGTTCGTATCGGCCGGAGCCGAAAACTCGATTACGAACATGGAACGAGATTGGCGGTCGAGGAGAACGATGTCAGGCTTGTTCGCCTCCAACTGCCTGGTGGTGGGGAATGAGTAATTCCACCAGATTTTTATTCTGTCGTTCTCCACGACGGACTCAATATCTCCAGGGGCATAGGGCAGCACATAAACTTCGTCGATGCCGTAATGATGTCGAAGGTGGAAATACAACACTCGCAGAGCTGCATTGTGCCTAGTTAAATACGCTGATTGCGCGTAATAACTGCAGCCGGAGAGAAGGTGACTCAAAGTCTCCGGCTTGGCTCGGCACGCTCTGCATCTCGTGTCCGTCACCTCCGCCTTGAATATCATTCGGCGGTACACGAGAGTGTTGATGACACCATCCTGGCACGCGAGAACGAAACCCTCTGTTTCGGACCTGAGACCCGCGGAACGAAGGAAGGCAAACGTCAGCTCCTTCGATAGCCCATGTTTTTCCATGTTTCGGTAGAAACCTCCATGCATGGGCTTATCGGTGTGCGTCTTGAGTAAGGTCTTCTGCTCAGCCTTTTTGACCTCGAGATTTAAGACGTCTGCCCTCAGTGACACGATTGACGTGCCACTGTCGTTACCGTCGGATGACAGGTCAAAGTCCAGACCGATTTCGTCCGCTGCCCTCTTCGCCGCCTGGAAGAGGAACGCCCCCACCCCGGCACCTTCGTGCTCCCTTACGAGAGTGAGCAGGGGGTCCGTGCTGTTGAACACATGGCAAACTGTACCCAAAACAACTCTGTTATGTAGACACTCCAGGCTCAACAGACCTCTACCATCTACACTGCGAGGGAGATACAATCTGGCGACGGAAGATTTCGGATGAAGACTTCTATAGATGGTCAGCATCTTCCTCGTTCCCCGGTCGAGGTTTTGCAACTCGTTGACATTCCATTTCATGCATCCGAAGGTGTACAGCAGTGTCGGAACCGCGAACATGTTCGTGGCAAGAACCTTGTTCTTGCTAGACAGCTCAGAACTCCAGATTTTTCTGAGAGTCTGTCTGTACTTGGCGGTGAGTCTTTCCTTCACTGCTGCTACCTCCTGCATTCGACGCTGGGGGACGCCGAGGTATTCGTAGCATTCGTCATCTTGCAGATGACGAACGACGTTCCCGTCAACGAGTTACGAGTCTTCCTTGTCCTCCGATATTCTTCCTTTCGCCAGGTGGATGGATGCACACTTGTCCAATCAGAATTCCATCCCTATATCCTCACTGTATTGATGTACGGTGTCCAGTGCAACGCGCAGTTCTTTGGCGTTGGAAGCATACAGTTTAAGGTCATCCATGTAAAACAAATGGGTGACCTTGTGCTTCCTGTCACCAGGAACACCGCACATGTATCCTCGGCCTCGTCTCAGCTTGAAGGAGAGGGGGAGGAGGGAAATACAGAACAGGAGGGGTGTCGGTAGACCACGCAATTCATTGTGCAGAGATCTGACGTCTCTGTCAGAATCTCGTCGATGAGTCCATTCATATAATAATAATAATAAAATAACAAATTTATTATTATTATTATTATTATTATTATTTTTTTGTTAATTTCCGTGGGCCTCTGGCCCATGAGGAAATTATAATTATATAACCGGTTTGTTTGGCTCAGAGCATTTAGGAATTGTATGAATAAGTGAGTGCTTCCAGGTCACAGGGTACTGTGAAGTTTGAAGGGAGGCATCAAATATGCTCAATAATGAGGGAAGTATGACCGTGAGAGCCTTTTTGATACAAGAGATGGGGATCATATCATGGCCTTTGGCATTTGATGTGATTTTTTTGCATGCGCTAGTAACTGAGGAAGGTAGAACATGAGAGAAGAAAAACTTTTTGATTAAATGGTGGGGGAGTGTGGGGTTTAAGGGATGTTCTCGGTTCGCTTTTGATGAAGTGATTATTTAATACATCTAGATGAATATTTACAGTATTCTTATTGGTTTTCGAAGGTATAATGCCAAGATTGCGAATGGTTTTCCACTTAGTGGTGGAGTCAGAATTTTTACTTAGAGTCCGTGTGAAATATACAGATTTTGCATTACGTATCATATTCTTCACTTGGTTGCGCAGCGTGTTGTACGTGGTGAAGAGACCTGGATCTTTGTAACGCCGAAACATAGCCCTAGTAATATTTCTTTCTTTTATTTTTCACTTTATTTCTGGAGTGAGCCACGGTGTCGGTGGGTGGGTGACTCGTTTACTTCGGATTGGAGCGTGCGAGTCCAGTGTTTATAGGAGCAAGGAATTTAAGGATGTGACTTTGTTGTCAATCGAAATCTGCTCATTGACGGAGGACCAGTTAACCTTGCAGAGATCAGTGATGAATCTTTCTTCGTCAAATGTTTAGAAATCTCTGAAAGTTATAATTTTTGGCAGGAAGGATGGAACCATTATTCCATAGGTTAGATATATTTGATCGTGACAGGAAAGAGGGGGATCCAATGTTTGAACTGAGGATGTAATTTTACTGAGGTCGTCAACACAGATAAGATCTAACAGAGTGCTGGTGTTCTTCATGTGGCAGGTTGGCTCCATCAGAACGATACTCAAATTGCATCCTTGTACTAAGTTAAGGAGAGAATCTTTATCCGCTGTTTCTTTTAGAAGGTTGATGTTGAGGTCACCCATAATTACGATGTTTTCATATCTAGGGACCGTACTGACAAGAAAGTTTTGGA
The DNA here is from genome assembly GCA_963169105.1 of Ceriagrion tenellum. NCBI lineage: Eukaryota > Metazoa > Arthropoda > Insecta > Odonata > Coenagrionidae > Ceriagrion > Ceriagrion tenellum. Next base: position 751,258 of record OY720634.1, read on the forward strand.
ATTCAAGCAAGCCAGTTGCTTTTGGTGGTCTGTATACAACTGACACGAATAGTTTTGAGTGTGGGCAGCTGACTTCAAGAGAGATATACTCAGGCTTGTTTTTGTATGTATTGGACGATCGACCAACCAATTTGACTCACATTGAAGAGTGAATATAAATTCCAACCCCTCCTCCTCATTTTCCTTCTCGATCTTTTCAGTATAATACGTATCCGGGTAGGGAAACCGAGTCCGAGTTTATTGACTGCTGAAGCCACATCTCGCTCACACCGATTACATGATAATTGTTATTACAGAAATAGGACCTGAAATCTTCATTGTGAGCTGAGAGTGACACTGCTAAAACTCTGCGATGTATTCCATTCTTTGGTATTTGACTCGTAGGTGCAGGGAATGGTTTGCTGTCGGCAAAATGATCGAGGATGCGCTGACTTGTTGTTTACAAATCCAATGTAGCTTCATTTTGTTTCACTGGTCGCCCTTAATGGCCAATGTTTTCCGAAAGATAAGTCATAAATTAGAGACATCTCATCTGCATTGTACACATCCTAAATATAAGGTGGAAACAATTTGTTTACATGTTCCAAAATAATATTCTTTTAAATGAGGTAATTTTAAACCAGAGCTTAACCAAATTTCTCCCTTTGGCTCATATAATGCAAGTAACGAATTCAGAATGGGTATCCAATTCTCCACAACTTGAGCTCTCACTCGAGTACTTTCGCCTCTAATATGGTGAAGAGAAATTCCTCTTCTTCTTTTAAATCGATTAACAGTCATCATCAGTAGTGATAGTCTTCAATGCTCATATGTTGTGCAAACTCTTCAGCTTCTGCTTTTAGAATTGTGCCGCTCATGAGAACACCAATACTTTTTTGCAAGGCAAACCATTCAAATAACACTGATTCTAATGGAACATTTTCTAACCGGTCGAATTTTCTTACCATTCCCTGTGGCATGTCCATGTTTACATCTACATCTACATAATACCCCGCGAGCCACCGCAGGGGTGTATGGCAGGGGGTGTTAGGTCACCAGCCATGTAAAGAGGTAAGTTTTTGGGAAATGGTGACACATATTATAGGAGTGTGTTTAGTGGAGCTCAATTTTTATTGTGGTCGATTATTGTGCACGGAAAGAACGAGTTTTTGTACCTATCTGTTCGGCAGTGCTTCTGTCTTATTTTATCACATCTGTCAGACCTAAAGATGTTGTGAGGAGTCATGATAATATTCTCTTTGTCGCTCTGAAAAATATCAGTTCTGAATTTATCAAACAACCTAAGCCTAGCGTGTAGCCTCCAAATCTCTTGGGGCTCCCACCTTAATCCCTCTATAAGTTGTGAGACACTATATGTAGGCTTGTAGCAGTTTTTAACATAACGCACTGCTTTCCTTTGTATTTTATTAATTTTTTGGGTTAAATCTTTATGACGGGGGCCCCATATGCTCGTGGCAAATTTGAGGTGTGCTCGAACCAGAGTGAAGTAGCATCTCTCTTTGAGTTTTTCATCCGAGGACCTTCCTATTATACGTTTAACAAAACCTTGTTTCTTTAATGTTGTGCCACATATGTTTTGTATGTGTAATCCCCATGACATATTTTACATTATATGATATTATGTATTTTACATTATATGATGATATTTTACTATATCGGAAGATTTTATGTTTACTTCACCCACAGTATTGGTGTAGCACTTGTGTGATGACTTTCACGGGACCCCATTCACACACAATTCTAACCCCCCACTCCTGAAACCACGAATGAACATTGTTAAGGTCCGATGAGAGAGCTTCAAAGTCCGCATCTTCGCTCATTTCACGGTAGATAACTGTATCAACTGCAAATAATCTTATTGTACTGCCAACTCTAGAACTTAGGTCATTAATATAAAGTATGAATAAAAGAGGGCTGATGACACTTCCTTGAGGAACACCGGATTTGACTTTGACCATATCAGAGCTAAAACCATCAATAACTACTAATTGATTTCGATCACTGAGAAAGTCACTTATCCAATTCACTATTTTTCTATTAACTCCACATTATTGCAATTTATATATCATTTTGTAGTGAGGAACCTTGTTGAATGCTTTCTTGATCTCAAGGAATATCGTGTCGACTTGCTTTTTCAATTCACCCTGATTTTAGGATATCATGAAGGAAGAGCACAAGCTGAGTTTCGCAGGACCTGCCCTTTTGGAAGCCATGCTGACTGCTATGTAAGAAGTTACGATTATCCAGGAATGTCATAATACTACTAACGACTATGTGTTCGAGGATCTTGCATAAAAGTGATGTAAGCGATATAGGCCTATAATTTCCTGGGTCACTTCTATTTCTTTATTTGAATATTGGTGTGATGTGGGCTATTTTCCAGTCTTTGGGTACCTTGCCCTCGGGAAATGATTTGCTAAATATAATTTCTAAGAATGGTGCAATCTGTGGCGCTAACGAGCACGCGTGCAGGTATTCCTTCTGGACCTGGGGACTTGTTACTTTTAATCAAACGCAGTTGTTTTATTATTCCATCACGTTGAATTGTTATGTCCGCTGTTTTTTAAAGGCAGTAGTAATTTTATCTTTGTTTTCTATAATTATATACTGGGTTGACTAAGTTAAACCACATTGTTGGCCATTTTCTGTTTTATTGGAGTTTTTTTCAAATCACATTCCTGATTGACTTCAAATTTCATTGCCAAATCCAATGAATTTCTTTTCTTTTCCATTGTAACACTCGTAATAAATTCCAGCGAACTTCAGGAAGTAGATCAGGATCAAATGTACCCAAAGAGCTGTTGCGAAGCACTTCTGGTCTCATTTTCTACTGGAATGGCGTGAAGGAAACCCCTTTTTTTTTTACTATTCTCCCTCCTGCTACTACTCTCTGCTCTCCTTCTTCTCCCCTTTGAAGACCCAGGAGATGCCATAATGTAACGTGTGAGCCCATACAAAATAAATGAGGTTTTTTTCCTTTTAAGTTTATTTCTCCATTCCGAGTGAAAGGTTATCGCGGATTACCAAAACTTTGTACACCTAGTCCTAGTGTTAGGATGACGAGTGACGAGGTGCATGGCAGCACTGTCCACTATGCTACACGGCGAAGGGGAATGGAAGCTAGGGAACAGAGGAGGGAAAAGACAGGGGGCAGTGAGTGACGAGAGAGCGGAATGCATGGATGTAGACATAGAGAGTGTAATAAAGGAGTGATTTTGAAGGAGAGTTATGTGGCATGTTTGTTACCCCAGCATCCTTCCAGTTTAGAAGTGGAATCTGGATGAATTGGACAATAAGATCTGCCTGGTGAAAAACTGAGGGAAGTGCAACCGACCAGACGAATCATTTTGAGGGGAAACTGGTTGAGAGAGGTCGACGACTCCTCGTTACGACGCCCGGGAGGAAAGGATCATTGGCGGAGAAGAGTTAAGAAGGGAGCAAAGAGATGCGATCGCTGCCGGATTGTGGTTATTGTTGACTGTGAACGCATCCCCCGATTTTGTACGAGGTCAGTAGAGGACGCGCTGTACTAATAGTGCCAGTGAGCCGCCATAACTGCCACGGTTAAGAGGCTAGCAGGACAGTTGAGTGACCCTTAGTTGCTAAGCAGTGCGAGGAGCGCGTGGAGTAAGGAGTCGTCTGGCCTGTGACGGGCGGAACAGCAAAGGGACCTTGGACGCTAGGATCGAGAGACAAAGTCGTGGCAGCAGGCGAAGTGAAAAACGAAAGTGAGTGGGATTTGACGAGAACTTTCGAGGAGACAGACTTGGTAGAAGACAAAAGCAATATAGTAATGACAACAGACAACGAAAATATAAGAGAGAAGGACTTGTTGAGATGGGAATGGGAATTAATCAGAAGGGAACGTGATTTATTGGAACGCGAGAGAAAGATGATAGGCGACCTGAATGTGAGAAACGAGTTTGGGTCAGCATAGTGTAGGGAACTGGCAGAAAGGCTATTGCCCTCATTTAATCCATCAGAGTGCAATGGTTTGACCGCGGAACAGTGGGTCAAGAGAGTAGAAGGCATCCCAAGGGCATACTCATGGAAGGACGCGATGCTGCTGACGCAAGCAATCGGAAAGTAGGACGGCTCCGCAAGGTTTTGGTTTGACAGTGTAGTCGAGGACGTGAGGTCTTGGGCAGACTTTAGAAGGGAACTAGTACACAGTTTTCCCACGTCGACAGACTCTGCAGACGTACATCTTGAGCTACGAGGAGGCCTAAGGGCAGGAACGAGAGCTATGAAACATACGCCTACACAATGAAAGCCATTGCAAGGAAGGGCACAGTAGACAATAATTCGCTAATCAAATACATTGTGAATGGCATCGGAGACAGGGAAATGTGCAGAGTTTTAGCGATGGTCGAATGTGAGTCTGTTGAAGATCTGCTTTGGTTCATAAAGATATACGAGAGCGTGGACTGTGGTGACAATGTACAAGACAGACTGGACGTTCCCCACATAGACCGATCGCCCTCTAGACAGCAAAGACTTGCAGGTCCCACCAGTACAAGAGAGGCGCCATTTAGACGAAATGCAGTGGTCTGCTACAAATGTTATAAGGAAGGCCAATTGGCGAGGGATTGCAGAGACAGAATAAACCCCAAATGTTTTTCATGCGGAAGAGAAGGTCATCTAGCTAGACATTGATCAAGAGCAACCCAACGGGAGGACAGGGGCCACGTTCACCGGACACAAGACAGTCCAGACGAATACCACAAGAAAGTGTATATAGACAAGAAGATGGTCATCGGGTTTATAGATCTGGGAAGCGATTGTATCGCATCGACCAAGTGTGCTGCAGAGCAATTAAATATCCTGTATTCTCCGGAGAGGTCACCAAGAACACTGAAAGGATTCGGGAGAGGGGATTGCCGGTCACTGGAAACAAAAATGGCAAGATTAAGGGTGGACCAAGCCGACATTGACGCAGAGATAATAATCGTCCCAGACGATGCCGAAGAAGACTTGATTGTCAGCAGAAGTGCGCTGGATCGGAAGGGCATCATCGTTATGAAAATGGCTGGCAAGTTGGACATCTTATTGGAAGGAAAGGACGAAGGAGAAGCACAACATACAGAAATGAATGTCAGAAAGATCACAGAAAGTGCTAACATTCCATTGGAGGAGATATTCCATGGGGACAATGTTGCAAGCGACGACGTCAAAAGATTACAAAGTCTAATAACCAAATATCGGCAGTGTTTTGCTAGAAATGGATCAGAGGTGGGAAGTACAAAATTGACCGAGATGAAGATCAAGTTAACAAAGGAGATCATCCAATGCAAACCTTATAGACTACCATATACTCAACGCGCGGTGGTAAATGAGACAGTACAAGAGCTCCTTTCGTCGGGAGTCATTCGGGAATCCTCCTCGGAGTATGCGAGCCCGTTGTTGCTGTTGAAGAAGAAAACGGGAGAGGAACGACTCTGTGTTAACTACAGAAGGTTGAATGCCATTACTAAGAAAGAACGTGCCATGGGATCCCCAATAGAAGACCAGCTTGATCAGCTAGCGGGACAAAAGTATTTCACAACCCTGGATTTAGTTTGTGGATATTACCAATTGCCTGTGGAGGAGGCATCGAAACACCTGACTGCTTTTGTGACAAGTGAGGGACTGTAAGAGTTCAGTCGGGTACCGTTTGGATTAGTAAATGCCCCAGCGGTATTCTCCAAAATGATGAAAATTATTGAGAGAAGGATGAGCCCACTCAAGATCTCCATCTACATGGACGACATATTGATACCGAACAAGACGATTGAAGAAGGACTCATGAAGCTCGAGAGTTTCCTGAAGATAATGGAAGAAGAGGGCCTGACACTGCGCTTGAAGACATGCAGGTTTTTTCAGAGAAAAGTTGACTTTATGTGCTATGAAATAACCTCTGAAGGCATAAGACCTGGGAAAATTAAGACGGCAGTGGTGTCCAACTTCAAGAAACCTTCAAATATTCATGAAATAAGACAATTCTGCAGTCTGGCATCATTTTTCCGAAGGTTTATTGAATGCTTTGCAGGATTGGCGAAGCCTCTGACTAAACTCTTATTAATCACATGATACACACGGATGCTAGTAAGTCCGGACTTGTGGGTGTATTGCTTCAGGAAGAAAGCAAAGGTTGGAAGCCAGTGGCTTATTGCAGCAGACAAACCAGCGACGTGGAATCAAGATACCATAGTTACGAATTAGAAGGGCTGGCAGTCACAGAGACACTAGAGAGATTCAGGATCTACCTTTTAGGAAAACATTTCAAAATAGGCACATATTGTAATGCCTTGAAGGCAACATTGAACAAAAGAGACATTATACTCCGAGTTGGGAGGTGGTGGTTGAAGCTTCAGGAGTTTGATTTCAAGTTGATATGCAGACCCGGAGTTCAGATGCAACATTTAGATGCCCTTAGCCGACAACCACAAGGAGAACCCAGTCAGGTGGATATTGCCTCTCTCAACGTGTGGACAACCAGGATTAGCAAGGATTGGTGACTCACCATGCAGATGCAGGACAGTGGCAGAGTATCTGGCAGACACTTCAAAAGGACCCAAAGACACCAGAAGAAAAGCAGATTCACACCGACTATATAGTGAAAAATGAGAGGGTTTGCAGATGCGTGGGAGAGAAATCTTTGTGGGTGGTGCCGGAGGCGGTTTGGTGGCAGGTTGTAAGGGGAAGCCACGACAAATTGGGACATTATGGTGAAGAAAGGACTTCGAAACATCTGAGACAGTATTTCTGGTTCACAAGAATGAGTAGATACGTGAAGAAATATCTTAGGGGGTGCGTAGAGTGTGCCTATCACAAGCAGCCAACTGGTAAAAGGGAAGGTGAAATGCACAACATACCCAGAGTCGCCGCTCCTTTTCAGACTTTTCGTATGGACCACCTCGGACCATTTCCAGAGAGTTCTAGCAAGAATAAACGCATCATAGCCTGTGTCGATAACTTCTCTAAATATGTGATATTGCGGGCGGTCAAGGCAGTGGAAACAAAACCTGCCTATAAGTTCCTGGAAGAAATTATTGGGATTTTTGGGTATCCAGTGACCCTGATCACTGACTAGGGCACGGCATTTTCGGCGAAGTCCTTTGAAGAAGTTTGTGTAGAAAATGATATTAAACACATAAAGAACGCCACCGCTACTCCCAGAGCGAACGGTCCAGTAGAACGGGTCAACAGGACGATCCTGAATGCAAATATGACCATGACAATGCGAGAGGATGGAAGGGATTGGGATAAGAATATTAGAGAAATACAGTGGACAATGAATAGTTTGACCAATAAGACTACGAAATGTACACCACATGAACTGTTATTCGGCTACCAGGTGAGGACAGCATTAAGAAATAAGATCATACTAATGTTAGAATGGTCCAGGGACCCGGAAGAAGAAGGGTTAGAGAGTAAGAGACAGAGTGCACTAGAAGAGATAGAAAGAGAACAGATGCAGCAAAAGATTAGATTCGACAGTATCCACCGACAACCTACGAAATACAAGGTAGGAGACCTAGTCTTGGTGCTGAGAGAAGCCGCATGCTGTGGCATGTCACGAAAATTGGCCGCCAAATACATGGGACCATACCAAGTAGAAAAGGTGCTACTGTATGACATATTTTAACCGATATCCCAGGTGCACAGAGAATGCAGAGACATTTTCAATCCGTGTTCGCGGCAGACAGAATGAAGAGGTGGTGTCAAGGGGAAGAAGAAGGACTGGATATCACCAGCTCCGAGAAGGAAGAGGACTCCAGAGTCGGGGACGACTCCGAGGTCAGGATGGCTGAGCTGTTAGGACAACGAGTGACGAGGAGCATTGCAGCACTGTCCACTAAGCGATATGGCAGATCGGAAGGGAAGCTAGGGAACAGAGGGAGGGAAAAGACAGGGGGCAGTGAGTGACGAGCGAGCGGAGTGCATGGATGTAGACAAAGAGAGTGTAATAAAGGAGTGATTTTGAAAGAGAGTTTTGTGGCGTGTTTTTTACCCCGGCATCCTTACACTAGTTTCACTCTCGATAAATGGCCCCTGCAGGTTATGCATCCTGGATGTCAATCACAGCAAAACAGACTGGTTATGGCAGCCCCTCAGAAATGGCCACTCGTAATAACCAACAAACTCTGTATACATTTAACATTATGACCAATAATGGCCTTATAATCACTCGCTATAACGGCCTTCTTCCATATTAAGCAATGGAGGAACTTCGAACTTGTTCGTACCAAGAACATTGTTCTTGCTGGACAGCTCAGACCTCCATATTTTTGTGAAAGTCTGCCTATTCTTGGCTCTTTACTTCACTGCTGCAACCTCATGAATGCAGTGCTAGGGTATGCTCGGATATTCATAGCTGTCCTTGTCTTCAGGGTGATGAATGACACTCCTGTCAATGAGATGCACATCTTCCTTGCTGACTGAAAATCTTCTTGCCACGTGGATGGATTCACACTTATCCCATCCAAACTCTATCCATATAGCCTCACTGTACTCCAATATGGTGTCTAGGGCAAGGTGAAGGTCTTTGGTATTGGAAGCATAGAGCTTCAGGTTATCCATGTAAAATGAAGGGGTGACCTTTGCTTCCTGTTGCCTGCAACACGGTACATGTATTCTCTACCTCATTTATGCCTTACAAAGAAGGTATGAGGGAAATACAGAAAAGCGAAAGGCTCGAGCTCTTTCCTTGGAAAACACCGCAATGGTATGTTACCAACTCTGCCAAAGTGATTGCTCGCCTGAAGTTGGGATGGAGCTCATTTTCCAGAGTGGTAACAGGCATTGGATGCCAGACTCAACCTCTGAGTAGACTTCCATCAACTGCAGCTTGACCATAATTAGGTCATGTGAAGTAGTGTTGAATGCCATCTTGTAGTCCACTCAGGCGATTTATAGGCTGTTCTTATGCTGGAAATTTGTATTTATATGACTATTCAAACTTTTCCTTGATAGTCAGCTCATTCTACCTCCTTTTCACTACTGCTGAACTGTTGTAACATCTTTTACATTTGGAAGCCATGATAAAAAATAAACTATTACTCTTATTCACATGCCTCAATGCATAGTATGGGCGTGGAGTGTGATACTACATGCACCAAGGACTTGAGTAATTGTAAACTCACAGAAATGCATGATATTGTTCTTGGAGTTGGTTATTGCAGGAATGTTTCTTTTCTGATTCTGAACCAAGTGAACTACAGATTCAAGATATTTTAGTTAATTGGTCATGAAGTGGTAATGGACAAGTCACAATTGAGGATGATATTTGCAAAATGGCATGAATAATAAAATTAGTTACCCATACTTCAAGACCATGTTTTTCTTACCATCTTCTGTCCATCCATAGTATTTTTTCCCTCACCCATTTTTTCCCCATGCTTATTACAGTTGTGGTGAGCATGAATGTATGTGTGTTGTTCTGTCTCTGTTATTTTTTGTTTCAGTTCCACAATAAAGATAGTTTCATGAGTGCTGTGGATGACTACAGTATGCCACACTGGATAAACTTAAGGTTTGTATTGCTTTCCCTTAGAATAGCTAGGAATTCATGGCTAAAGCATGTACTGTATTTTCATTTCCTTTTATCATTTCACTCTTGCAGCTTTTACTCGAGCAACAAGAAAGTTGGGTACTCAAATTTCATTCCAAGGATTAAACTTCCACCCAAGCTTTCAAAAGTGCCAAAAATGGAGAATGATGTGATTGGCAAAAACAAAAACAAGCTTAGTGGCAGTGACAGTGACAATGATAGTCTTTACAGTAATATCTGTGATTTTGATGCCTACGATGCCCAGGTGTTCCAGATTCTCTCGGCTCCAAATTCTAGGTAATGATCCTTAATGAAGGATACTTAGTGATAAAAGGTCATTGGTAAAAAATGTTTTCTTTTCTTGAATTTTTCCTATGTTAATGTCTTAGTATGCCCACACTACCAATCTATGCAGCCATATAATTTCAATGGCATTTTATGTATAAATTACCTCTCTCCTAGAAAGTGCCTTCTTTTAGTGTTTCTGTTGGCACAGAACAGAACTGTGTGCTCTTGAGTTTGGCTATGAATGAAAAAATTACGAGAACACAGACCCTGCAGACGAACTAATCACACATAATTTTTCTCTTTTTATACGGTGGTATTTAATGATATACTTCAATTTTTAAAATGTTTTTTAATATTTTTGCCATGGATATAACGTTATAAAGTACTGTTTTTTGAGGGTGTGCGAGCAAAGTGCTGACTTTGATAATTTTTGAAATATGAGTCAGGAAAATTAAAAGGGATAAGAATCACTATCTCTGGTATATATGTAGAGTGCCCTTATTTCCCTTTTTTTTTGGAGGGGGAAATGATGTCTCTAATGTCTCATGGATTAGGCTTTGAAAGCCTTTCTTCATGATCTAAAGTTAGGTAAACAAACCGACCACATCCTGTTACATCTCAATGTGAATTTCCCATCATCATCATTGTGGTTATCAACCTTAGGATTGGTTAACGCAGTTTTCCACAGAGTGCTTCTATCCACCTATGCCTTCACTCCTACACCTACATGCATTATCTTTGTTTCCTCATCAATCAATATTAGCTCCATGCATATCTTCCAGTTTTTTAACACCACTGTTCCTCCTATGTATTCTTTTTTCCAAGACTATGTTCATTTGGCACCAATGGTTAAAATATGCCCAACCAGGATGTCCCTCTTCTTCTTTTGGTTTCTGATGAGGTTTATTTATTCTCCTAAATTTCTGGGTACATCTCCATTTATGCATTGACTGATCTGCATGATGTTATCATCCATGGCATTCCATTTTATCCCTATCTTTTCTGCTGCATTTACTGCCCATGTCTAACAGTCAATGAGGGGAACTATTTGCTCCTCATTGAGAAATTCCTCTCCAAAACAGATCAGAACACTGTACATGCATTCAGAAGCTAAAACCAGAGGGCCTCCATTTTTGTGTACTGAATGACCGAAGACATCGGTGATAATGAACCCAGTTAGATTTAAAGCATTGAGTTTACTAGACTTAAACCAATGTTCATTAATACAAATAATTTCTTATTACAATTTCTCACACACCAGGACCTCAAGGTCCAGTATTTTATCACTTATCCATTGAATGTTTAATGATAATCATAATATTAATTTTATTAATCCAGCAATCATATACATGGCATAGGACAGGTCAAAAGCATACAATAATTGTTATATTTTATCATTAATTATTTCATTGATGCTGCAATACATTTTAACAAGTAGAAGGTGCTTAATTTTGTACTTTAAGATAGAATTACTACTACATAATACATTTCAGAATATTGGGTAAAGCATTAAAAATTCTGTGACCCATTGAATTTGGGCCTAGCAAGGCAGTTTTGGTATGCACAAATGGCACATACAAGTGTTTGGCACTGTTTGTATAATGATTTTGCACTGTGATCTTTGTATTAAATTGAGTAATATTATTACGAATACACCCATGGACTTATTTTTGGCACCCAACGGAGAGTAATCTTCTGCCCTTCAAGAATACTTAAGGGATCGAGAGATTTTCTCTGATATCCCGTGGAAATCCGCCAATCTCCTGGAAGGGTCTCTCTATAGCCGGTCTACCGAACTTTTACCGCAGCTTTCCCACCGACACTGCTACGTCACTCGGCAACCACGGTCGCTTCTCCCCGGCATAGAGACGTCTCGCTCTCCTGGGACGTACTCGTCAACCCTGGCCCCATCTGTAATGCCTACTACCAGAACGTAAGAAGTCTACAAAACAACATTTCAGTGCTGTCTTCCAATATCACTGAACTTTCCTCCTTCAACATCATTGCCCTAACTGAAACGGCTTAGTGATAAGACCTCCGACAACAAACTTGCGTTTGCCTCCATTCATCAAATTTTCCGTCGTGATCGTGGTTCGTGTGGTGGTGGTGTTTTAATGGCCATTAGTTTTGATTACCCTGCCACTTGAAGAGCTGATCTTGAGACCAATTGTGAAATTATTTGGACCCAAATTCACTTCAACTTCTGCCCAAACAGTGACCATGTTACTAAACTTTTTATTGGCTGTTTCTACCACCCGTGTGTGATTTGTCTTGTCTGCAGGCCTGTTTCGATTCTGGTCTCCATGCACGTGCTTATGGTGAAGTTTTACTATTTGGTGATTTTAATCTGTCCATCAATTGGACCTCTTCTGTATCTGTATCTCCTACAAACCATTGTGGCGATTTTTTCCTTGACCACTTTGTGAATGGTCTGGGACTCCATCAATGTAATTCTTTCCCCATGAGAGATACGGCAACACTGGATTTCATAGTTTCCTCCATGCAAGTGCATTCCTTAGCAGCAGGTAGAAACATTTTCTCAACTGACTATGAATCCCTTGAGTGTTCTCTAACATTCCCCTTTCCTCGGCAATGCCAAAATCCCGTGCCTCTACCCCCCCCCCCAGATCTCCCCGTTGTTGGAACAAAGCAGACTGGGCTGCCATTAATCGGTCCCTCTCGTTACCTCCCTGGGACTCCTGGAGCTTGGGTCACCAGAGGAGGCACTCCAACTATTTTTCGACCTTCTCCATGCTGCCATTGGGGATCAGGTCCCTTCTTGTCGCTTGTCGAAGAGTAAACTCCTGTGGCTCATGTCAGAGGCATCCTGGGCCTTGAAAAACAAGCTTGCTACCTGGAAACTTTGGAAATCCCACCCCAACCCTCGCATCTGCGAGTCCTTCATTGTTCTTTGCCGCCACACGAGACACCTTCTTCGTCGTGACTACACAGACTATGTGAAAAGAATTACTGGGGACATCAAGGTGAATTAGAAGAGATTCTAGTTGCTGATCAATTCCAAACGAAAAACACCTCGTATCCCACTCACTTTGTCTGCCGGTGGTGTGTCATGTGAGGGAGACTCCAGGGCCTCGGCCTTCAATAACTATTTCTCGTCCCATTTCCCCCCTTCCTCTCCTACGATCAACCTCCCTCCTGTTCACCCGGTTTCCTCCCATTCTCTTGCATCTATCTCCACCTCCCCTCAGGAAATTCTCAACTATCTGTCCCATCTACCCACTAGCAAAGCTACCGGTTCTGATGGTGTTTCTTCAATGTTCATTCATCTAACGTCTGATGCTTTTATATCCCCATCTCCATCTTATTCAATAGATTTTTCCTATCTGGAACTTTTCTGTTGCACTGGAAAAACTACAATGTAAACCCTATTTTGAAATCCGGACCAAAAGATCATATTGAAAACTATCGCCCTATCTCCATCTTACTGGTTTTGTCAATTATTTTGGTGCGTATTCTCCATGATTGCATTCTCCACTTTACCCTTCCTTACATCTCCCATCTTCAGCATGGTTTCCTTCTTGGTGGCTCCTGTCTCACAAATCTATCTACTCTGCACCATCATATCTTTTTGCCTTCGAAAATGAGTCGCAACTCGACATTTGTTATATTGACTTTTCTAAGGCTTTTGACTCCGTCAACCACACCCTCCTTCTGCACAAACTTCAATCTCAATATAACATTCATGGTACCCTCTTCTCAGTTATTTCCCATTTTTTACGTGACAGTCATCAGCGTGTGATAATCGATGGTCTTTCCTCTGCATTCGTCCCTGTCTCTTCCGGCGTCCCCCCGGGCAGCGTTCTCGGCCCTCTTTTCTTTGCACTCTACGTGGATGATCTAGTTGATGACATTTTACCCATTTTAGGGCTGTAACATTCATTTATACACAGATGACTGCAAAGAGTTTAAAAAAGTGGACAGTAAGGCTGACTCATTTCAGTTACAGTCCACTCTTAATGCTAAAGATAAAATTCTGGCATTAGACAAATCAGGCATTTATAAAATCAACTGTAACACTTTCCATTTATCCTACATAGGACAGACACGACGTACTTTACAAACCAGATTCAAAGAACACTACTCTCACTTCGGAAATCACAATCCTGAAAAGTCTAGTGTAGCGCAGCATCTAATCATGACCGGGCACGACGTAACGGAAGATAATTTGGAACTCGTAAAGCATACAAGTAATATAAAGCATACAACCTATTAGATGCTTACGAGAGTATCTTTATTTTTAAAAATAAAGCCAAACTCCTAAACAGCGACGCTGGACCCATCCCTCATTCCTCCTTCTACCCAGTTTTGAACTTTAAATAATTTGTTACGTCTCTTAACGGACGTCGTTAAACGTTCACTTCCTTTCCCTTTCCTCCCCCCCTCCCTCCAACGTTCAACTTTACATCCGTTGCAATTACCACTCCTTTACACCTCCCCATTCACTTTCCCCCGCCTTCCCCAATCATTTTCTTTGGTTGTTTTCGTTCGCGTATCGTTTATCGCCCTTCCCCCTCTCTCTTTACCTATTGGATGATGTCTCTTTCCCCCTATCCTCCTCAGTTTACCTTTATTAACAACTAGGATGTCTTGACCCTTCCTCACTTCAACCCTGCATTGATGTGACGTGTTACCTTCGGTTCACTGAAGAGGGCTACTTTGTAGCCGAAATACGCATATTCGACCCCACCCTCGTCCTGTTGTATTGATTTGACCATGCTCTTTTTGAGCTGTTTCTCCCAGAAGTTGGGCCCATTTGTGTGTGTGTGAGTGATTTTGTGTGCTTGTGAGTGTGCTTGAGTAAATAACCGGGCATCCTTAGCGGGGTCTCTTTAGCTCTGTGAAGGATCCCAGGTTATAACCCAAACATCTTTAGTGGGGTCCCATTAGCCCTTGCAAAGGATCCTATTTGGGTTGTGTGTGTGCGTCTGTGTTTGGTCCCTGGCGAGGAAGTAACATTCCCGTAAACCATCACAGGGGGGTATTCTTGGTTGAGAGGCTGTGGTTTCCCAGCATATCAACACAGTAAGTTTGGTGTTTGTTGACGAAGGGTGCCAATTGTTTACAGCTTTTGGAGACTTTCTCTGTTTTATTTTAATTGTATAGCCGTAAGAAGCTCACCCCATCTTTGTGATGGATTTCCATGCCCTAGTTGCTGTTTTTGGCATTTTAATCTATAAATTAATCTAATTAAAAACATTTGGCACTCAATTTGTTAGCCAGTGTGGATATGAGATTCCCATGTTAGGGAAGCATCAAGCTGCAATCCAAGAAATTTAACAATGAATGGCTGGGGAATAGTCTTTTGATCTATTTGAACATCAATTTCGTTACAAGTTTTATTCTTGGTTTTAAAATGAATAATTTGTGACTTCTCAACATTTAGATAAAGAAGATTGCTGGAGCACCAGGTGCCAAGGCTACTAGAAACCAACTTACATTGATTGGTAACAGTATTAAAATCAACTGATGAAACAATGACCTTAGTGTCATCAGTATAAAGAACTGGGTGGGCACCTGCAATGTTTGATAAATATCAGATAAATCAGTCCTAAATTAAAAACAAAATGAGCCCCAGAGCAGAACCTTGGGGAATACCCTGAGTTACCTGTGCTGTATGTGAAGGATAATAGTTGTCATTCATTTTGATTACTACTTGTTGAAATCTATTGCTCAAATATGATTTAGTCCAGTTATTAGAATTACCACGGATACCAAGATACCAAGATTTTCTGGTTTATTCAAGAGAAGAGCATGATTTACGTTATCAAAGGCTTTGCTGAGATCAAAAAACAGCTGCAATTTCTAATTTAGAGTCTAAGGCAAGTAAAATATGATTAAGGACATCACAGATTGCAGAAATTGCAGATTTTCGATGACAAAAACCATGTTGATTAGGAGAAAAAAGACTTGAGCTCTAAAAGTGATATCAATCTATTATACAAATACCTTTTCAAAACTTTAAGAAAAAACTCACTGGATTGCGAGTGCACGATAGGAATTGAGGTCAGATGTATTACCTTTGGACTTATAAAGGGGATTGACGTTTCATGTGTTCAATCATTCAGGAAACATACCAAGTCTTAGTGACTCATTAATTAAGTATAAAAGAAAAATCTAATTGCATTGATGCAATAGGCTACCAAAAAATTAGGAATATCTATGCTAGAAACCATCTTAGATCCCAAATGATACACAATAGTTAATAGTTCTGACTCTGTACTAGGAGGGAGGAAAATGGAGTTGCAAAAAGAGGCAATGAGATACTTAGGATGAAATGGAGTACAAATGAAAAAACGACTTCGTTTTCTTCCACTGATTTAGTGGAAGAAAACAAAGTCGTTTTTTCATTTGTGAATATCAACTTCCACATAGTTGAGCCTGATACCATTGAACGAATGAAATGGAGTATTTCAACGATTTAAAGGAGTGGCAAATGATCATTGAATCTATTTGCTAGAGTGGTATAATCAAGAACTGCTCTTCCCGATCCATCAACAAACCTAAATGACGGGTTAAAACAGGAATTACTTTTAGAACTATTATTCATTTCATCAGATATTTTATTACAATTAAGAACTCTAAAGTCATTACTTGTACATTTGGCAGAATTGATAATTTTACTATAAGAAGCTTTCAGGGAATTCCCTGCTAGAACAGTCGAATCCGTTTACATAAACGTTAGGTCAATTGTAGAGAAACGGTTGATGTAAGACTGTTGATCCAATGTTGAGCTCAATTTTACGTCAATGGTTGACCCTTCGTTGAGCGACCCTCAGAGCCATTCTGTGTCAACGCTTCATCAAGAAATATTTATTGAAAATCGACATGCATGTCAGTTTTTACTGGCAGTTATTATTACCAGAGTAGTGCAGAATATTGATCTGTTAGGATCCTGATCATGGTGGGTATCGATATTACATTAGTTAAATTCTCTGAACAACTCGTGGGAAGATCACTAATAGACAACTCTTGAAACATGTAGTTATATTAGCTATGTATTTGGGTTAGACGGGCATGATAAACCTTACTCATGTTTCAGTAAAGCTTTTCATTTATATTATTTGGCGCATTGCTCGTAAATTGGTCTTCACGGGCACTTTTTTATCAACATAATAAGCATCTTCACCCTCTCACAGAATAACCTGTTCGCTGAGCCTCTTGCTTTTCATTTGTTTTACCATCTCTATTGAGGAAATGGTTGAGAAGTGTTGGAAAGTAAGCATAGCTGGACGAAAAATAAGAACAATTAGATTTGCAGATGATATAATATTATTTGCAGGAAGTGATGTTGATTTGAATAAAATGCTTGATCACCTAGCACTAACAAAGGAGGAATATTGACTCAAAGTCAATAAAAAGATAACTAAAGTAATGAAAGTGGGGATAAAGCAAGAGTTGAATATTTATGTGGATGGAGAACATCTGGAGCAGGTAAATACGATTCAAGTACCTGGGAACTGAAGTGACGGAGGACTGGAAGAGTGAAATGGGGATAAGAACAAAAATTGGTACGGCTAAGGAGGCATTTAGGAAGAAAAATGCTATACTAACTAGTAAAATGGAGCTGGAACTTAAGAAGAGAATCATCAAGTGTTTTGTTTGGAGTGTATTTCTGTATGGTGGGGAAACGTGGACGATGACCGAAAAGGACAGAAAAAGGATAGAGAGTTAAGAAATGTGGATTTGGAGGAAAATGCTTGACATCAAGTGGTCTGATAGGAATAGGAATGAAGAGGTGTTGGAGAGAATAAAAGAAGGAAGAAAGCTCTTGAAGACCATTGAAGTTAGGAAGAAGAGCTGGATGGGACATGTACTGAGAAAGAAATGTTTGTTACGTGATGTACTGGAAGGAATGGTGGATGGAAACCGCATAAGAGGAAGAAAGAAAATAAAGATTTTGGATGGCCTGAAGGATGGAGGGAGTTACAGATAATTGAAGAGGAGAGCAGAGGACAGAGAGAGATGGAGGCACCAGGGACCTGCAAAAGCAGACGACTAATGATGATGAGAAATTACGTTTGAATTGTGTTTATGTGGTTGCTATGTGGAGTTAAGCCAGCTACTCCGATGAAAACCGTCTTGTTTCGGTGATGATTGCCTTATTTATTGCCGTTATAGTAATTGATATCCAATGCACTGCTTGCTGCAGAAGAAAAGTCTGCTAAACATTTCGGTGAGCCACGGGAATGACTTCTTCTTCTTCACAACAGCGGCTGTCATGGAGCTGGATTCAAGCTAATATTTTGATTACTTAACGAGTTCATCATTTTCTCACAAACAGGAAAATTTATTTATAAATGGGGAGAATGGCCAACTGTTGCAAATTACTCAACTGCATTCATTTATTATTAGCTGCTCTTCATTTATGACAGAAGAGTTTACTCGAGAGAGGTAGGTATTACGTTATTTTTACATTTTGGACTAAACCACGTGAAACTCGTAATTGATGATTGAGGGTATTCTAATAGTTTAGGTTTTTCTTTTTATGCAGAAGTGTGTGCTGGAAGAAAAGGCCAGTTATGTAAAAGTATACAAACTCGAATGTTTATAATTGTGTGAGACATCATTGGCATTACCTGAGAATTCCATTTACGGCGATACATTTCGCGATGATCGTCTGGCAATTAGCCTTTCCATCTCTCTCGGAAGAATATATCGAGACTATTTAGGAGACAGTGGTGTAATGAGTGAAGATGATAGGTACCATACACAAGTGATACGGATTGTAGAATCCCCTAGTGGAATTTAACATGAGTGAGTGGTAGAGGAGACGAGTGGTACAATATGAAGATTTCATTCGTTCTTAATGAGCCATAAATACTTTCGCTTGTGCCAGTTTTCAATGAGAAGTATTTGAGATTCCAGTGGTTTAGAATGTAAAATTTATTGACTCTATTCAGTTTTATTGTAAATTCTGACGTACAACCTAACTTGTATGTAACATGTATTTATTTGAATGCAAATGCAAGTTTGTGTTGCTGTTTGGATTTGCCATTTTCTCTTAAACAAAAGATCCTAAAATGAAAATTGTGTGTTATTTCCTAGCAAAGCAAATCCTATTGTAGTTCATGAGTCTGCCATGGTAGTATTTGAGGGGGTTACTAGTCATTATTTCCTAATAAGCCCTGTAGGTGGCTCTGCTGTCAGTTAATGTAAACAGTTTACTTAAAATTGGTTGCATTTGATGCCGTTTTTGACCTTGTGTTGATGTCGCGTTTACGCAAAATTTACATCAATGCCCACACACGTTTATATGATGTTTGCATAATTTTGACATCAAATTGGTATCATCAGGCCACAGGCCATTAATTTTTCGACAGTAATTTTACTTTTATTTGGTACAACTATTATGTTTTGATTTACAGTATAAATAATGATATGATTTCCAATTTAGGAATAATGTTCATTGAAACAATACAAATTTAATGGACAGATCTTTTTACCAAATCATAAGTTGTCAATATCATTCCCTAGGCATGAAGTAATTCCTAAGAGATTCTTTAATAAACAACCACTTTGTAAACATGACGCACTTTTAAATATTTTTAGTATTGAAGAATTACATTTTGTCTTTGGATATTTGGTTGTTTGGATATTTCTATGTGTGGCATTTTGGCAGACCACCTGTGTAACTTCCGAACACGTAATTTTCAACGCAGGGGTGAGTATAGTAGGACATATCGTTTGCCATATCTTATGAGTGTTTGACTGAGTTACTCACCATTATAAAATATATATTTTGACATTAAGTCAGGGGTCAAACATCACTTATCTTAAGAATTTAAAGTAGCAACATTTTCACATTTCCATTTTAGTTGCTCCACTGTGCTGTTGTTGTGAGCCACAAATTAAATTTCATATTGTCTGCTTACAGCCCTGTGTCAATGGTGTTCGGTAAAATTAAGTTCCACCATTTTCTAAGAATTAGTTGAGGAGTTATTAGGCCCTGAATATGGACCAAAATAAAAAGAATGAAAGTCATGTGCAGAATATTTGTCAAGAAAACCAAAAGGTAATAGAAAACACATATGGTTGTCTTTGTTTGACAAAAAGATTGCTATATTTTAAATATGACCTCTAGATTGATATTTATTTGAGCTGACGTTTGGAGAGGTGGCGTGCCATTTTGTGCTAACATGTGATATTCGAAGTGCCATAACTTTGACATTTTTAGTTGCTGCTACTATGCAGCAAATCAGCCTGCATTATTATATTCTTTCTTTGTGCCAAAAAACGTGAAAATCGGAGGTGGGTGAGCCATAACCTCAGTTGAGTTTGCGTGGAATTGCCCAGTTTCAAATGTAATAGGTAGCAAAATGTGAAGCAGATCGAAGATATTAGAATAACTCTCTACGATACTTATCTTCTTGGGCACTTGCCTCCTAGAATATCCACCAATTTAGGTCTACCACTTATATAACCGCGAGGATTTCATTGGCAACCAAAATTCCTTGAACAGCTATTATTGGCAAAACAGTGGAAGATATTCTGTGGCATTCAAAGTTTCTGTGCCGTAGGGGATGGCAAAATCACAACGCTCACAACTTTTGATGCAGGTTGAGTAACGTCATAGAGTAATATAGAGGTCTCGCCCCCGTGCTAAAGAGCATATGCATTTTTGAAGAAGTTCGGGAACTGGGCGTTAGAGGTTTCTGTGGTCAGCTAGTTCCATGGTCGAGCGGCCAATTGGAATTTGTTCCGAGCCGCAGCCTGCTCCGACTTGGCACGTGAGAAGTCAGGCGTTCTTGTGAGCACCCGCTGGCTTTCGAGTAAGAGGGGGAAATTTGAGGAATGGGCGAGGTACGGGAGGGACGAGGAATAGAGACTCCTCAGAAATGTCATGGTACTCAGTAGCCACATGCTTTTTGTGTCTGGTGGGGGCCTAATGATTCCGGGAGATTAGGCCGGGGCTGCCAGGAAATAACTTGCTCTGGGAGGGGCCTCAGTTCCGTAGAAGTGTTAACGAATGAGTCCCGGGGGAAGGATTTGCACCTCTTGAAGGCGGCCAAGGCCTTCGTCTTTGCTGCCCAGTGTTTTCGGGAAAGGGAATGTACACCCTAACAACAGTCCACATCATGTTGGTACGTCCTACAAGTCCTACATCAAGTGCGATGGTAGAGGAGTAGGGTTATGGGAATACAACGACAATCGTCTTATTTTGAGGAGTAGCACACTGAATTTGAGGTAATGTCAAGTTGATGTTAGTTGTATTTCACAAATAAATTAATAGTTTGTATGCTAAAAATAAATAAGAAATCTTTGTAAAAGTAAAATTCGATTTCCTATAAAATACTTCTCAAAAAGAAGCCAAGACAGTCGTGCGAAATCTTCGAGATGTATATATGGTGAGTTAGGGGTGGGAGGGAAATCATCCAATGACAATTAAGTTAAAATATTGGTAGAGAGAGGTGGAGATGAACGAGTCACATACAGCTTTTATAGGAATCCGTCAACAGAATTCTGAGGAAGGTGTTTTGTAGGGCAGTGGCAACTGTTGGATCGAAAGGCAGGCCTGTCTACGGCTAGTACCTTGTTTCCACTTCACGGGTTAGACCTAATGTTGGGTTATCTGCCCGCTTTCAAGGAGGGAAGTGGTAATCATCGTAAGAATTGGCCAGCAGGATACTAAGTAAATATGTGGTTGACAAACGAAAGTGGTATATTTTGCGTGAATGTCAAAAATAAAATAAACCCTTTCAGGAAATAAGGAAGGTGTAGTAGTAAACCAACGAAGCATTATTTTATGTTGGCGAAATTCAAAGGATAAGTCACTCCAAAAATTGAATTGTTAAAGAGTTTTCCAAACTGTTGAACTTCAGCGGTAAAGTATGTGTAAGAAAGTATTTAAAACTACCTCCAACGGACTTTTTGGAAATAGTGTCGTTAGTGCTGAATGTTTTTAAAAAGTATTTCCATAAGATATCGCACCAAAGAAATGTGAAATAAGTACGAATTACTGAAGTGCAAAAAATAGCTGTGAAACTTCAAAGAAAAACTCTCTTCTCAGTGGTTTCAGAGAACATCAAAAAGATAGCACACAGAATTACCGGAAACCTTGAACCAACATTCATCAAGCCAAATACAATATAAATTTTGTAATAGTGAATTTCCATAGCTTAAAGAACAAATGTGCCAAAGTTGAGCATATATTTGAAAACGTAGATATAGTAATTGGTACAAAGAGCTGGCCGGCCGAGGATATTAATGATAGTGAAGTTTTTCCAACAGGATATAAAATCTATAAACGTGATCGACCCAATAGTGGTGGTGGAGTATTCATAGCAGTTAAATCGTATTTGAATAGTACCGCACACATGTTAGACGACAATGGAATAGAAAGCGTTTGGTGTACCATTAAGCAACAAAACCAAAGAAATATGCATGTATGCTCATTTTACAGGCCATCAGATTCAAAAATCGTAGTTTTGTACAAATTAGATGCTCAATTAACATCTTTTACCTCAAAAGATAACAAAAGCGTAATAATTATCGGGGGGATTTATACCTCCCAGCAATAAATTGGAAAACCAATAGCGTTGAACAAAGTGAAAGGAAGCGTGATATAAGTGAGGCCTTACTTAATGCACTTTCAAACCACTCTCTTGCTCAAATAGTAAACGAACCTACGAGAGGTAATAAAATATTAGGCCTTTTAGCTGTTAGTCACCCTACAATGATTAAACACGTCGATATCCTCGAAGGCATAAGTGATCACAGAGTAATTTTTACGACTTTGAAAACAACCGTAGATTCCAGTGTAAAAACCAAACGTAAAGCCTACTTGGTACGGAGGCTTCTGCGGTGATTTATTGAGTTCAGTTTATTCGGGTCTTTCCCGCGTTGCTTCATTTTAACGGACAACAGTTTCACTAACATTACGGCTAGTGTTGTCAGGTCCTGAATGAGCTGCAGAGATTCATGTTCCTTTTTATACCTAACGCCTGAGCTAGTCAGGTGCATGTTGGTTGGCCGGCTGGACCTTTGAATCCAATTGTTGTAAAAGATGTTTGAACGTAGATGAGAGAGGATAACCGTCTTCCCTGTTGAAAATGCACACTGACCGTTATTTGAATGCCAAATCTCATCATCATCCTGGCCAAAAAGCTTCAGTCATCCAAACCTTATTTCACAGGCCATATGCCATCTCCGATGCAGACTTGCTCGCCAGAGAAAAACAGCACCTCCTGACTACGCTCAAAATGAATGGCTATAGCCGACAACTGGTGAATAGAATTGAATGTAAGGAAGACAGAAAACGTATTGTGCCCTTGAAGAGAACCGGGGAAGCCAAAGTACAGGAGAAGGCGAAGGCATACGCTCTCTTACCATACATCGCCGGGACTTCACAGAGAATCACAAGAGAGAGAGAGAGAGATAGAATTACCAAGCATGACGTCTTTGCGAGATTCAAAAGCGATAAAAAGACCACTGACCGTCTTCGAACCGAAAAAGATCGACACCCGTCTGACATTTATGAAGGAGTGTACGAGGTAACGTGTAGCTGAGGGAAATTATACATTGGCCAAACATCAAGATCCCTAAAATGTAGAATGGAGGAACACCAAAGGGCGACCAAAAAGAAAAATTTTCGCCATTCCGCGGTGGCAGAGCACGCCTGGTCAGAACCCGGCCACGTCATTAACTTTGAAAAATGTAAGATCATCGCCATAGAAAATAAATATTTCCCTCGGCTAATATGAGAGGCGATTGAAATAGCCAAACACCAAGAAAATTTCAACAGGGAAGACGGTTATCCTCTCTCATCTACGTTCAAACGTCTTTTACAACAATTGGATTCAAAGGTCCAGCTGGCCAATCAACGTGCGCCTGACTAGCTCATGCGTTAGGTATAAATAGGAACATGAATCTCTGCAGCTCATTCAGGACCTGACGACGCTAGCTGTAACGAAAGCAAAACTGTTGTCCGTTAAAATGAAGCAACGCAGGAAAGACCCGAATAAACTGAACTCAGTAAAGTCTGCTTATTTGAAAAAAGCGATCACGTAAAATTCGGAGAGACGTTAGAAGCTTC
This sequence comes from Ceriagrion tenellum, assembly GCA_963169105.1. Lineage (NCBI taxonomy): Eukaryota > Metazoa > Arthropoda > Insecta > Odonata > Coenagrionidae > Ceriagrion > Ceriagrion tenellum. The sequence goes on from OY720634.1 coordinate 775,131, forward strand.
TTTCACAAAATTTGTAGCCACAATGTAGAACGAGAGCACCAAAGTATCATGGAGATATTTTTTGGAGACACTACGTAAAGGAATCGATGAATATATTCCATATACATTAAAGTGGGAGAGTAAAGAACCTCGTTGGTATAACAGGGTGGCCATTCAAGTATCAAGCTGAAATTCCCTGACTTTTCCAGAGTTTCCAGACTACTTTCACAATTTTCCAGACTTTAACAATATGTATTTTACGGAATATTAACGTATTTACTCATGGTAAAAATATGATTAAAAGCTGTTAAAGATTAACCTCAAATGGAAGTATACTTTGCCTTCTATCAGGACTCTGCATTGCAACTTAAAGCAAATTTTTTTGTGCAAGCGCCTAAAATAAGGATGGATGTCTCCTATGAGCTTCGTAATTTGTCGTTAACGGAATCTTTTACTGCTATTTCAGCAGTGGAAAAATGTCAATTTAACAAAAATGAGCTACTCTTCCAGACATTCAGGACAGATATTCGTAAAAAATTTATACTCACAAGGTAGCGGCCATTAAGTTTCGCTATACCTATAGTCGTGGTTCGCACTAGCTTGGCAGCAAATCTACTGATTGTTTTTTCCTTCTGTATAGTTCATAAGCTCCCATTGGCTTCTTCGCACCACTACTGGATCAACGGCAATGACAAAAATGTTGCGTGGGTGAAATCCACCCTATGTGTTACAGACCATATGCACCTCTTCGGTTGAGGGGAGCATTTCCTGCAAATGCATGGTTGTTCAACTTGGATTGACATTGGACTAGCTCTATGTTAACTCAATGTTTGCGTGTGTCGAAATAGCTATCAGCAAAGCGCGGAATGTTCAAATATTTAAGATATACCAGTGCGTTATGAGGAAGAAAAATCACCATTTGACTTTTACAACAAAGATGATTTTTCCAGATTTATTTTTCATTTTCCCTGACATTCCATTACTTTCCAGACAATATGAAATTCCCCGACTTTCCCTGACTGTCCAGGTTCTCCAGAAGTGTGGCCACCCTGTATAACCACGAAATAAGGCGGGAGCTCAGGAGACAAAGACAACTACACCATCTATGTAAAAATTATATTAAGTTATGTAACAAAACAAAGGAGCTTTCGGCGAACATTGCTCAACGCTCAAAAATGAAGAAAATAATGCGTTCTACTCTAGCAACTTCAAGAAAAAAATCCTTGGTGAATTACTAGATAGAAACCCCAAGTCATTCTGATCCTACGCGAGAGAGCTCCAGGGGGAATCTTCGAGAGCAGAGTCCTTACTGGATACAAACTGCAAAGTGGTCACCAACAGTATCAAAAAAGCCAATTTATTAAACCACTACTTCTAAAGTGTATTCACTAAGGATGACACAATTCACAGTTTAGACATTCCTGACTTTATTGAGCCGGTGGCTGACATAACAATTCAACGTGATGGATTAATTAACCAACTGCATTTGATTAAAAGTAACAAGTCCCCAGGTCCAGATGGAATACCTGCACGCATGCTAAAGGAGTTAGCACCGCAGATTTCACCATTATTAGAAATTATAGTTAGCAAATCATTATCCGAAGGCAAGGTGCCCCAAGACTGGAAAATAGCAACGTCACTCCGATATTCAAAAAAGGAAATAAAAGTGACCCAGGAAATTACCGGCCTATATTGCTTACATCACTTTTATGCAAGATCCTCGAACACATTGTGGTTAGTAATATTATGAAATTCCTGGATAATTGTAACTTCTTACATAGCAGTCAACACGGCTTCCATGAGGGCAGGTCCTGGGAAACATTACTTGCGCTCTACCTTCATGATATCCTAAAATCAGGTGAACCAATTAAGCAAGTCGACGCAATATTCCATGATTTTAAGAAGGCATTAAGAAGGCACAAAGCATTACAAGGTTCCTCTAAAAAAATTCATATATAAATTGCAATCATCCGGAGTTAATAGAAAAATAGTGAATTGGATAAGTGACTTTCTCAGTGATCGAAAACAAAAAGTAGTTGTTGATGGTTTTAGCTTTGATATGGTTGCAGTAACATCCGGTGTTCCTCATAGGAAGTCTGATCGGCCCTCTTTTATTCACTATTTATATTAATGACGCGCGAATGAAGTCGACGCGATATTCCTTGATTTTAAGAAGGCATTTGACAAGGTTCCTCTAAAAAAATTCATATATAAATTGCGATCATGCGGAGTTAATAGAAAAATAGTGAATTGAATAAGTGACTTTCTCAGTGATCGAAAACAAAAAGTAGTTGTTGATGGTTTAAGCTCTGATATGGTTGAAGTTACATCCGGTATTCCTCAAGGAAGTCTGATCGGCCCTCTTTTATTCACTATTTATATTAATGACCTAAGTTCTAGAGTTAGCAGTAAAATAAGATTATTTGCAGACGATACAGTTATCTACTGTGAAATGAGCGAAGACGCAGACTTTGAAGTTCTGTCATCGGACCTAAACAACGTTCATTCATGGTGCCGGGAGTGGGGGTTGGAGTTAAATATCAACAAATGCACCACAGTTTACTTCCTGCGAAAGTCATCACAAAAATGCTATACCTATACCGTGGGTGGAGTAAACATTAAGTCTTCAGATACAGTAAAATATCTTGGAATTGCCATAACATCTGATATATTGTGGGGATTACACATACATAACATATGTGGCACAGCATAAAAGAAACTAGGTTTTGTTAAACGTTTAATAGGAAGGTTCTCGGATGAAAAAGGCAAAGAGAGATACTTCTTCTCTCTGGTTAGGCCTCATCTCGAACACGCCGCGAGCATTTGGGACCTTGGTCGAATAGGTTTAATCAAAAACATTAATAAAATACAAAGGAAAGAAGCGCGCTTCGTTAAAAACTGCCTCGAGCTAAGTGATTTCCGAATAAGATGTGATATGGTTTAGTTCGGATGAAGATATTAAGGCGTCATACCTAGACGGGACGCCGAAGAGATGGACCATATTTACCTGAAAGAAAGAAGGTTGATGACACCTAGAGTAAATACATTTAAAATAGTGAAATAATAAAGCAGCCTTGCGTCTCACTGCAAGGCATTGCGTGAGACAACGAGACGCACACCTTTTGCCAGTCCTGAATTTTTTTCACAGTAAACCAAAGCTTTACTTGCAATTTTCGCTATTTTCTTATCCTCAGGGGTTTTTGAATTAGAACTATATTATCTTAGTGGTGTATAAGTAAGGAAGGGAGTTTGAGCCGTGGAAGTCTTTCCTTCTTGCTGCTCTTCTGTGTCTTCTTTGAAATGTTCTAGGAAAAAAGTTAAATGTTCCATTCCGGGCTCACTTAAGCCATTCATCCGATGCTCTTGATTTTCCTCTTCCTGTAAGTCTTTGATTTTCCTAATTTATAATTAACAGACTTGATCATCGTTACTTTTAAGTTTCACCGCGTTTCACACTTTAGGTGGACTGTTATTTTCAGTCCAGACTTCTTTTGAGTCACAGACCAAAGATTTGGTCGCATGAAACTGGTTGACAACTATTGGACCGCTGACCTCAAGCACCCAATGTCGTTCGTCAAAAGAGTTCCTAAGAACTGCGACAAGTCAGGGGACATTTTCGTTATTTTACAAAACTTTCACAATGTGTGCTCCCTCGTCTGACACAAAAATAAGTTTATTGAAACTTTTTTATGGATACCCAATCCGGTACATTGCGTCCTCAATTCATTCCAAATATTGGTCCCTGTCTGTCGCATATTATCAGGAAATTCAAAGGTAGAAAGCACCCTACTAATATCCAGTTTAAAATGTTATGTACCGCAAGGGTTTGAAAGTGAAATTTCATCACGCAATTCGTCCACCCGTCAGTAGTTGCCACACATGCCCCTCTTCCAAAGAAGACTGTAATCTAGGCTCAGTAAGGAGCATCTTTTCGACAAAGCTCTCTATAGTAATGGATCACAGCTAACATCGACATCCACTGCTTTGATATGAAATTTGAAATAAATAGACTATCTGGTACATGAATGGAATGGGTATCAAGGGAACTATTCGATACATTATTGTATAAGCTATTCCTCTGCTTCCAATGTGCTCAGATATACACAACAGAATAAAACAAAGAATTAGTTTCAGCTCAGAACAATATTTTGCTGCGAGAAATACAGTGCATAAATCCTTAACTTATGCCTCAGTTGGTGACAATGTTTTTAGGCTGTGTACAACTAAAGTTTTCTTGACTTCGCCCTGTAGATTCCGACGAGATCGATTTTTAAAATTCACAGGTAGCTTATTCTCAGTGATAGAGCTAACGAAGGCACTTGGTGAAAAGTAAATATTTAATTTGGTAATGATTTAATTCGGGGTTAAGTTGGCGAGAGACAAAACAAAATAGTTCCGGAATATATCGGTGGATTGTGACCCGAAACAATGCATTGTGACTTGTTACACTTCTGTCTACTAATCGTAAGATGAAAATAAGGCCAGTCAAACTGTACAAACTGTAAATATTTCTCTTACTCTAAGGAAACGGGTATTTGTAACCAATAGGTGATACTTGTAAACCTTGGACTATGTAGGCATGCATAGTTGATAATCATCCCTTTTGAAAAGAGCAAGCGACCTTCATTTCTGTTTTTACAGCATATGTTAATGTTGGAATTACACTTTTATTGACATAGTCCTCGGGTGAATTCTATCAAAATTACATTCTCACACTCTCAGGCAACTGTCTTAATAGCGATTTTATTCAATATCGCTTTGTGCAGTAGATCGTGGATAGACTTGACCGATAGTTTGTCGAATCCCAAGGAAAGTTTTCGTGATATACCGTTTGACTTTTCACATCCGAATTGGCCAGCGCGGGACCTTACTCTAGCTCCGAGGTAGCTTAGCATCCGAAGTGCTCCTGAGCTTTGCTAGGCAATGCATCAGGCAGGTTCAGAGATGATTTTCAGGCGTTGTTCAGGACTCGGAACCCTCGGAACACCCATCCGAAAGCCCTCCCCTACCTCGCCCATTCCACCAATTTCCCCTCTCGTGCGCATGTTTGCCGCGCATGGGAACAGGAGGGAAGTGCGCTTGTCCTATAGAGAACCAGTGGAAACCTTTTAAGAACATCACTGACATCTAGCGGAGAATAGCAGAAAGAAAAAAGCCATATCATAACTCCCATAGGGGCGAGCCCTCTGTATACTCTGCAGTAACGTGAATAAATTTCTGGTCAGTTTGACCATAAACCCACGCGATGCAGAGGATTTATCTTGTCCGCAATAATGCTGATCAAACTACATAGGTCAAATGACAACAGTAAAGTGTAATGGATGAGTTTCCATTGGCTTTTGTTGTGAAAAACAATACCCAAAAAGTAGATACAGTGGCAATTTTACAATTATTAAAACTATTTAATACTCTTGGTGAAATAATTGAATAAATGTTGATATACCACGTCAGCGACCACTCATGTCATGACTCATCATGCATTTGATATTCTCTTGCCATGAAAAAATTGTCATACATTTCATTTACTCTTGCTGTGACAAACTTTTCAATCTATATATTTTCCCGATACAAACTTTTTGGGACAAACTTGCAGAAAGTTTGCATGAAGCTTGCTGCTACAAAGTTGTATACTTCTGTCCAAAAAAAAACACCACCTTGAAGCTGAAAAGTCCCGAGTTGCCGTCAATGTGACACTACGGTCAAACCACACCCCCTGCATGGGAAGGCAATAAACAGATGGAAGGGGACTGAGACCTTCCTCTCTGCAGATGGAGAGGGAAAAGATGGAAGACGGGAAAATTTTGACCTGCGAAAGGAAATTCTTAATGGTGGGAGGAGGGCCTACTAGTAGGCTTCTGTTCGCTTAATGTATGAGCGAGAATGAAAGGGGGATAGCCAGGGTTGACATGATTTTACCCGACCCGAAAAAACCCAGCGGTGAAACCCACCTGAAAAAACCCACGGGTTTTAGAAAAAAGTGGGTTTGTTCAAATATGTAATATTGGTGCCTAATTAAACAGTTTATGATATTTATAGGCACTATTTATATATTATTTTCTCATCTTCTGGGTGTCTGTCTACTGCAGCCTTTTTACAAAATGAAATAATCTTATATAAGACCAGTGCACCAGACTGAAGACTTGAGGATGGTTAGACAGTATTAGTAACACCTTAGATTTCGGTTAATAATTTTATTAACTCTCTCTCAAAAGGCCTGAGTAAACTGTTAGACAGAAATTGGAGGGCACAGTGACTAGTAATAAATTTATATATTGTATGGCATCCATAATAATTGGTAGGTATCTACTGTAATATAGGGCTACTTGAGCTCTTGAGGGTAACTTACATACATACATACATACCTACCCATCACGCCGTTCCCTTCCGGGGTAGACACAGTCAAAATGTTTCAGTCGTTAATGCATAATTGTACTCCTAACTCTTCTTCAATAAATTCCTCCATACTGACCTATCCTTGCAAACCTCTTTTGCCTCATTTACCCCCATACACTGTTTCATACACGCCCTCCTGTTTTTAAGACTTAATAATACTCCTAAGAATTTCCTTGACCACATTCAACCACAACTTTCTCTGCCTACCTCTACCTCTTGCACCATTCATTTCAATCATATATATCTGTTTCGTTTTTTGACTCTCATCCATTCTCTCAACATGGCCAAACCAACGAAGCACACTACTTGCATATATGTCCATTACTGGAACATCACGCATTTACCTTCAATTCCATTCTCTCCGGTAACTTGAGCCAAAAATAAAAAGATTGTTACTCTTGCCAGTGGCTGCAATAAAGTATTTGAGTCTAAGTAACATGGACTATTAGATAACTATTAGATAGCAAAACTATCTCGAGTGGGAACTGATTTTTTTTAGCTCATAGAATAGCCCACTAGGGGTTCTGTGGTGGCTGACCTGTCACTGTAAAAAAGTTTTTTCGTTTACTCCTGAAAATTTTATCAGTGCATGCTGCCAATTAGTGCTTAGCATCCTGGTATATGGATTTTTTAAAAGTTAAATTAGCCCTACAACCAATTGTCTAATCATTTAGTTGTTGCATATAACGTTGATAATTTAAGTATAATGTATTCAATAGATGTCAAACTAACCTACAAAATGGGTTACTTGAGCCCAATATTTCACTCTTGTAAGTTGGGCTCAAGTAACCCTGAATCACTGCACTGTAACTTACGAATTGTAATTGAATGTAGACTCAAGTAGCCCACAACTACACTTCTTGCTGTAAAAACTATTATAATAGATGTGGGATATGTAGGTAATGAAGAGGAAATGGAATTCATAATTTGGTGTAAGTAGGATTTGGATTCAAGATTTGTGTTTCAGATTTGACAATAAAAAGGTTTGGGTTCATTAATGTTAGATTCAACCTATCACTACTTTTAATGGTTATAGAATACCTTCAGAGACTTTTTTGTTGTCTGAAGCTTAATTTTATAAGGGAGACATTTAGATGCAAGAATATTGTCATAAGAATGCAACTGAACATTTGATGTCAAAGGGCCTAAGGTGAAGAATGTGTGTTCTGTTGAGCTTGATGTGGAAGAACATATGATTTTGGCCATTTTTATGTTAAAAAGGTCATTCAGGTTTGTCATGGAGGAAGTGTGGGATATTCATACATATGTGAAATGAATAGTGGTCTCCTTTCCTTCTTTTTCTATTTTCAAAGATTTTCTCGGAGTCCACAGCGACTATCAGGGCGTCGTAGTCATGGTGGGTCTGATACTTTGCTATCTGGACAGAAGCCAATCAGGCGGAAACTCTCGGATCCAGATCTGCGGCAGCTGGAACTCGTCGGATCACCTCACTCAAGTGCCCTCCGCTCATCTCCCAGCTCCCCTGGTGATATGCCCCGAAGAACCCTCGGAAACATTTCACCTACTTCTCCAACAAATGGTGAGTTTTTTTTTTTTAGCAATATGGCATTGATTGATGAATCATAACTTGGCCATTTGTAGGGCAGAGTGTTGTTTTGAAAGCTTGCTGAAGAAATATATCAATGAAAGTATTAAGGAAAATTAGATTTTAATGTTGTTTCAATTAGTATTTATCATAGAAAAATGAAATATTTGAATCAGATGAAATTTATATCCTTAGCTCTGTATTAGGGTTTTGGATCACTGGGATATTTTGAAATTATAAATATCATTATTTTATCGAACACGAAAGTGCAGTGAAAGTAGATTCAGCTCGTTTGATGCGTTACGAAACAAAATATTAAATACCTTTTTACTGATGGAACACAATTATGATAAATAATTTGATACAAGCAGTGAATAATTTTTTACATTAATTTAGCCAAACCATTTCACTTGGGGTACATATTTTTTTATTCGTCTGTGTTAAGTCAAAATATTTCTTTTTTATTATCCAATCCCTCAGTAATCTTTAATCATCCACACACTATTTGTCTTTAAAATATCAGGTGGTTTAGTGCAAAATATTTTAGGTCCCTATTATTGGTAGCATTGTCTAAAAATTCTATTTTTGGCCTAGGTATAAATATTTTATAATCATTTCATAGCAAATAAGATCTTGATCTATATAATTAGCCACCATGGCCATAAAAAATTCTTAGGTCTTAAAGAAAACAAAAGTCTCAGAGGTAGAATGTTAAGTGCTTTGAAAAGGAGAAAGGAATTCATGAATACAAGGAATCTGTGTTATCACCCTTGATGCCTTTTTATGTGCTGTAAGCAGATGTTTAACATTTCTGAAATATGCTCCACCATAGCAAATACCATATTTCGATCTAGGGTTTACATAGGCTCAATGAATAATTTTCAAAACAGATGATGGGAATAAATATCTAGTAAATTATTCATAGCATTGAAATCAGCTCTGATTTTAAATGAAATATGTGTTGTTTCCAGTTGACTCGTCAGTCTATATGGATTCCTAAACATTTGATCTGGCTAACTTGCTCTATTTGAATGCATACATTACTGGATGTGACATTATTAAACTTTTAACGTGGACTTCAAATGTCAAAGAGTCACTGCTGGAATTAAATCTGGCTCTTTGAATTTTTCCTGTTCATAAGGCAATAAACTTTAATATCTCTAAATCTAATAAAGATAAATTGTTCAGGTAAAACACACTAGTTTGCGATATATTTGATACATTTATGTAATTAATATGGTTGTTGTAAACAAATTTTAAGGTCTTCATCTTAAATGCTTCTTTTTGGGAACTATGTTTAGATAATTGTTGTTTTTATTTCGCAAGGCAATGATTTATTATTGAAATGGATTTATAGAATATAAACAAGCTAATCCTTATGAATTAATAAAAATCTAGTGGTGTCTGTCTGTCTGTTTCTCAATCACTTGAAAAGGACTGAACTGACTGAGCCAAAATTAGGTGTGCAGATACTTACTGTGTGTGATTCAATTGTAGGCCTATTTCTGTGTGGAAATTCCCAAGTTTATCAGGGCATCAAGGGCCCCAGGATGTTGTGTGTCAAGCCCAAGGGTGCCCTTAGTATTGACTCCCATTACACAAGCATATTGAGTTTTTGGAGATATTTGTTTTTTTTCTTCTCTTTTATATTATTTTATTTTAAGAAATGAGATTACATTTTTGTTATTGGGATGATGAAAACATTTTGATTTTAACACTTGCAATTGCTATAGTTGTATGCTTTGTATTTGTCAAATAATTATGTTTTTGGCAAAAAATCTCTATTTTTCTGAGATATCAACTATGGCATATTTCCTAAGGAACATGAGGAATGCATTTGAAAAGGATATTTCGCCCAGGCCTTTCATGGGTTATCTACACTATGTATCAAAATAGAGTGGTGCCTGTACATTTGTTTCTCTTCTCCTCAAAAACTACTTGAAATTGACTTGAAATATTGTATAATATAATTGCATGGTGTCACCTCAGGTTTTTCACTAGGATCACTTTAATGATACACACTTTTGAATGAGAACTCTTTCATATCCACTGAAAAAGGGTCCAAGCGGCTCTGTCTTGACTTGACTGCCTCACTCCACCGTTTCACCCTCTCTCTGTCTTCTTCTATACGTCATCACATCAGTCTCCTTCATCTCTGACCTCCCACCCTTTCCCTCAGAAGCCCCTGGTGCCAGCTCCCCAAATACTATTATCTGGATATCTCGGGAACTGCCTTGAAGAAATTGAAAATATTCGAAAAGGAACACTTCAAATGTATGATGAGTTGTCAGTAATTATGTAATAGCATGTAAAAATACCCAGTGTTCCATGATCGTAGAGATGTCTGGAAAAGATTTAACCCATTTGCATCCATAAGCGTACTGGTACGCGGCCTCAAGCTGGCCACAAACACCCCAAGCGTACTGGTACGCAGAATGCGTAGTGTAATTTGTCAGTTGATCCTGCTGCTATCTTACGAGTTTTGTTGTAACTTTTTGGCCTGAGAGTGTACCGGAGTGTACGTGTTTGCAGCTGCCATCTGGTGGCTATTTAGAAAATGTTTTCCATTGTAAATCACCTTAGAAAATACTTTTTCTTACTTGCAAACTTTCTTCGCCTGAAAATGGCCGGGTGCAGGAAGCGAAGTTACGATAAAAGTGTGGACGATGACTGTATTAGTGGATTACTTGATATTTTGAGCTCTGATGATGATGATTCAAGTAGCGAAGATGATGTAATGTTTCCAAAACGTTTAAGTCTACGGAATGTTATCGACTCAGAGAGTGATTGTGAATCAAATGGTTGTGCTCCAGGAAGCGAAAATGAAAAGGACTCTGATGTAGGCATCAACAGTGGTTGTTCTTGGAACTGGAAACAAGATGTAAAGGATCCAATTATTCATAATTACACAGGTCATTCAGGAATAACAATTGATTTAGGTGAAAGAGTTAGTAGACTTCGTGTTTTTGAACTTTTTTTAAACGACGAAATTGTCCAGCATGTGGTCTTGGAGACGAACAGGTATGGATCAGCTGATTGTGACTTTGACAGTATCACCACAAATGAGCTGAAAGTGTATTTAGCTCTTGTTATTTTGATGGGTTTAATTGAAAAGCCAACTTTACAAGATTATTGGTGTAAAGATCCAAGCATGAATACACCATATTTTAGAACAATCATGCCTCGAAGAAGATTTTTGATAATTAGTAAGCATCTACATTTTGCAAACAATGAAAATCTAGTTATCGATGACCCTCTTAGAAAACTGAGGCCAGTCATTGATATGACGACTGATATTTTTTGAAAAGTTTACACACCAATGCATTCTATTTGCATTGATGAATCGCTAATGAAGTGCAGAGGAAGACTACACTTCATACAATACATTAGGTCTAAGAGGGCAAGATTTGGAGTAAAACTGTACAAGTTATGCGATTCCAGCAATGGTTATATTCATAACTTTAAAATTTATGTTGGGAAAGATAAAGTAAACAATATTCCTGTTAGTACGAAGGTTGTATTGGATTTGATGGCCGAGTCTAATCTTCTAAACAAGGGATACTCATTGTATATTGATAATTGGTATAGTTCACCAGATTTGTTTCACAAGTTACACAACTTAGGAACTAATGTATGTGGTACTGTGCGAACTCAACGCAAAAATATGCCAAAAGATATAGGCAAATTAAAACTCCAAAAAGGTGAAGCTGTATCATATTGCAGTAATAACATTACTGCAATCAAGTGGAAAGACAAGAGGGATGTTACAATACTTAGCACCCGGCATTCCTTGGAGTTTACAGATACCAAAAAAGTTGACTGGAAAAGTAGGCGAGTGATTCGTAAACCCACTGCTGTTATCGACTACAATGAAAATATGGGAGGAGTTGACGTAGGAGATCAGATATTGAGTAAATTTCACTGCATGCGTCGGTATAACAAAGCATATAAAAAAATATTTTTTTATCTTTTAGATATGATGCTTTTAAATACATATGTTGTATATAAATTTGTAAATAAGAGAAAAGATAGAACATTTCATGTTTTCAAACAGAAATTAGCCGAGGAGTTGATGGAAAAATATTATCAAGAGGGTGTTGTGAGGAGACGCAGTAATAGTTTACCAGACCTGCCTGTGAGACTAACTGGTCGCCATTTCCCTGAAAAGGTAGAACCGAGCGACGCAAAAGGTAAAAGAACGGCTAAACGTTGTGTGGTGTGCCTGGAGCAAAAGATAAGAAGAGAGTCCACATGGCAGTGTGATGTGTGCAAAGTGCCACTATGTTTAGAACATTTCAAGCCATACCATTCCCAAAAGAATTATCTCCAGTGATGTAAATTATTTTATATATGGTTGAATGCTTTCATTTTTGTACACAGTACACCATCTTTTGTAATTTATACTTCAACCAAATGTAAGAGCAGGTAACTCTTAACAACATATCAAAATTTGGTCAAAATCGGTCAACAAATATTCTATTAAATGTCTTATTTTAACCAACACGCCAATTGTGTTCAAATTCTTTAAAAGTCCGTGGTGTTTGGGGTCGATTTAAATCCCAGGGGATGGATGCGAATGGGTTAAAATGGTGAAATTTGAAAACTTGAGGTACAATTCAACACATCTTTCCTTTTCCAATTACAGTAGACCCCTGCTTTATGATGGGTACGACTTACGATGGATTCGACTTACGATCTGAGCTGATTTTGCGCGCGCTTTTTAAAATTTCAAATTTCTCCGATTTAGTTTTAAATATTGATAGTGTTTTAAATATTGGTTTAATAATATTTTAAATAATTTTAATCCAGGATATTTCATAAGCATTGGCTCTGTCGCATACACTGGATTGGCACTGATGCTCTTTAAACCGATTCCTCATCCAGAAATAGTGCCGATTCAACATACGATGGAATTCGCTTTACGATTGGTCTTCCGGAACGGCTTAGTATCCTAAAGCGAGCGTCTACTGTATAATGATGTTCTACATACTTTCTTTTGAGCAAGTGGATGAGACTGTGTTGGAAAGTTCTTTCAGACAGAAAAATGCACGAAAAAGAATGAAGTGTCAGGGTGGAGAGGGTTGCATTGAGAACCTGAATGATTAAGAGGCAGCTGTTAATAATAATTTTTTTAATAGGGTCTGCAAAATTAAAGTAAGCGACTACTCTCACTCAGAATGAGTTCATAAAGAGAGACAACCTAAATAAATATGCATACACCGTGCATTGTTGTCATCTTTTCGCCATCTCTTGATTTTACATAGTTACCATTTTTTGCTCCCTTGGTTTTTACTGTTTATGCAAAGATAAATTAAAGGGTGCCCACTGTGGTCTTGTTTATGATAGAATTCATCAAAAGCTCAAATTTCCTCGGTTGGATATCCCAGTCGCTCCCATTTTCCATGGTGCACATAGTAGAGATTGCATTGGCGATGATTGCAATCAACATTTCCACTTGTCCATATGCTCATGGCATTGCTGCGGAATTCTTTATGTGCTTGATTTTATTCCTTTTGCAAAGGTTTTCAAATTCTCTTGCCGTGAAGGCCAATTGTCTTATCTGATATTATCCTTGCTCAGGACATCCACGCTAGCTAATAATTGCACTGAAAGCTTCACAACTGGTCTGCATTTTGTAGTGTTTGTGGCTGTTAATACGATGACTTTTGTAAAATTATCTGACTTGGCCAAGACATATTCACTTCCCTTTCTACTCCTAGGGAATGGCCCCAAATGATCAACGTGGACAGAATTAAATGGAGTATCTCCTCGCTCCAATGTATGGAGAAGGCTATCTCTTATCCCTCCCAGCTTCTTAGGGTAGTCAAACACTATGCGGGCTGTAGGGTTCTAGTTCATTCTTCTCCTTATTTTCGGGAACCAAAAATATCTCTGTAAGTGGTCTTATGTATTCTCTTCTCCATAATGACTCATATCTTTATGATTTCCATAAAATCTACAAAATAGCATCTTTAGGGACAACCCTTCACCATTCACCTTTTGGCATACTCTATTGTCCTTAAGCAAGTAATCTGTGTGTTCTTAATGTTTCTTGTTGATGTGTGCCGGTTTTTGAAAAATCACATTAATCTTTATGGGAATAGGGTCTTATAACTGCACTGTCAGAAACCAGTCTTCCTGGCCTATTCATGGCGACAATAACATTTATTGTTACTTACAGTTCGTATTACCTGTTATTAATGATTATATTACTCAACATAAACGAATTGGTAAGAGGTTGTTTATTACTAATAAGTTAAAAAGTGTGAAACATCAGGATATTTAATTATTTTCTCTTGACTGCTGTGTCGTCATGAATTTCGCCCGAAAACAAATCAACGAACAAATGTAAGTCAATTAGCGCATAATTAGAGCTTAAATTGTTTTTCGATAACTGTGACAATAAATGTTATTGTTGCCATCATACGGTATATTACCATGAAGTTTCGTTATGACTTTACGTTGTAACGCCATTAATAGTGGTTCAATAAAGATAAAATCAACTAACCATGATATCTTGAAATGTAAGGTTTATTAATAGCTACCATTTAGAGCTCACCCTGTAAGAAATACGTTGAAATACATGATTATATCTAATGATGTCAGGTGAACCTGAAAACTCGCGTTCGCTTGGGATCTTTTAAGGTAAGTTGTGAGATAAAATTACTTTCCAGCCCATATTCAATCATTTGTAATTACCCAAAAACATTGCACTAACTTTTGAATAGGAAATATTGCAAGGCGTACGCCCCAAATGTATCGTACTCATCAAAATATGAGTTATGTATGGTCTTGATTGCTTACACTCTCCATTCACCAGCTGATAGTGGATATATGGGAATCAGAGCAGATGCCCAAGGAATGGAGTCTGGCTATTATTTGCCCAATTCATAAGAAAAAAGATAAGGCCAACTGTGAAAACTACCGTGGCATAACTCTGTTAAGTGTGGTCTATAAAGTCTTAGCCAAAATCTTGGCTAGGAGACTTAACCCATTGGTGGAGCAGATTCTTGGGGACTACCAATGTGGCTTTAGACAGGGTAGATCAACAACAGACCTTATCTTCATGGTTAGACAAATAATGGAAAAGTGCTACGAATATAATGTGGATGTGCACCAATTGTTTGTGGATTTTCAGCAAGCGTACGATAGTGTAAAGAGAAATAAGCTGTTCCAGACTATGGTGAATATGGAATTTCCAACTAAACTAATCAGACTGGTACAAATGACCTTAAAGAATACAACATGTAAGGTCAAAATAGAAGGGAACCTCACCAGGGAATTTGAAATTAATCAGGGCTTGCGACAAGGCGACGTGCTATCCACCATTCTTTTCAATGTGGTACTGGAAAGGGTGATGAGGAAAACAGAAGTCAGCAATCCAAGTGGTACATTGTTCAACCGTATATCGCAAAATCTAGCCTATGCTGATGATGTCAATATGATATCAAGAAGACTAAAAGATCTCGAGGAAGGACTGGAGAGATTGGAGATGGAGGCAGGAAAAGTTGGGCTAAAGGTGAACTCTGCCAAAACACAGTACTTGTTCTCTTCCAGGAAAAGTACTACTGTTCGAGATAAATATATAATATTAAATGGGAATAAGTATGAGAGATGTAACAACTTCAAGTATTTGGGAGTGCTGGTGACAAAAGATAACAAAATACATGAAGAAATAAAAGCCAGGATTGCAGCAGGCAATAGGGCTTATCGAGCTTTATTGAAAGTGCTCAAGTCACGCAACCTCAGTCGGAACTTGAAAACAAAGATTTACCGAACAGTGATTAGACCTGTGGTCATATATGGTTCAGAAACGTGGACCATGACCACGGCAGAAGAAGAGCTACTTAAAAGATGGGAAAGGAAAGTACTAAGAAAGATCTATGGTGCTACAAAGGAAGGTGGACAGTGGAAAATACGGAGAAACAGAGAACTCGAGGAACTCCACAAACATCCTAACATAGTGACAGAAATTAAGAGCAATAGATTAAGATGGTTAGGACATGTCGAGAGAATGCCTGAGGATAGGATGGTGAAAAAGATATTTCGTGGTCATCCTGGTGGTAGAAGATTGAGAGGGAGACCCCGGAAAAGATGGTTGGATGATGTAGAGGCTGATCTGAGAAAGATGGGAATTAAAAGATGGAGAACGCATGCCGGGAATCGTGATGTCTGGGCTAACATCGTCGGAGAGGCCAAGGCCCTACAAGGGCTGTAGCGCCGAGGAGTAAGTAGGTAAGTATGTATGGTCTTGATTAGGCCCGCCATTTCTTTGGATTAGTAGAAGTCATCGGTATAACTGAGTAACCCATCGGCCTTGTGAAAGTGGTCACGTGACTTGTAACTTGTAGACTTGTAGCTCTGAGAAACAGCCCCCTGGTGATGTTTCCGATTTTTGGGACTTCTGCCGGGTCATTCCATCTTTTTGCAGTGGAAATCCCAAAAATCGGGAGAATCAACCTCCATCCATTCCACGCAGAAATTGCAGAAAAAAAGATTCTCTCGCAGATTCTATGCTGTGCATGCATGTTATGTATTTTGTACAAAATATGTCTTGCCCATCAATTTCATGAAATAGCTGTCATTATTCTCCCTTGGATTCTGCTTATTAGTGCGTGGTTATTTCTGAGACGATGGAACTGAAAGAAGAGCTTTTAGGAGAGTCCAGCTAAATGTGTACCTCCTTTCAAAAGTATATTGTACAAGCCAAGCACTTCAACGGGGAAGGTGAGATAGTTACTTAGTGAGGTGATGTCCAGGTGAGATGTCCAGGTAGATAATCGGTAGTTCCTCCTCAGCCTGCTGTCATTTTTTTGGATTAATGTCCGTCGACATTGCAAGGTTGTATCTCTCCACATTCCATTCCCATCTTCAACGCCGGCAGTTGAAACCTTTAGACTGATGACTTCAAACTCCTATCCCTGGTGTTCAGACATGCAGTAGTACATTGTAAAGCCTTATCTCTATTTCCGGGACCCTCTGACAAACCTTACCTCTCCCAGATTAAAGGCCTCACATCAGTCACTTACCACAGCTGCTCATATCAATTTTCATTTTCAACATATCTACATCTATTTACTGCCCCGTGAGCCGCCGCTTGGGCATGTGGCAGGGGGTGGTAGGTCACCAGCCGCAACATAAATGACATTCAGTCCAATTCAAGCACATGCTAGGAATTTACTTTCCATTAGCTATTCAGATGCAATTATAAAAATTTTTGGCATGTATGCTAATTATTATACAGTCAATTATATTAATTAATACAATTACTCCAGTATATTCCTTATCATACACAAAAATGTGAAATATTGGCTCACATACTGGTGTAGCTTTGGTGTCCTTTTTATCGGGCGGGTTTGCGGCTGTCTCGGTTGTCCACTCCTGCCCGGCTCCCGTCGGGTGACGTCCTCGTGGCCACTCCTGAATCGTCGGAATATTTCTCCCTGCTACTTGGTTGGTCCCTGGACTGCCGAAGGCTCCTATGTTTATCCCGACTTACTCCTCTGACCGTACGCAAGATTTCTCAAGTATGCTGGGGCCCCGATCACTCGATCGCAAGAGCTTTTAATACCTTGACTGCCTCCTCCGCTTGTTAATGCACAAGTCCCTCCTGGTGCTCATCCCTAATTGTTTATTTCCCCTTGAGCAGACATCAGTTTATCAAGCTATTGTTGTAGAAGCCCCCCTTCCCCATAGTTTTCTCCGCCAACTGGAGCAACAATAAATGTACGCTACTGGTCGTACTGAGGGCTACCGCATGACAAATTTTAATCGCCCACTACCAACCTAACTAATTCGGCTGGACATATTACTACGTCATGTTGAATACTACTGTCAGTATGAAATCTGTGTTACTGTCAGGCATCAAGCAGTCTTTGGGTATGTTAATTAGATGTGTTTCTTCATTATCTCTTCTCTGCACACACGGGTATCTGATCCCCAAGCATAGACTCAGAAGCTGCTGCCGACTGGCAATTCTAGAAACCATCTGTCTCTCCCGAGCCTTGTAAGCGATAGAGAGCAAGTTTGTGAGGCCTTTTCATATTTATGGAGCTGCCCCTTCCCCCAAACTTCTGACCACCTTCCCAACTTCTGATGGAGATAAGATAACCACTTTGAGTTGACAAGTGCTGGGGGACTGCTCTCCAGCGTGGATGTAATAATAAATGGTGGGATGAGGGAATTGAGGGGGTTATTAAAAGTTACTTTTTGAATGACACATGTGTAGACATGACAATTTTTCAATTTTATTTTCAAAATTTTTAATTTTATTCTTTCACTTTATAGAGATATTGACCCAACAATATATTTTGATTTTATTGCTAGATTTTTTCAGATAAATTGTCGAGGAATTGTCACTGAAAGTTGTAATACATTTTCACGTAAGGCATTCAAAGTCATTGCAAGATTTTTTGTGAAATGTATTAAATTGTGGAGGAGATAATATGTTGGAGGTTTTAATCCTTTCAAGACCCTCTGAATTTTTTTTTTACTTAATGTTTTCCATTTTCATTACCACTAGTATTTTTTCCTGTGAAACATATTACAGTAGCCATTTTTTCAACCACGAGCAGCTTTTCGCAGCGCTTGCAAATTTATTCATGTTGCTACTTGAAAATAGGCACTCAACGTCCGAAGATTGGAGATACTTTGTGGAGAATATGTAAAAATATTTTCCAAGTTCTAAGGCATGATTGCCCAATGCGTGCAAAAAGAATTGGCATTTTTCCTCTTCCTTTGCAATTTGGTAATTATGAGACCAGATATAATCTTTGAGAATTTGAAGAAAATCACACAATGACACGGTCCCCACATGAGGGTATTCCATTGCAAGAATTCACCACCTACACATTTTTGCCATTCTCTTGCACTTCAATAGGTGTTTGGAGTACCCACGACTCTTGCCGGTCATAATTGAGATCCATTGCAAGTTCTCTGATAATAAATTCGTTTTCCCATGGATTTTTTGCATAAGTGCTTGGAAGTCCAAGATAACTGCACCTACCACGGTGGTTCCGAGCTGGTAAAGTCTTGGGTGGTGCATTGATCGGGAATCTTTATTCTCATGGTGCTGAATTAATCCTCACCAAAGGTTATGCCCACCTTTTCAATGCCTAAATCTTTCAATGTTTGACTGATATTGCTCAGAGAACCAGCCACCAAATCTGTGGAGGAATCAGTGAAATCTTGTTTCTGGTCAACCTTTTTGAAAGAGTGCATTAATGCCTTCAAGTCTGCGGCATTGAGAGGTAATCCTTCTTCCCCAAAAGTTATGAAGACCTATCTGAAATACTTTTTGAATTGCATGGATGATTTTTCATATGCCAGTTTGACATGAACTTCAAAATAGCATGTTAATGTGGCTGCTTCATACTGCAAGCTGGTCATTTTGAATAAATAGGGTAACCTATGTTTTTCCACAATGAATTTTAATGACTTACGACCATGGTTTCGACGATTAATGTCATCATCAGGTGAAGGTACATTTCAGTGCAACGACTTGTATACTAGAGAGAGTGGGGAGGGGCAGGACTGTAGAGGTGTGGGGGAGGAAGGTGGAGGGTGGAAGGGAGAGGGAGAGGTTGAGGAGGGGAGAGCGGGAAGTATACAATAGATCATTTACAATGTCACAATTAGCATTCACAGATTTCAAAATTTCAACTTGTTCGAGAGCGTCTAGCCGGGGGCCTTTACTTTCAAAATGTAATATTTCTAAGGAGAAATCACTTTGGTGACCTTTGTCCAACAGGAGTTTTGCGAAGTTAGAATTTGAATGACCATGTTTATAACACACAATGTGTTCTTTCAGTCTCTCCTTGAGCTTCCCACCAGTCTGCCCAATATAGACTGCTGAGCATTTGCACCTAAGTCTGTACACACCACTCCTTTCCAACTTCGGGATGATGTCCTTGGATTTAGAGAAAAAATTCCTTAGGTTAAAGTTATTGTAAAAGGCAGTTCTAATATGGTGTCTTGGCAGGAACTTGGTGGCTAGGAGGGATAAATTTCCTAAGTAGAGGAATTTCCTTCATTTATCTGGACTGTTACTTGAGGGGGGGGGACACAATTGCGACCAATTAAGTGTTTGGGATTGGGCATATTATAAGATGTTAGTTGTGGTGGTGTTACCAGAAACTGAGAATGTTTTAATTTCCACCCTCTTATAAGGATAAGAAACAACCTCACCTTTTCTCATATTATCTTTTTGCACTAACAAAATAGCTGGGTCAGTATCATAATGCAGAACTTTGAGAGTCACCTGCTTAATTTTAAGAATGGATTTTCCATTTTCTTTTGTGTAATATAGAATGCAGGTTTCGCCAACTTGAAGACATCATCTATCGTGACTCCACTTACAAAATAGCGAGGTGATGAAATAGGTCGACATGCGGCTTTCCTTCCAATTCTCTTTCAGCGCTATTCACATACAAGGTCTTCTACGCGAGGAATCCCAAGTTGTCTTGTGCATGCTAGTCATCTCTGGTGTGTAAACACTACCCATCACTCTCGGCGTGGGTACGTGAAGCATCCTCACCGTTATGGAGCAAATTTTCCAAAAACGCATGGTAATACTAATTGTCCGAAGATATCATTCTATGTCCATTGAGGAATATAGTGCCTTACTCGAACATGGAATTTAGCGGATTATTGGCTACCGGGCCGATTCTGATTGCCCGATTTGTGATCTATTCCATCCTCCTAGCATGATTTCACTTTAAAATTTTAAAGAATTCCATTCAGATCTTTGAATTGATCGCTGTTATCCTAAATCGAGAATCTCAATTCTGTAGCTTTATCAAGAGAGACAATAAGTTTGTATTCTATTTCCCCACAACTCTTAATTCTAGTTTTTATGCTTGGTCTGCTCCATAAATCCAAACATGGTGGAACATACTCTCGCATTATGATGTCTCTTTTGAGATGAATCCTCTAATCAGTATCCAATTAATTTTCCCTTTCAATTATCTGAATATGTCACTTTTTCTACGAGATGGTGTCTGCCTTTTTTTCTTTGTGATTGTTTTTGCTCTCATCACCACGCACCATCTCCAATCTGCCTGGTCTTCTTATTTTTTTCCCTCACATAGCGACTTAGCATTTGTTTCGATGGGGCTCTCAAACCTGACCCGTTATCTCTTCAATATTCTCTTCTACTTGTCATTTCAAATTATCGAAAGCTTCCACTGAACGTTTCTGCAAGATTTCCCTGGCTGATTTAATGCCACGTATATCAGAAAGAGTGTTATGCGTGCCTCCTTCATCTCTCTCCCGATTGCCTTTGCACCTCTGAAAACTAAAGGTTTGACAAATTTCCAAAGACACTAAAAAAATTCCCTAATCCCTTCCCTTGATGTCTATATTGACTCGAATGGTATACTGGTCCTATTTCACGACCACCTTTCTGTAAAATTATTCCTTGTATCGATCCACATCCTCTGACATCTTGCTGATGACTGGAACTTGCATGATTTATAGATATATTTTATGACTATCTAACGAAGTGTAACATTATGGCTGATGGATTTGCACTATCGGGGAATGGAAATAGTTCGCCTATCTTATCTGCTAGTAGCATTTCTAAGGTGTCAAATTCTCTCTTTTCGAGTATGATGTAACATAGACGGTCGAATATTTGATGAACATACGTGTGCACAACTCTGATACATTTAGCCATTGTGTCTCCAATAAATTGCTGTTCCACTATGTCCAAGTTAAAAAAAAAAACTTGGTTTGTTGCTTAGGTCTCTATTGATGTCTATTGTCTTCCCTCTTCAATAACTTTCTTCATGAATTTCCATCAATGCATTTAGCTAATGGCCTAAGACAAAATCCATCTGTACTCCTTTTGGTGTGGAATTTCTTAGCGTGGCGAATAATTTCTTCACCATGTACCGAGCAATTTTCAACTTGGCATTGTGACCACCGGATGTTACGGAGATGAACATATGATTGCAATCATTATTGGTAGCGGCTTCGTTATAGGATCCAGTCTCATGACTATGTAAATAAGTGAATAAATAAGTGAAATAAAATAGTAAATCAATGCATTATCGTACTCCAACCTACTCTCAACCTCGAAATAATCTCTAATATCTAGCCAACTTGATCTAGCTTGTATTGGTAGGAGTTAATCAAACTGAATATACTGCCACTTACTGCCATGATGAGAACATGATATGGTTTAGAAGAAACAGGAACAATTTTCTGTTCAATTTTTGAGGTCGGTCCAATTTCAGATCCATCACAGTTTTCTATCACCGTGTTATATAATATCCTCACAAGCTTCATCCGTAGTTCTTTCGGTGTGGAATTTTGGAGCATGTCGAGTAATTCCTGTTGCATCTATCAAGCAAATTTCAACTTGACAATGTTACTTCTGAATGTTGTTGATAATGCTACATGATCGCAATAGATGGTAGCAGCCTCATGATCAAAGTATGTCTTCTCACTAATAAAATTAGCCTTCAAAGTGGTATCGTACTCCCACCTCTTATCTTCCTCTAGCGTATTTCTCATATCTGATAATGGACAATCGAGCATGTACGTGCGGTGATCAAACAAATTGTGTAATTTACCATTTCTACATGACACTTCTCGGTGTAATTACGATTGATTCGAGATTCGACACTGTTTATTTAACTTTAGGAAAAAAATCTCCAAAAGCCCAAAAAGCCAATCATCTCCAACTGATAGCACTGTGGTAATTTCGTGCGAAAGTTTGTTATCGTGTTTTCAGGAAAATAATTTCCAGAGCTATCGCTCAAGTGAGTCACGTTGGAATCCATCATTTCAATTCTTATACTCAAGAGAGTCTGAGATCGAACTTTTGGAATCATCACGATACCCCACCCATTTTACTAAGTATTCCAGCTTCTTCCCCTTCTGCCTTTGCTATAAGACCTCTGTTTCAAATTCTGTATCATTGGCCACCTCAATTCCTCACCATGAAGAGAGCTCTTTATGCTTCTACCTTTCAACTGATATGTTGGCAGTAAAGAACATTGATCTATGTTCTCTTCCTGGAAAATTTCCTCGGAGAAATTCTGAGTATAGCCCATTGTGAACTGAAACTTCTCTTTAAATGACTGAACGTGGTCACGTACAAAGAATCTAGAATTTTTTTACAGAAGGCCATTTAGCGACATGCAATTGCAGATGCATTTTTATTGTCCACATTCGATGGGGCTACCCCAATGCTCGAGTGTGTGCAATTACAACAAGCAGCAAAAAGTTTAGGTAATACATTGAAGTAAGCCCAGTTTTTGAAGCTGATGAAGCTCATACCTGTACATATGATTCTTAAGTGTTCAGTTTAATCTCTCCACCATGGCCGCCTTAATGTCAGGATAATTAGTGGTATAGAATTTTAATCCCTTATCTGGGAGGAAACGTTTGAAATTGTCACTGGCAAATTCTCTCCTCTTATCTCTCAGCACCTTAAATGTCCCACCTTTCAAGATATTTCTAAAAGTGCCAAAACATTGTCTGCCGCGTTACTCTTTATAGTCTCAGCCCATGCATATTTCGAGAATACATCCACCACAGTGAGAAGGTATTCATATCCTGCATTATCCTCTTTCAAGTTTTGAATGTCATTGAGATCACACTGCCAGGTATATTCAACATTACCAATCGACACTGCATATGTATTCCTCATAAATCTCTTTTGTGTGGGTCTATGAAGTGTGTAAGAATCATGAGCTTCCAACCATTCCTTGACTTGGCTCCTTGGATAGTTTTTACCTGTACTCTCCCAATGTCTGTCAATCATTGAGAAACTTGCAGGATTTGCAAGATCCTAATAGATGGAACTTAAGAGAGAGGGGTCCAAGGAATTTTTGGTTTTCGTTGGATGTTTTCTTTGAGGTCTTGCGAACTTTTCCTTCATTTCTCTCTTGGGACATACCTCTTCGGACCTTGCGTCCTCGTAGCTTATCTTTTTTGCTAAATCACCCAACAAGCTCTCCATATTTCCTGCTCTTTTTCATGATTTACTGATTTTGGGCTCAGTTTTCAGAATTTTTCTATCTTCTGTGAGATTCTTCTTTTTTTTTCTTTATGCAGCTCTGATCTCTCTTCTTCATCTCTCTCATCCACTACTAATGATAAAGAATGAGATCACCTCTCTCACTCACTGTGTTAAAATACTAATCTCATTTCACTGGGTAATGATGCCACTTATTGGTATCATCCATATCAGTGTTTAGCATTCTGCATTTGCTTGTCTTGATTGGAGATGTTTTGTGTCAGGTGCTCCCTTCGTAACGTGGCCGCATCGATAAGCATCTTCTTTAGACACATTATACTGCTCAAATTAATTTATCTCCAAGGCCACTCAAAGGAGAACCTAGGAGTAAGGTTAGGAAGTCTCCTTTCTGTTTTAATAAATTTTGTTTCTTCATAATGGAGAACTTAGGGCAACTCAACTTTCTGAGTGTAGTCTTTTACTAAAATATTTTCCTATTTAAGGAAGGACAAACCCTGTGATTTATGGTATTTATACAACAATTGCTAAAGGCCTTTATTACATCTTCATTCAGGGATCCTATAATAGCTTTCTGCAACTTAGGATCAGCAAACTTCAATGTGAGGGGATGCTTGTTACATCTCAATCTCCTTATGTACCATAGTACCTGCGGGAGCGTATTGTAATGGTTTGTCCCATTACATCTTGTATTTCTTTGCCAGATCTGTTTCCCATTCCAACTTTCCTCGTCCCGTCCATATCCTCACCCCACCCCCTCTAAACTCGGCCGTGGAGAAGGGTGAGACGGTGTGTGTGAGAATTGTGAAGTGTACTGTGTGCGACCATCAAGGTCACTGGAATGAGTGGAAACAACAGACGAGTGAAGTGAGACATAGATTATTACCCCCACCCTGTCAGTTAGAGGGGTATAAAGGAGGGCGGCAGCAATGAGAACAGAGGAACTTCTTGATGAGACACGCTAGCAGGTGGAGCCTATGCCCGTTGTGTGATACGCACGTTCGCGACGGAAAAGACTGGACGTCCGGGAGGAGACCTCGATAAGGAGAGACTCTGCTACCAGTATTGCGTGGCCGTTGATTTGCCACGCACAGTCCATGACAGGGGACTCCTCCCCCCAAAGGAACTACGGCCAGAAGGAGAATCCAAGGCATTGTGTGCTAGACGCTGCTCTAATCCTGTTGTGGAGGAGCCTGCAGTCGGAGGAGCCAACACTGCCGCTATCTCCAGGCCGAGGCTACAGCCCCTGCGGTCACGTAAGATCGTCGCCGCCCGAGGAATACTTCCAAAACCTCCCTTTTCTTGCTACAGCACAGGTATTTAGTTGCAAACACCTCCTGTCCCCTGTGAATGTGCAATCTAAATCTTGAAAAAATCGCCAGTGTGATCCAAGCATAAAGAAAAAATGCGAAGGACTAATAATTACCTCCCAGTGATTCGTGAATGTATGAGAATTGATATTGCTTGCCCGCCGCCTATGACGGTGCTAATTACTTTTGTATCATTGTGTTGCCATCATTTTGTTCATCATTTTGCCATTATTGCCTCATAAATTCATTTCGTTCGTTCATCATTCACTAATTTTAAGAGGGTTATTTGATTTTGTATATATGCCAGGTTTGGAAATAATAATGTGTGGTTAAATGAGCTTGAGTGTGTGTGAGTTTCATCCGTATTCACGGGTCGAGAGACAAGATTCCCTATCACCCCCTGCCACATCCCTTTTACCCTCATTACGCCCTGCCCCGGCGGTAAAGCCAGGGAATATGAGAAATTGAATGAGGTCTGGAACCCCCCTACTTATCCTCTTTTTAGAGGCCTTTCCTTATCTAAGATGACGTAGGTTTGTTGTTTGTCCCGTGGATCTCGTGCGGGAGAGATTCGCGAGGGTTTTGATTGTAGACATTTTTCCCGGCCCAAAAATTAATCCGGGCGGGCTGGGGACTGTTACATCTGGCGCCTGAACAGGGACCCGATTATTTTTTACTCATGTAAATTTTTCGCATGTGTGGCATTTTTGTTTTAGGAATTGTATAGCTGAGGGTATTACGGAAGCAAGTATTGGCGCAAAATTCAGGAATTGGAATTTGCAATACAATGGGTCCTAAGAAGAATGAAAAGAAGTATATGGAGGGACAGAGGATCGATGAGACAGAAGGTTTGGAGAATAGCAAGGAGGGCAAAGTGAGCGAGGTAGGGGCTGTCGGAGTTGAATCGGCTGTTTGGTCAACTTCAGTCCGTGCCGGCCTCACCGGATTCAAACAATCCAATATCAGAATTCAAAAAATACTTATTTGCTGAGAAGGAAGAGAAGGAGAGGAGGTGAAGGAGGAAAGGAGATGGAGAGAGAAGGAGGAGAGACGGGAAGAGGAGGAGGCGAAGGCGTAAAGGAGACGGAGAGAGAAGGAAGAGGAGAGGAGGAGGGAGGAAAAGGAGAGAGAGAGAGGGAAGAGAGAAGGAGAGTAGATGAAGAAAAAAGGGATAGATATTTCAGGGAAATGGTTCAAATGATGAACAGTGAAATAGAAAACATAAATGTAGAAATTAGAGGGGAAATAGAGAGATTTGTGAGGGTTTTGATTGTAGACGTTTTTCCTGGCCCAAAAATTAATCCGGGTGGGCCGGGGCGTGACCACCGAGAGAGAAGGCCTGAGCGCTCGCTCGTGACATCACGACTCAGAGGCGGGAGGTGAGTGTAGCGAAGGCTGCCGTTGATAAGGCAGATTCACGGCCTATGAAAAGTTAGCGACTACTAACAGGTTTATATCTCGCTATGATATTTTTGCCACCATAAAAACGGATTATATATTAAAGATGATGACATCAGGAACGTTAACTTTGCCTTAGGGAAGCATAATTGTTTAGAATGGACAAATACCATCCCCCAAAAAACTACTTCACAGAGAAAGCATAATTACAATGCATTCCCAACTTCAATTAAATTACGCATCAAAATTTAAGAGCAAAATTTTACTGCCTAAAAGCTAAGTGCCATCTCGACCGTGTAAATCTTTGATATCACCTTCGCAATATATGTGCTACGTTTTCTACTGCTCCAAATCACGCATTAATATTGAATGTAAGAAGTTTTCACGATTTATATAGGATATGTATTTAACGATTTCGATAGGAATTGCATCTAAAATTAATCACATAGTTACCTCTACATTGACGATTATGCAGTTACCATTTTGGAAAGGCATAAATCACTGCTGCTACACATTAGCTAATTTTTGTCTGCAATGATTTAAGTGGGAATTGTTTTGAATGGACAAATGCCATGTCTGACCCAAAATCTTAATCACATAGTTACCTCTACATTGACGATTATGCAGTTACCATTTTGGAAAGGCATAAATCACTGCTGCTACACATTAGCTAATTTTTTCCTGCAATGATTAAAGTGGGAATTCATGGGAATTTAAGTGGGCAAATAGAATTATCCTGATAAATAGCATATTTGGGGAAAAAATTCCAAGACACAATTCCAATTTAGCACAGTGGTGTGACTCAGATGACAGATCTGGCCACAGATTATGATATATGGTTTAGCTACAATGACAAGGTGCACATTTAGGCATATGATGGAATGGACTCCAGTACAACACCATCTCCTTCGTAATAGCAATTACCATGAGAAACACAGTACTGCAATGACAAAGTATTAACTGTTACCCCTAATGTAAGACAGTAAATATGATTGAATGTCCAACAGTACAATCTCTTCTCCTTCAGTACATCGATTACAGTGTCAAACAATGAATTGTAAAGACAGTGTTGGCCATTACCTTCATATATATCATTGGGATTTGATGGAATGGACACCAGCTTACAATCACCACCTTATAGATAACAGATAAGTTGCAGAGCACTGCACTCAAATCACACAGTTTACATATACACCATAATGAACAGAGATATTCTATGCAATGGTCGCCTGAGCAGCGTCATATTCTTCCTTAAATCTTTTATAAATTAAATAAACTTTTAAGTTAAATTTGTTTTCACCACTCATTTAAGGGGGAATTGTTTTGAATGGACAAATACCATGAATGACCCCTTATGTTAATGACATAGTAACCTCTACCTAGGCTTTAATGTATTTACTATTTTGGAAAGGCAAAAATGATTGCTGACACTCATTACCTAATTTTTTTCCGAACTGACTTAAGTAGTAATTACTGGAAATTTAAGCGGGTTTTATTTAATTTAATTAAGAAAAATAAGCGGGTGAATAGAATTACCCAGATAAATGGCATATTTGAGGAATTAATTGCAAGACACAGCACAGTGGTGTGACTCAGATGACAGGTTTGGCCACACATTATGAAACATGGTTAAGCTACAATGACAAAGTGCACATCTACTCATATGAAGGAACAATGCACTGCACATTTAGATTTGATGGAATGGACACCAGCTTACCATCACCTCCTTATAGATAACAAATAAGTTGCAGAGCACCACACTCAAAACACACAGTTTACAAATACACCATAATGAACAGAGATATTCCGTACAATGGTCACCTGAGGAGCATCATCTTCTTCGTTAAATTAATTGCATTGTTGAACGATAAACTGTGCAAACAGTGTTAGCCATTATTCCTCATTAAACAAGGAGATTTGAGGGAATGGCTACTAGTACAATCTCCTCCTTTAAATGCACTACAATTAACAGTTTAGTAATACACCATATTCAATAGAAGTATTCTATACAATTGCCACCAGTGCAATGTCATCACCTTAGTTATATCTGATGAAGTGCTGAGCAATGCACTTAGATTACACAACTTGCTTAAACACCATTTGTAACACAGGCAGTCTTTAGAAATGCCATTATTGCAGCATGTCCTTCTTTGTTGTAATTATTACAGACGATGACCGATGAATTTTTATGACACAGTGTTACCTCATATGCCACAAGGAGAGACAAGTCAGGATACAGTGCATAGTAAGATTGATCGAAGTCATATTAAGTATGCATGCATTAGAATTCATGTTTTTAACAGGGTGGATAATTTCCTTTTGCTGCCTTTTTTATAGACTGATTCTTGTTTTTACAGAAATTATTGATCAAACATTTGTGCTACTTGTTAACAATGTTTCTATTAATGTAGAAGAAATGTGGCCATTGGTGCAATCTGGTATTAAATTAAATTCATGGCTTTCTAAGGTCACTTTTGTTAAAAATAATGCTGCAGCTCTGTGGTTCTTTAGATGTAGGAACTTGTTTTCATTTTCATCACTCAGAATCTTTTTAACGACCACATAGTTGATTAATAACAATTCAACAACTGATTGCTGAGGGTAGTGCAGCCCTCCTCTACTTAAATTTGAAGTGAATTCACAGGCTGAGATATCAAGGGGCATATCAGATAGAAGGAAGTCTTTACATTGAGGGCAGTTCAATTTTTTGTGGACTTGAAATCACAGTAACCAGCAACATATACAATGATGGGCATGTCATTGTTAGCTTCAGATCTTTCAACTGGAGTCACGTCCATCCTAGGGAATGAATTTAAGTGGGCGATATTGCTGCTTTTTCATCAGAGTCAAGTGTCTCTGTTACATTGGATACAGTATCATTAGTTTGGTTGGCTAGAGTATTGGACATTCTCAACTTCTGTTCAACCTCAAAGACTTGCCTGACAGAGAGGTGATATTGGGCACCTGCCATTTGCCTGTAAAGACCAAATCTTGACTCCAAACTGTCGGTCTGAAATTTTCCAGGTAGAATATAAGACAGTTTCAGCTCCTCAAAGCAGAAAGATGCAACTTCAAGAAGGGCGTGAGTGGTGTGCCTAATGGCGGAAAACGTTTCAGGAGTGAGACAGCCTGTGCTCAGCGATAGACTACCCCATGCCTCTAGCCAGCTTAAGAAATTTTTGAGAAATGTAGTGTTATGATCATTATGTCTGTTTATAATAGGTTCTGAGTAGGTGTCATTGAGGCATTTACCTTTGTTAGGGGTTTTAACATTCATTACTTTCCACCATCTGGATATCATTGTAATAAACATAGCAATTTCTACGCTGTGTGGTAGACCATTCTCCTCACCAATCAGATTAAGAGCTTCAACATTGTATTCATTAAATATCTGTTGGACTAATTTTACATTTTGCCTTTCCATGTTTGTAGGCCATACTGCTTTCATAGACAAGCAATAGCCATACTTAAGTAGCTCACCAGATTCCAAAGAATACAGTTTCCTCAGAGTATCAAATGAGGCAGTGAAATTTTTACCATAGTTATCAAAATCTGGGAAGAGGAGGCAGAGGCCATCGTTTTTCTGATTGATTCAGTTATTACGAATGCGCTCTAAGATGTGGACAGAATCAAGGATATAAAATAATGGTCGAGAATGGTCAAAAGGATGTGGATAAACAATACTAAGCGTGGGTGGATTGGTGAAGAGAGATACTGCCTTCCTATTGATGGCATTATTGTCATTTATCACGCAAACTACATTCAGACCAACCTTTTCAAGCCCAATGATGACTTTCTTTAGAATTTCATGTAGATTAGTGGCTGTTAGAGTACTCACTGGCAGTATATGGACAACATCTTTAAATGAAGATAGTATACTCTGTACCATAAACACATGAGCACTGGTAGCTAAACTACTGGAGTTGAATGAGGACCCTACAATACATCCGCCTTTGTAGTCAAGGAACAGTTTTAAATGTATTTCATCCATCATAAGTGTGACATAACGCTCACGACTCTGTAAATGAGAAATCCTATGTTTCATATAAGATAGAAAGCCATGCTCATCTTGCTCATTGCCTGGACCAACTTTAAAGGAGGAGCAGAGTCGTCTTATAGTAACTGGATGAGGGAGGACTAGATTACCAGAATTTCGAGCAAATTTATATGCTTGAGGAGATATTAAGAAAACATAGCAGCAAACACAAAGACATCAGAGCTGTACCTCAGTCTTTCTTTCTTTTCTTGCACTAGAGAAATTTGTGATTTGATGAAGCTATAAAATGATTCATTTTCAGAGTCTTTATTTTTGCATTCATCGAGAAGAGCAATGATATCACCATAAATATTTCCATTATTAGTAGAGAGTCATCACATTTTTCAGTTGTATCCAACACATCATACACTTCATACATGAAAGAGGCTTGAAAAGGTAGAGTGAATTTGCCAATTGTTTTTAATTCCCTTGTTCTGTGAAATACTTTGATATTATTTTGATTGTCAATTAGTAATGAGTAAGAAATGAGAGCACGCTTCCAAATGCATAAATATCACTGCTCCAGGCTTCACTACCACATCCCAAAATGATGAATGCTTATTCTTCTTCACCAGAGAAATTACCTTATCGAAAGTATCTAGTTTTTGTTCAGCCTCATAAGCTTCTTGAGTTTTCAAACTCTCAGCTAAAGCAGCTTCCACAGCAACTCTTTCCAGAGGTTGCCCTCTCATTGATGGTGGCTCCCTGGTCTTCTTCAGTGTGGTGAGGTATCCAGGGCAATCAGGGAAGACACTTGGAATGGCACCATCCTTGAGCTTGGGCCGGTTTAAAGGGACTGTCAGCTGCTTTCCTGACTTCTCATCGAAGTAGGAGCTTTCTCTGAGGATATCTTCTACCAGAAAATGCCGGATACACACCTAAAAATAAATAAAATTCCATTGGTATACAGAAAATCAACTACGTAATAGTAATAGGAACTATGATTCATTCAGTATACTCAGATACTATAATTACCATGATAAGATTGCGTAATAACTAACTAAAAACAAGATAATGCAAAAATATTCTTGCAGTCATTCAGAATAAGATAATTGTGGAAACTTCCTTAGTAAATAGATAATTAAGTTGTATGGAAAGCCTAAGTATTCATGGTTTGTATTCATCTCTCATGTAGCGCATTTATTCATTTTTGATAGCATCAAATGCTTTCACATAGTAATCAATATTAAATTATTCATTGAAAACTCTCAATCAAGCTTTCTTTATAACCAACACCTATGATATACGCCAAATGCTAGTGTGCGAGAACTACAAGTATTAAACGTATTCTGGAATATTTAACACTTTAGGCAATCAGTTATTTAAACAATAATACAGGCCAAAATGTAAACAACCAGCAAATATTCTCGACCGTAGAATTAAGTTCAAACAGATAACAATCCGATCTACCGACGAAATAGCTCCATGAAAGCAACAAAAATCCATCAACGTGTCGATACTTATTTACATTCATTGACTCAACAATAATAGTACACTAAGGTTACTGTGATGGAGCATGCGGTTCAAAGAAAATAAAGAGAGGAACTTACCCTGGAATTTTTGGTAGGTTGAAAGTCCTTTCTTGGAATAGCTTGTATCCATTTCCTCTTCGCATCGCCATCCTTCGGGAACAGGAAAACGCAGACTTTCGTCTCCTCCATATAATTTCCCCTGCACCGAGTTACACAACACTTATACACCATTTCTGGTGAATATATTCAACAACGTGGGCCACAAAAAACCACAATCACTTTGAAAATTAGCACAGACACACAACAACGATTTCACCGCAATGGCTACTTTACTACAACTGCAGGCATGGACAGGTCAGAAGGTGGCGTGGATGTTCGCCTACTACTCGTGACGTCAGCAAAGTGAAAGGCATGAGCGCTCCGGCCTTGTCTTTAGGTGGTCGTGGCCGGGGACCGTTACAGTATACAGGAGCTATACTCATGCTGAAAATATCCATTCTGAATGTAGCGAGATCGTTTCCTGAGAGGTGGAGGAGCAAGTAAGTGAACGGATTGTTGTCATGATACTATAAACCTTTTCAAGTTCTCGTAGTTCTTTAGGGTACAGTTGTTGAGCTAGGTGTGAAAATGAGACTTATCACAGGGGTAATTGAATTCTACAATATATTTACATTGCAAGAGATGTTGAGTGACTGCAGGCTCTGGTGGAAAATGTTCTGCATAGTAAGAATGACGGAAATATTCGAGTGGTGTGATCTTCTCATTAACAATTCTCTAACTTCGTCATTGTAACACTCGTGATTCATATCATCTATCATGTAAAGAGTGGGAATCCTGTCCGGATTCTTGAAATCTGAAAATTTTGAAACTCAACGCCTGCCAGACCTCGTGGTCTCTTGTGCAAGCATTAGCACCAAGTTATTCTCTCGTTCTTATCGTCTCCCATGTACATACTACAGAACTTCAAGGTGGAAGTCACCTTATGGAACAAGGTTTGGCTAATCTGCAATTAATGGATGTTTCTTCTTCAACATTTCTACTGTTTAACTGTCTTACAATTGATCGCAGCACCTCGTTTTTTTAAGTCTTTCAGCTTTAAGTCGCTTCCCTCTTACTCTCTGTTTATGGATACTCTGCTCAAATCTGGCATTCGAACTCTGGAATTAATGGAGTGGTCGGAGCAGAGCTCTCTTTCTAAATTCAAAGGTTTGTTTGTATTTTAAGAAAATCACATCAATTTGTTCAAGGAATTAATTCACAGATAAATGCATAACTATAAGAGGTCAACTTCGGAGTCCGTTGAGGGTCAATGAAGGGAATAACTCCTTAGGAAAAAGACATTTATTCTTGTAACCATAATACTCAACCAATATCTTGACTTCCTCACCTTACACTCGTGCTTACAGTACACTTACATTGGAAATCAGTCGGCTTCCCTCCTCATTCATCTTTCATTTTGATGACGACTTTGGCATTTTCTGGTACCTAGTCAGGATCGAATCATTCCATGTTGTTGTTATTGGCCTCCACGTTACGCTTAACACACAGGTTAATGTCTACACAAATGTTTTTCTCCATCATAAGGATCATGTCATTATCCATCATGTGTTCAAGAGTAATATCAGTGTTTTAGAATGTTGTTGAATGATGAAGCTGGTGAGGTGAAATACCACACAGGGTCCAATCCAAAGGTTTTCATGTACACATCCTTCAAAATTTTAAAACATATCTGCTTGAAGGAGGACATCTACAAATAAAACAGTATCTTTGTTAACTTTGTGGTATATTTCCATTTTCATATTTAATGGTAACTTTCACTACACCACAGAATTAAAAACATTAAAAAAACACGACCCGGGCTTCAATACATGTTGAAAGACAAATCGGAATATTCACTGACAATTGAATTCATCCCATTCTCTTGTAGATAATGTGTAATTCAAGCCATTTACATCATCTTGCATCAGAGAGCTAAAGAGTGCAGCTTATGGGGGTGAGGAGTCATTGTCATGTTTATCCCATGATCCTATGCATTGGTAGATTGTTAGTTAGATTGTTAGTTGGGGGAGCCTTCGTCAGGAGCTCTGGCACCTAGACCTTCTAGTGGTCCATTGCGCCAACCCCGTTTTAACCTGCCTGCCACATGCAGACAGGGGACGGACCGCTATTACGAGTCCATTTATTGTTTACGAAACATATCGTCTCATAGTTCAATTCACCATCTCCACTAATGTTGTACTGTTCTTGCAATAAACGCACTGCACTTCTCATCGCATATAATTGCAGCCCCATACTCGTACCACTTTTGTTCAAATATCCACTCTCAAATAAGTCTCAATACAATTATATCCATTTAATTGAACAGCTAAATAAAGGAACAGAAAACATGGTAATGTTACATAACAGAAAAAGACTACTTACAAAAAAGTCTAAACCATCCATTGCAAAAAACTTTTTTAATGGGAATCACATTAATTTTTTACAAATTTTATTTATTTCACACCAGTTAGCCAGCTTATGACAATTCTTTCTAGCACATTGTAAATTATTTTGAGAATGAGCGTCAATTAAACATCCCTCATCTGTAGTTAATTTCTTAAGTGAGGGACAACCATAGAATTCCAGATTAGCGACGCAAATACCTCTGGGAAGAAGACTAGTTAAGTAAGATGCCTTTTGTGCGCCTTTAGTGAATAGATATTTATATTGCTTTGTGTAATTATGTAATATATTCTCCAAATTGGAATAATCTACATCTCCAGAATATTCAGACAAACCGTGATAATTGTTTCTCAACCAAGAGGAATCTTTCACGTATAATATCTGGGTTGGTGATTTAAAGAGCTATGTTGTACAACATTTGTTTTGAACATTGATTATGGATAATTCCTTGACTATATAACTTCCGTCATTAATAGTTGTTTCGTTCTTTTCGTTTTTGTTACGCGTACCGTAAGATTGCCACAGGAGGGCGCCTTTTTTTGGTGATTCAAAAAAGGAACTTGTTCGACTGAGCAGTCAGTCAGTCGGTGATAACTCGTGAGTGACTCGGATGCAACCCATATTAGGTTCAAGTGCTCCCGGAACAGGGTATGCGTGTGTCGCAAATCCGCCCTCCCCCCGCCGGCCGGCCTTCCCTGCTCAGGAGCCCTCAACGTGTAGCAGAAACTTAAGTACTCTCTAGATGTGTCGCAGTGAAAGTGTTATATTTGTACTTGTTATATTTCATTTGTGTCGCATTAAATTAGTGATCACTTAATCTCTTTTCTCTCTTATTATGCGCTAGTGTAAGTGATCACTTGGTCCTTCGGAACTTCGATCTCAATACTCGACAAAATTTTGGTCCTTCGGGCCGGATGTATTTGTTGGTATTCTATACACGTATCCAACTAAATATTTCATTGAACTTTAGCTTTAGATTTACAGTGTCACTTCTCCTCACTATTGTTCACATTTACCGCATTTTAGTATGTTGTTTTCCGTGCTTGCTATTGTATTTTGTCGTTTTCTATAGTGCTCTAATCATTTTGTTATGTCGACTTATGTCCTGTGCAATATATTGTAAATGTACGCGTACTCCTGTGGCAGTTAGTCGGGGCAAATTCTTTCGCGTCGGAAAACTCATAGCTCATTTGATTTTTCCCAAAGCCCTGATCCTCTCTCATACCACTCCCCCTCCTCTTGCGTACGTCGTCGTCGCTCGCCGTCCGCTTCTCCAGCTGGTAATCTCCAAGGTCGACTGCTGCTCTTCACTCGCTCGCTCACTACCTCCCCCAATAGCTGTCGCTTACTTTTCGTCTTCTTAAGCTTAAACAGCTGTCGTAATGCGTTATCTAGCCTTTTCTCGCCAAGCAGACTTAATAAGAAGTAGATTTGCTAAAATAAAGGACTATGTTGAACAAATCCTACCTCCTCCTGATGTTCGACTTCCCGACCACAAGAGGGAAAAATTACTGTCCTACCTAGAGGAAGTAGAACAAAAGCACCTAAATTTCCAAAACCTTGTTGAAAGGTTATATGCTGGCGACGAAACCTCCGAGATCAACGATCAGGCCGTCGGAATCTATTCGGACGAAATTTCGGATATTTATGGTGACGTGAAGGCAACAATTAGAACGTTACTAAGATCAGAAGAAAAGGCAGATGTCCAAACCCATGCTGCCCCTCTACCCGCCTCGCCGTTGCCTATTACGTCAGTGAGATTACCTAGATTCGATTTGCCTCACTTTGCTGGAGATCTTAGTGGTTGGATTTATTTTTCTAATTTATTCGGAAAAACGATTAATCAGAATGAATGTCTCTCTGAAATTGAAAAATTTCAGTATCTTCTTTCCTCACTTCGAGGCGAAGCTCTAAATGTCGTTAAGGGGTTGCCCATCTCCGCCAACAATTATAAAATTGCCTGGGACTTGCTTTATAAAAGATATAATAATATTAGGCGTTTGGT
Source organism: Ceriagrion tenellum (assembly GCA_963169105.1). Taxonomy (NCBI): domain Eukaryota; kingdom Metazoa; phylum Arthropoda; class Insecta; order Odonata; family Coenagrionidae; genus Ceriagrion; species Ceriagrion tenellum. The sequence continues at coordinate 811,697 of OY720634.1, forward strand.
GAGCCATCACGTCAGCAATGTTATTGACTTACCTAATGTAAACGCTTCATTGAAGAGCATCCGAAACTTTTTGGACATTTTCCATGAAAATACGCAAGCGCTAATTGCCCTAGAACATGATATCACTAATGAAGGTCTACTTCTACTGACACTCCTTCTACGAAAGCTGAATTCGGAAACTAGAAGACGCTTTGAGGACGTGAAGAGTACGGAAAGTGAAATACCTTCAATCAGGGACCTGATTGAATTCTTAGAGAAAGAATGTTCTCATTTGGAGGCTGCATCTATTGGACGTCATTGTGTACAGTCGTCACAAAGTAGCACATCTTCACGTAACACCAAGGTCACGCTTCTCTCGTTAGCCAAAGGAACATGCAAATTCTGCAGTAGCTCTGATCACAACGTGTATAGTTGTGATTCATTTTCCAGATTATCACCCGAGGAACGCCGTGCATCTGCCCGTTCTAAAGGCTGGTGCTATAATTGTTTAGGTGATTCTCACTCGTTAAGTTCTTGTAAATCTACGCGAGTATGCAGAGTATGTGGCAAACGGCACCACTCCTTGCTACATATCGATGCGTCTCTTAAAGTAAATAAAACTGAACTTTCACGTTCGTCGCTGAAGATTAATAAACCATCGCCATTATCCAGTCCATCATCACAAAATGCGCAATCCACCACATTTGTTGGATTTTCAGCTGCCCAATCGACAGCGTCAGTACTTCTCGCTACAACACTAGTAAAACTCTCAACCCCTCAAGGCAATTATTGCGTAGTGCGGGGAATACTGGACTCCGCAGCCCAAACAAGCTGTATATCCGAACACTGCGCACAGCTTTTAATGGTACGGCGCAACAGGACCCAAAACCAAATTAGTGGGTTATCACAAGCGTACGTGCAAACAAGAGGAATCACTCACTTGAATGTCGATGCGCTAAATGGAGATTCACTAGTCCGATCTTATCCTGTGCAAATTGTTGAAAAAATATGTTCGAATTTACCACGCTCAACAATTTCGTCAGAGGTCAAGAAGAAAGTACGCTCATTGATTTTAGCAGATCCCGCATTTGATGTTCCTTCCCCGGTGGACATGTTAATTGGAGCTGATCTCTTTGCGCATGCAATAACAGGACAACGCTTATCCCTTGGTCCTGATATGCCTGTCGCCTTTGAAACTATATTTGGATTTGTCCTGATGGGATCATGTCGTCTTACATCAAACTCGAGAGATCTGGATGAGGATGTAGTACTACTGACTACCAGTGATCTGGATCTCCATTCAGCGATTCAACAGTTTTGGCAAGTTGAGGAACCACCTTACTCCTCTCGCTCACCAGAAGAATTATATGCGGAAGAAAACTTTGTGTCTACCTTTAAACGTAACTCCTCAGGAAGATACGTCGTGCGACTTCCTTTTAAAAGGAACCACCCCCCTCTCGGAGAATCGTCTGACATGGCGAAAAGACGTTTTTCCTCTCTAGAGAAGAGATTCTCGTCACAGCCGGAATTTAAAAACCTGTACACGGATTTCATGCGAGATTATCTAGATTCAGGACACATGACTCAGTGTTCATCCAACTCCATTGGTTCACCACATTACTTTCTTCCTCATCATGGGATTTTTAAACAACAAGGCTCTATCAAGAGACTACGAGTTGTCTTTGATGCTAGTGCTCGTACTTCAAATAATGTTTCCCTGAATGACATCTTACTTTCAGGACCCAAATTACAGAACAGTATTTTTGATGTATTGTTGCATTTTAGACGACATGCTATCGTCTTTTCTTGCGACATCAGCCAAATGTTTCGCAACATAATACTACATGAAGACGACCAGCCCTACCAATTAATTTATTGGAGACCACAAAGCTCGGAACCTCTTTGTCAATATAAACTGACAACTGTGACCTACGGCATGACGAGCTCACCCTTCCTAGCCATCAGAACCTTACAGCAATTAGCCCGGGATGAAGAAGAGAAATTCCCTCATGCAGCGGATGTCCTCCGGAACCAGACGTTTGTAGACGACATAATAAGCGGTGCTGATACCATCGAAGAAGCATCTGCCCTCAAAGATGAATTGATGCATCTGCTTCGCCTCGGAGGTTTTGAACTTCATAAATGGTCGAGTAACTCAACGGTTTTGTTAGAACATATTTCTTCTCAAGACCAACTGCCCATTCCATTCAATTCAAGTGAAAACCAATTATGTGGAATATTAGGAATACAATGGGACCCATTGTCCGATGCCTTCTCCTACAGAATCAAAATCGAAGATTCGCTACTTACAAAGAGGTCGGTTTTGTCAGCGATCGCAAAAATTTATGATCCTTGTGGCTGGATAGCCCCTGTTGTTTTTTGGGCGAAATCTCTAATGCAATTGCTTTGGACTCTTGGATTAACTTGGGATGCTCAGTTACCAACAGAAATCTCAAAGAAATGGAATGACTTCTTAAGGGAACTACCACTCCTAGCCAACATAAATTTGCATCGTCATCTACTCCTTGCGAATTCAACTTCCATTCAATTACATGGATTTTCCGATGCCTCGCAACAAGGATATAGTGCGGTTGTTTATGTCCGAAGTGTAATCAACAACCAATCAACAAAAATATCCATTCTGGTCGCTAAAACTCGTGTTTCCCCACTAAAACGCATATCCTTGCCGCGTTTGGAGCTATGCGGATCTCATCTCTTAGCGAAATTGTTACATCATTGCGCTTTAAAACTTTCTCCCCACATGACTATAGAAAGTGTGTATGTATATTGTGACTCTACTATTGTTCTAAGTTGGATTCAGACACCACCCTATCGTTTGAAAACGTATGTTGCAAATCGCGTTAGCCAAATCCAAGAATGGACTCCGTCGCAATCCTGGAATCACATTTCTTCAAAGGAAAACCCAGCTGATTGTGCCTCTAGAGGACTTTTCCCTTCTCAGCTTATTGCAACCAACCTCTGGTGGAAGGGACCGAAATGGCTTGCATCAACCGCTGATGGACAACCTATCTCTCATTTCGTTCGAATCGAAGATGAATTCTTACCTGAAATTCTGCCATCTCCTCTTAATGTACTTGTAAGTGTAAAGTCACATGAATGGAATTTACTCACGAGATTTTCATCATGGACAAAATTGCTCCGCGTCCTAGCTTATATCATGCGATTTTGCCACAATTCTCGCTCGATGAGTAAATTAAAGGGATTAATTAATAACGTCTTCAGAGCTGAAAAGAGCTGCAATCACGATTTGTAAAATTGTACAAACTTCTTGCTTCAAGGAAGACCTAACTCAGCTTCATCACAATCAACCTTGTAGCCTGAGGATCCGTCGCCTCTCCCCATTTCTAGATACGGATGGATTGCTCAGAGCGGGAGGAAGATTGTATCATTCACATTTGGACTACGATGCAAAGTATCCCATAATTTTACCGAAATCACACCATATCGTGAACCTACTCATTGATTATTATCATGTAACTTATTTGCATGCTGGACCTCAGCTTCTACAATCTATTTTATGTAAGCAGTATTGGATTCTATCAGCTCGCTCGGTAATACGTAGCAGAATTTTCAAATGTTTGCGGTGTTACCGATGCAAGCCCACAAATACGCCGCCCTTAATGGGAAATCTACCAGAGCCTAGAGTCAGCCCCGCACGCCCATTTCTAAAAAGTGGAATGGACTATGGAGGTCCGTTCCAGATAAAGCTCCATCACCTCAAACGAGTTCAGTTTATTAAAGCATATTTATGCATATTTGTGTGTCTCTCCACTAAGGCTGTCCATCTCGAAGTGGTGACTGACCTATCCTCTGATGCCTTCATTGCAACCCTTACCCGCTTTGTCTCCAGGAGAGGTCTTTGTACGGATTTATATTCAGATTGCGGGACTAACTTTAAGGGCGCCTCTGCTAAATTAGCTGCAGTGGTGAAGAAATTTCTTAAATCACAAGATTTTCAGGATAAAATGATTAATTTCTCACCAGAGAACCAAATAAACTTCCATTTTCTCGCACCGGCAGCTCCCCATCAAGGTGGTATTTGGGAAAGTGCCATCAAAAGTGCGAAATATCACCTTACGAGAGTAATTGGGAAACAAATACTCACGCTGGAAGAATTCATCACCCTTACCACAAAGGTGGAGGCAATGTTGAATTCACGCCCTCTAACACCGCTTTCGACAGATCCCCGCGAGGTCTCAGCCCTCACTCCAGCACATTTTCTAGTTGGAAGCTCTCTTTTGGCCGTACCGGAAGAACAGTTTTCGGACATTCCTTTAAACAGACTCACCCGATGGCAAATGGTACAATCCCTCTCCCAACATTTCTGGAGACGCTGGCATTTGGAATATTTGCATACCCTCCAGCAGCGCTCCAAGTGGACCGAAAGAGGCAGGAATTTGAAGATCGGCGATTTGGTGCTCATCCACAACCCTCAAACTCCACCCCTCTGCTGGACTCTTGCCCGGATAGATGCTACATCGCCAGGGAAAGATGGTGTCGTCAGAGTTGTCCACCTACGCACACAAGGAGGTACCCTTACCCGTCCTGCAACCAAGGTCTTTCCCATTCCCCTCAATTAGTTCCTTCACTTTCATCTTATTGTTTATTGGTCCCAGGGGACCAAGGGGGCCGGTATGTTTCGTTCTTTTCGTTTCGTTTTTGTTACGCGTACCGTAAGATTGCCACAGGAGGGCGCCTTTTTTTGGTGATTCAAAAAAGGAACTTGTTCGACTGAGCAGTCAGTCAGTCGGTGATAACTCGTGAGTGACTCGGATGCAACCCATATTAGGTTCAAGTGCTCCCGGAACAGGGTATGCGTGTGTCGCAAATCCGCCCTCCCCCCGCCGGCCGGCCTTCCCTGCTCAGGAGCCCTCAACGTGTAGCAGAAACTTAAGTACTCTCTAGATGTGTCGCAGTGAAAGTGTTATATTTGTACTTGTTATATTTCATTTGTGTCGCATTAAATTAGTGATCACTTAATCTCTTTTCTCTCTTATTATGCGCTAGTGTAAGTGATCACTTGGTCCTTCGGAACTTCGATCTCAATACTCGACAATAGTGAATCCTTGAAATTCGATAATGGCATTCATCGCGATGTATGTCCAACTTACAAGGTTTTCACACCCAATGCCAGGGGTTGAACACATCAAACACCTTTTGACTTACAGAATTTTACTTTTTGCCAGAGGTCAAAAAGCCTTTCACTCATGCACTGGAAAAATCAGAGCATAACCAAATTATACTTTTTGATTACCAGGCAAATCATACGTTATGAGTATCATCTCTAATTCAAATCTTTCCAAATCTAAATTAAATGTATTATTTCCTAACTTGGTGGTGAGAAATTGTCTAACTTTATCACTACTGCTTGAAAGTCTCCGGAGAAAGAGATTTATCAGCTTGGATAATTTTATCACAGCATACCATTCGTCACCGTTCAAGTTAAACGAACTCTTCGTTAAAATGCATTTAATGGACAAATGCCTCTTCCCTAAAATAATTTGCATAGGCTAAGCAGGATGATGTTAATTGTTCTTTTTCACCTTTGAAGAAAAAAACATCCACAGTCTTTTCCGAATTCAGAATATTAGTCCATTCAGCTTGCGAAACAATTACACTCTTTTTGTTCACCTGGTTAAATTGCACCACGGACTCAAAGTCTCTACCAGGATCGTAACCCACACACACACTCTTCGACTTTGCACTGTTTAAATAATACACCGATTGAAGTAGCAGATTATTCAAGAGTGGAGATGCAGTGGGGCTGAAATAGTGTCCAGCTGGTCTCTTCCTCTTGGTGGGTGGGCACTGCAGGACTTCTTCCTCCGACGATAGCATTACGACTGATGTATGGTGAGAATTTATATAGCTTAAGAGGACGATGTTGGAGGAGGGGAGGGGGAACAATCATCCAGGCATGGATCAACTTCAGCCTTGAGACGGTTATACTAGAACCACTGGGCGAGGGAATGTGCGCCTCTCAATGCGCACGTGATATTGCGTAATTTGTGACGGATTGAGGCAGGAGAATGCGATAAAGCTGCATTTTTCAGGAGGGGGGCAATTTAATTCTTTTTGAAGAGAGATGAAAGTTCGCTTAGTGAGATCGGAGAGAAAATCGCACTCATCCTCGCTAAATGCGAAGAGAGCAGTCGCTCCCTCAATTATAGCTTCCAAAGCTGGGAGAAGCTCCGTGTGAGAGATGAATCCACTGTTGAAGGAAGTCTCATCGCAGTGAAGGGGGTCTTAAAACCGAAGCTTCTTTCCCCCAGCAACGAGTTTCCCATGTTTCTTGAAACTTCCCCAAAAAAGGCGGTTGGAATCGATGTCAACGGCTGCAAGCTCCGTCACTCCCTCCTTCGAAAAGCTCACTGATGCGACGATCTGCATTCTGTGAATGATTCTTCTCTAATAATCACCCCCTCTCCCCGTGCACTGTATTTATTCTGGAACAGCAACGCTGGGATAGGGGATGACATCTCACGTTGCTCCTCATCCCATCGAAGGCGAGTCGGAACAGCTCCAGGGTGCGGCAGTCGTTGAGGTGTGGGTTGGTGTGATTGAATTGAGTGAGGAATTTGTTTAAACTTTTCCCTTAAGATTTACTAACTGCATACAAGCAACAATATTCACCGCAAATGTCGGAATGAAAGCTTTGTATCTGAATGCGATTGTGAGCGCAGTTGAAAGGCTTTAAAAAATCCAAAATTTTAGGAACAAAGGGGCTTAATCCATACGAGTCGAAGTATTCTGCAAATTGATTATATATGTAAATAGCTACCCAATGAGAACCTGAAAAACTAGCCGGATCTAAATTAACTACGAATATACCATTTTTCGGTGGGTGTGGTAACTTATCGGAAGTATATACTCCACGAAATAATTCACTCAATCTATTACGTAATAGTGTATCGATTTCAACGCTATCCATGACTAAAAATTTGTGATAACCTTTCTGTGTTTATCAATTTCTAGTGTAGCATCATATTCAGCAAAGACCAAGCACGTCACGGTTTCAGCCAATTCGTTTTCAAATCTCGCCTCTATTCTCATCACACCCGTATCCCCTAAACTTACATAGTCCTCGTTACCTGAATCGTCGTGTGTGAGATCGAATACTAACATAAAATAACCGTGTCCAAACTTATCGTAAGTGATTTGATTTCCCTTATCGTGATGCTTTATTCCACTGCCGGAGAAAATCGTATCATACGCTCGTGCCCAATACTTTTTTTCTGCTGAAATTGCATTCCAGTCCCTCGGAAGGAATCTGAACTCCGTTCACAAAGAGCGAAAAATTCTCGAGGGAGTAGTGAGAGTGCGAATGGATTCTTATTCACATCACCAGCGTACGAATCATTATCGACCATTGCAAATATTAGAGTGTTAGGTATTCGTCCATTGATTGCGTTGTCAATACTTAAAAGTTCGACCGCTTGAGGGTACAGTGAACGTTTTCAATTCTGTTCGCTTGTAGTGATATTTAGCTTTGTCTCTCTAACATTTTACTATGCGCTACTAATATCGAAGGATTAATATCACGATGTAGCACGTATAGCGTTGCGTCGAGTATTCGCAAAGCCCCATTGTCCGCACCCATTAAATAGAAAGCAGGTTTCGAGAGGATTAATCTAATATTAATGTCTACGCCATTGAATAGCAGCTGTGTTTGATTAAATACATCCACGTGTAATTTACCATACAACTCCACTTCGGCACTATTCTTGAACCACAATTGTCGTTTCATGTACCCAGCATTGTTGTTATCGGTCTTGTTAACATCATCCCCCGTGTCCAATTCCCAACCGACATTACGCAAGTGTGTTCTACTAGCGTCAGATCCATAGTTTAGAATGTTTTCCAAATAACTTCTATAGTCATAATTATCCTCTGAAGGTGTTACAAGAGTCCCATTGAAATAAACGTCACATTGCTCGAATAGTGAGTGTAGAATATTGTTCACTACACCCGGTTGATTAGCATCCGCATCGGTATAACCACTTAAATTTTTCTTGCAAATCTTCACTTTGAGCTTGAGGTATATACTATTTAAATCTCTATACGAGTCGCCAGAATCTTTGATTAAAAATTCAATAATCGATTGATTGTCCAACGAAGATATGGTTTTGTAAGGCACCAAGCGTTTAGATAGAATGTTGGTCTGTATGGGTGGATTAGGTTGGAATACATCCAAAGAACTCAGCATATGCTCAGCCATTATGAAAAAATATCTCTCGGCGCGACCTTCTTCGCTCTTCACCCTCTCGTTGAATGCTGTTTTTTCTTACCACCTCGCGGTTTTATTTCAATCAACCGAGGAAGTTTTGCTATCTTCAATCTCCCGCCTTTCATGCTCTGCAACTTCTCTTCCGCCTTGCGTTTCAAGTTTTGCCCCGCCTCGTTTATTGTACTACACAATATCTCCTTAACCGGTTTGGTGCCAAGATCGCCGAGGGCAGCCGCTCCCACACTCGCGACCTCTTTCCCCAGTTTTAAGTCCGCTAAATAATAAAGGTTTTGCAAAACGCCACAGACCTGCGAGAAAACTCCCAATACCCCTCCCTTTTTGCGAGCGATATGACGCTCGATATATTGGTCCTACCTCTCCCCCCACCTGTCTTGCATAGTATGCATAATAGCAATCCGCTACCGGAGCCATCTCGTTGCTTAATGACGAACTAATCGAAATTACTTCTTTTTTATAAAATGTAACACCACTGTTACCCATCAGCAGATATTGACAGTGATCACAATTTAGTCATGATGAAGTGTCTACTTAGGTTCAAACGATTAAAGAAAAAACTTAATAAGACATGGAATAGAGACAATCTAAAAACTGACGAAACAATGATAGCTTATGCACGGAGAACCGATGACATAGCATCAAATATTATTCATGGAGGCGAAAATGAAGAATGGATTCAGATTAAAAACGGCATACATAAAGCAGCTGAAGAATCTGTCGGTAAAGTTATACCTGCAAACAGAAAAGAATGGATAACGCCTGAAATAGTTTTTCTCATCGAGGAGAGAAGAATTTACAAGAATGCCACTGACGAGCAGAGTAGAACCAAATACAGAAAACTCAGGAATCAAATCAACAGAGAATCTAGGAAGGCTAAAGAAAATTACCTCACTGACATATGTAAAGAAATAGAAGAAAATATGAACAAAGGGAAAACCGACATAGCCTTTAAAACAGCAAAACAGATTTTCAACAAACAAAACAAAAAATCTTTCGATACGATAGAGAACAGAGAAGGAAAAATGCTTTTTGGTGACGATGCACTTAAGAGATGGAAAGAATATATTGAAGAGCTTTGCCAAGGAGGACCACTATTAGATGATGTAATGAAATCAAGTGAAGAAATAGAAGAGGAAGAACTAGGAGAAGATATTTTACAGGAAGAATTTGAGAAAGCATTGCAAGATTTGCCAGATAGGAAAGCAGTAGGCTGTGATGACATTCCCTCTGAGCTGATTAAAAAAGCTGGTGACAAATTGAAAGCTTCTTTACTACAACTTATAAGAAAAATATACAAGACGGGTGAAGTTCCTGAAGACTTTCAAAAATGTGTTATGATACCTATACCAAAGAAATCATCTGCTACGAAATGTGAGCAATATCGCACACTCAGTCTATTATCACACGCCTCAAAAATACTTATAAGGATAATCCTTAAACGAGTTGAACGAAAGCTGGAAAACACTTTAAGTGAGGACCAATTTGGGTTTAGAAGAGGAGTGGGGACTAGAGAGGCAATACTCTCTTTAAGACTTCTCATTGAAAAACAAATATCTAAAAATAAACAAACTTATGTTGCATTCGTTGATCTTGAGAAAGCATTTGATAATGTTGTATGGCCAAAAATGTTTAGGATTTTGGAAAAAGTTGGACTTAAATACAACGATAGAAGAATAATATTTAAAACATATCAAAATGAAACAGCCTTAATTAGAAATAAGAATAAAGAAGATACAGCTATAATAAGGAGAGGAGTTAGACAAGGCTGTCCTCTATCACCAATAATTTTCAATGCATACATTCAAGAAGCAATCGATAAAGTAAGGGAAAATGTTGATGTAGGAATCAAAGTAAATGGGAAGAAAATAGATATGTTACGATATGCTGATGATATTTCCATAGTTACAGAAAAGAAAGAAGATTTAAAAATGATACTTAACGAGATGGAAAGAATTCTTAGAGACCAATATGGAATGAGGATAAACAAGCAAAAGACTAAAGTGATGGTATGCGGTGCTCAAGACTGCTGTAAACCTGTAAGGATAAGAATAAATGATGAAGAACTAGGACAAGTTACAGAATACAGCTACTTGGGAAGCAAGATAACAGAAGATGGAAGGAGTAAACGAGAAATTGTGAATAGAATACAACTAGCAAAAATAGCTTTCAATGATAAAAAGACTACTGACTTGTAAAAATGTTAGTTTGGAAGTAAGAAAGAGGGTTATGAAAGCTTATGTTTGGAGTGTGGCCCTTTACGGGTGTGAAAGCTGGACTATAGGGAAACATGAAAAGAGCAGATTAGAGGCCCTAGAAATGTGGTGCTATCGAAGGATGCAGAAAATCAGCTGGCGAGACAATCACCAATGAGGAAGTGCTGAGAAGAGTAAAAGAAAATAGAAGTATCTGGAGACAGATACAGACAAGGAGACTTAAACTAATAGGTCACATTCTACGATGCAATGATTTTATAAAATTAATAGCTGAAGGTTGTATTGAGGGGACAAATCGTAGAGGACGTCCTAGATTAAGCTATATGAAGCAGATCATCAATGACTCTGGATGCGCCTCATATGGTGAAATGAAGAGAAAAGCTGAGCAAAGAGTGGAATGGCGTGCTATTGCCAACCAACCCATGGGTTGATAACCGAAGAAGAAGAAGAACACCACTGTTGAAGATTGTATCCCACTATGAAATGGAAGAGCCTCACCGAGTTTATCGTTCATTAAAATCTACGCTTTCAAGGTTGTTCTCGACGGGGTAATAGAAAATCGGATTGAATACTTGATATCCTCGAACTCTAGTATTGATTATACGTAAACAGCGGCTCTAGGAATCGCCCACAAACTGAGGCTTAATAATGTCGGTGTACACGTAAATGTGAAACGGGTATACAATACTTCTCTTTGATACTTTCTTACCCGATGTGAATTCCTTACCTGCCTCCTCAGGGTAAGGAGTAATTAATGTATAATATACGTCTTGCATATCTCGCTGTATATATCTTTGACTGGATATATTGAATGCAGAAAGCGTTCGAACGAACAAATCCCTAAACGAGTCATACTCGCCTGGAAGTAAAGTATACGATACGTCTTTGCCTATGACCAACACCCCCGGTGATAGCCGTTCACTTAATCCTGAAGGATTGTCGGTCAACCGGATTCCGTACGGTGAATCACGTATTAAATCATTCATGATTTTTTTCTGCCTGACCACATCTTGTTCTAGATATGGCTTGGTGAAAGCTGCCGCTAAAGATTCATAAGCTCCGCTCGGTATCCCGAAGAACGAACCCTCATCCAATTTAACCTTCACCTCCTCCATCACCACCCTCTCCTTCACCTCCTCCTCCTTTACCTCTTTTTTCACCTCTTCCTTCTTATCCACTAAATTTCCAGGTCCTCCAGCTTCTCCTCGTACCTCACCCTTTCCATCTCGGGTTGTATTATCTCTCTTCAACGCTTCTATTGCATTTCGTGAACGAACCAGACCTTCGATTGACGGAATCAAAATCTCCGCCAAGCCTACATGCCACTCATCATTCTCTAAATCGATACGATGACTCAGTTTTGTACGATAATGAGCCATTGTGTTTTGGGGAAGAATTCGCGAGAGCTATCGCTTGTTAACGTCAAGTAAAACTCGCTCATAATTTACGCACGGAAGAAGCTGCAAACCAAGAGTTAAATGATTGCGGGTATCCTTCCCACTTAACGAAATATTCGAGATTGGGACCGCGTCCTCTACGCCTCAAAATCTTCTTGATCCTGTATTCCGTCTCTGCGGAAACGTTCACCTTAAGTAACTCTTGCGCGTAAAAACTTCCGCTTATATTCTCCCCATTCATATCCTGCAACTTGTAAGTTGGTATTTCTCTTGTACTATCTATGTCTACCACTCTAAATATTTCTCTGGTGTAATTAGCAGTGTAACCTTTAGCGAACGGAAGCCGCTCTTTGCTAATCTGCACGTGATCACCGATGTTAAATTTTGTATACTTTTTCACAACATTTCTTCTCCGGCTGGCGATCGCAAACGCATTCTTTGCGTTCACCTTGGATGGTGCGATGTCTATACTCAAATGAAGCTATTGTTGTAACTACTCACGAGTTTTGGAAGCACATCGATGTAATTGTGTCGTATTTTGTAAAATAGTTGTACATTTTAGTTTTTAGAGTGCGATTGAAACGTTCCACGAGGCTTGCTTTAATGTCTGGATTATATGTGGTGTAAAATTTCACTCCACGACGTGAGAGAAAGTCTCTAAATTTGGCGTTGACAAATTCACTTCCCTTATCGGTCTGAATTTTCAACGGCTTTCTCTCACGAAATATCCTTGAAAGCGTTGACTATTTCATCCGCTCGTTTACTCCGTATAGCTCTCGTCCAGGCGTACCTGGAAAACAAGTCTATCACAGTCCAAATGTAACAATATCCTCTGTTGAACTTCTTCAAACTTCGTAAATCATTCAAATCACATTGCCAGCACTTGTCAATGTAGGTATGTCGTAGCAATTTCGAGGAAATCTTTTCCTCACCTGTCTATGGAGAGTATACGTCTCTTTAGAATCTACCCATTCGCGTAATGTGTTTCTCGGAATCCTAGTCGCTTTGTATAATTTAGCGGGTGTGGAGAAACTCGCAGGATGAGCAGGATCGTTGTACACTATCGATTATATTGTCACCCACTCTGGTCCGAACGATTTCTTTTTTATTTTGCGCTTGCTTCTTCTTGGTAATTCTATGGGAGGCCGCAACTTTGGTGACGTTTTTCCTTCCACCGACCGCTTTCTTTTTCGAGTCTTTTTTATGTTTGGTGTTCGTGACAGACTTTCCATCGCTCCTAGTCTTTCGTTTATGCGCTCCCATGTTGAATCTAAATCGGCGTTTACTTTTTTCACTTCAGCTAATGATTTCTTCAATGCGTGAATCCTCTCGTCCCTCTCATCCGACCTTGTATGTGGTATGTTCTGAGTCAAAGGTTTTAATATTGGGACGTGTATGGGAGAGTTGATGTCGGATAGCGTGCTCATATATTTATTGAGTTTTCTTTTATATGAATGCCACTTGTCTACGTCCTTGAGTCCTTTCTTGGCCAACACACCTTTCATTTCCTTATCTAATGCGCTCAACCTTGCCTTCATATGCCATCGCTCGAAGACTTCCGGGCTTACTACGAGCATCTTACGCTAACTCATTTCCCTAATAGGCTGCCTATGACACGGATTAAAATTGATCCTAGTAACATTGGTAAGAAACCACCTTTTAATTACGATAAGCGCGCGTTTTCTCTTAACACTGGTTCCCCGTGTTGCCAACTTTCTCAGCGTATTGCGATATTTGGCTAGTTTTCGTTTTAACCATTTATCTATCTTATGATTCCCGTTTATGGTATTCAAACAGCAGTCACAGATTGCTTTAATTAATCCGTCGTCGGACGATTTCAGTATCGCAGAGCGTAATTTCGGTTTTACAGATTTTAACCCGTGGAGCAAATGCTTATTACTCTTCAATCTTTTCATCGCGCACTAGCATGTAGACTACGGTTACGATGACCTCGTCGTCGTAGTCGTTAGGGAATATGCTTGTTCGAAAACGAAATCTATCGTCAGTGTCCTGCCCGAGGTCCAGGACCAAATAACCGAATGGATCTTCCGTCGATTCCTTATATACCCTTTCCAAATCCTGCGAATTTTTTGGATACACCTGTCGTGCCTAATGACCGAATTGTAATTGATCTCGCGGATTTTTTAATGGTACTATGTACTTGGCATTCAGCGAAATGTTCCTCGATTGTGCGCTTCGGTAGAAAATATTCTGCGTGATTAAAAACACGGATATGTTAAAATGATGACTCCCTCTCGTGAACAGTTTGCACACGTCTTTACTATAAGCCCCTTCACTCATGAAACCATCGATAACGCACAAGATTGGAGCACCTCCAAATTCTTCAAAAGACGGTATTTCGTGGTGTATGCTCAGTAGTTCGTTCTTTATCTGGCTCGCTTCCTGGGCTGCCACACCATACTATTTCATCTGTCGTGATCTATCATACAATGTAAATTTTCAAAGATCATCTTTCCACATCCTGATGGGCCGGCGCAGATGCAGGTGAAGGGATGTTTCCAGACTAACGTCATGGTTGAGACTGGAAATTTCGATTTGAGGTGAAGAATTTAACGTTTCTCAAGTATCAGCATCGAATGCCTCATCGTGTGTCCTCAATCGTGGGATTTTGTAATGACTCCAAGCAAGCGTGTTAATTCCATCCTCGCAAATGTATCGTTTATCATCACTGGCAGTGAGTGTTACCTTATTCATTTCCATGGTGTAAATCTCGTGTTTCTTACTTCGTATGACTCTCATTTTTCTAAATTCTGTTGAATTTTCATGTGAGCATTGAACGTAGTCATAAAATTTTAAACGTTTTTCTATTACTGCTCTAGTTATCTCTTTTGCTTTCTTTTTTCTTTAGAACCGAGGACCATGTATGAATAGAGTTTACTTCGCAGTACGTTAAAATGAGTCATTACTCGTCCATCGCATTCGTCTTTGAATTTACCTATTACTTTTTTGTTTTTTTTCCCGAATAACATGGGTGGTCTTTTGGATAGTTTGAGTTATCGAATGCGTCTAATCTTCTAGAATATCCCTGTATGCATCAGCGGTGTTAATTTCATATATTAGGGAATCGGTATCGGTATCGGTGTACGCCAATTTCAATCGCTTTCCATATTTCGCTAACATTTTCTTGTAGTGAAAATCATACATTAGCATCTTATTCATATCGAGAACACAGAATCCAATATATATTGGCTTGTTCATTTTAATAGTAACCTTCAGCATGTGAATGGCGACCAAAGACTCTTTAAAAGTCGTTCTGTCATTGTAGATTTATTGATTAACTTTTGTATTTTTTCTTCCGTCACTAATTGCATATTTATTCTTTTGCACATATTCTCCATTGTCTTACCAAATACATAATTATTCACGAGCTTATAAAAGTACTTTCGAAACTCATTAACTGCTCTCATCCTTCGGTCAGTGTTACCGTATCAATGTATGACTTTAACCAAGGTGATTGACTAAATTCTATTATTCTATGAACTTTTTTGAGATTCATGCCTAGTGAAAGAGCCTGCTTTAGGTTGACGTAGTGAATAATATATTTAACCCGGTCCTCGAGCGATTTAATCAACTTTTTATGTTTTCCACTGGGTGGAATTTTGTTCTCTGGACATAGCGGTAAATCGGAATGCGTATCGTGTAGGTGCTGGGGGTACTCGAGATCTACCTCTAGAATATATCCCTGTTCGTTTTCATCGGAAATTTCTGTCGCATCAAAATGTTCAATTTCGTCAACGGAGAGCCATCTAAAATTTGCATATGGTAATGGTCTTGAAAAAGCCCAACCATACAAGTTGTTTGAATCTAGATATGTTAAATAGGTGGTGTCTAAATCTGAATCGTAATTATCCATATACTTATTGTTCGCTTCACAGTAGCGCTTGCAGCATTGTGAAATTCCTCCTCGAATGCCCTTTTCTATCATTAACATCATATCATAGTCGGTTAAGAGTTCGAGCTCGACTTTGGTATGTATCAGCATAGCATCAAAAGTCAAACCTGGGGCAGTATAGTACCACGCAGGATCAAGTTTATAGCCCTCATAGCATACATCGCGGAAGTTTTCGAAAACATCGGCTAAAAGAGTCACATCGCTTTTCAAATAAACATCACTGTAATCACCTAGTGTTTGACATTTTAATGTATTCCATACCTTAGACGCGTGTGAATAATCTTCGTTCGGTACGTCTTCGTTTGTGAGTCTACTAAAATTTTCTTTTTTAGGTAATTGATTTTCTTCTAATCTATCCCATGAATCGGTGTAATCGTAAGAGTACACTCCCTTACGGGCGACTAAATATGTCTTTTCACCAAATATCCTATTAGTGTATTTAAACTCAGTTAAATTTGCAGCCAGTGAAGCAGACATGAAGCGGTACGTATCAATGAATGTAATGCTGAAATTGTTCCCGATAGCCTTTGCAAATGATATGTACTTTTCTTCGGAATTGGGGATTACGAATATTTGTCTATCATCATAGTCTAGCTCACGTACGATGAAATGACTATCATACGAGGAAATATTATGGATGAAAACGGGGAGGAAATTTGGCATTTTGTATTGCAAGTTGCAAAACGAGTGCGCTGGACCTCTATATTTTCCTGTTAAATGATCATAATCTCGTACTGTGTCCTCATTCAACTCTTTTTCACAAATGTGTCATGTGGTGCTCTCATTAAGCCTACTTTCTTCTTCAAGGGTGAGAGGATTCATCGGAACGTTATTCTTGTACAACGCGAGTATCTTATCAGCCTCATCTTTGATGCGTTGAATGAATACTCGTGCTGCGTTTGGTCCTCGATACAATTGTGGTTCCTGACATCCATCTGGAGTGATTACAATATAACAGAAGCTAAATGGTGTATGCTTTTGTATACTGTGTATATGAGGTGTGAGGATTGTGCTCTCGTTCTCAAGGAGGCATTCAAAGTCTGCGTAGATGACGAATGGAACTCGAAAAGAATGGTTTAAGTGGGTGAATTTCAGAATGTTATCATTCTCGTTTGGTATTACGATTTTGCTAGGCTCACCAGTCCCTCTGCATAATTGTTTGTGCTCTTCGAGGCGTGACTCGTCATGATAATGGGTGAGACAGCGTTTGCAAACGTGTATTCTGTGCTCATATCGTGTGATTTGTGATTTAACTAGTCTATTGAAATTTTTAATCCAACAATAATGCGCAGTTACCTCGTTTGTCACGTACAACAAGTCGCGATGGTCATCAAGTTCTTGATTAACTATCTTTAATGGATACACTTTTTTTCATCCAATCCAAATACATTAATCGAAATATTATGTGCACGTTCGAATTTCGGAATGTCTTTTAAATCGGCTGGGTATTTGATACAGGTCCAATTATATCCTGAACGAAACGTTGGGGTATCGTATTTTGAAACTCGATGTGGGTTTTGTGCAATGTTTTTTGCCCATATAGCATACTTGAAACAGTATGGATCATTATTTTTAACATTGATTATAGCTTCTTTATTTTTAATCTTAGCTGGAAGATCGATGTAAGTCGATCCTTGAAGTGGAATGTATTTGTTTATTCGTAATTCTAATCCCATGATCTTAGAAAGTGACCACCCGTATCCTTTAGCTTGCAATTCTGACTTCTCTCATAATAATTTTGAAAATGTCTCGTCTACAATCTTGTTTGTTTGATCGGTCAGCAAGACTTCTATTTACAGTCTTAAAAGAGGTATCTAACTCCTCATTTTCACCCTTCCGAAATTTGCATATCAAAACGAGATTAAATTTAATCGAATTGTTTACATAGGTCTGCTCATTAATTTTGCTTACAAGTTGTCTCCTAATTCCATTCAGAAATGAAACCATGTCTTTCTTGTCTTCCTAGGGAGTAATCCAAAACGTTTTTAGTCTTGATCGGATAGCAGATTCTATTTCAACAAATCCTGCACCCTGCTGTTCAGTTATATTTCGTCTGTGCTCGTTCGTGTTTTCGTGATGTAAAGCTTCATTTATATTGTAATAAGCTTCGCAATAGTAGCAAAAAGTTCTACCCTTTACCTTGTCAAACGCATCTTTCATTTTATCGTAAGTTTCTATGTCATCTATGCTTTCGTTTTCAAATACTAATTTTTCGTAAATGCTCATTAAGTTCAGTTCTAATTCTTCCGCGGAGACGTAGCGTCCTAAATTAAAATTGTTTAGAATTTCTCGGACAAGAGGCATGGTTGGGATATTTTAGTGTTATAGGGAAGGTAAACCTTTAAATGAAAAAAAAAATATTTTAGAAATTGGAAAATTGGAAATATGGTTGCCTGACACATTCGTAACGTATGTCATCAACTTCAAACCCTTCTTTCAGCAGGAAACCATGTTCTTCATTAATAGTATTATCTTGGATAAGTTCGAATAATGTGAAAGGTATATTATGATAGTGATATAATATGCGATCGACTTCATTTTGTATAAGATATATGAATGCGATCCCTTCTGTATTCTTGATCTGTGTTCCCAGATAAAAATTTTTGCTTTCCTTTATCTTTCCAAAGTGATTGGAAAGCAAACGGAAAGCAACTTTACTTTCCGATTGCCTTCCATTGCTTTCCAGTTGCCTTGCATTGTGGAGGGTTGCTTTCCGTTTGCTTTCCATTTCTTTTCCTCTATCCGATTGCTTTCCGCTTCCTTTCCATTTGTTCTAATGGAAGGCAATCGGAAAGTACCTAACCATCAGAAAGCAATTGGAAAGCAGTTGGAAAGCAAAATCTTTTTCATCTGGGTTACTACCCATGCCTGTTGAACTATACATTCTGAAATTTTTTCTAAACAAATATGAAACAGAGATTTCATGTTATACATTGGGAGGTTTTGAATATTGTACTCACAATATTTAAGATGGGTGCTGGTGATTCTTCAACAAAGTAACATGAAGTGTTGTGGTACTTTCTTGAAACTTTATGAGCTGCAAAGTTTCCACGTCGAGTGCTGAACTGGTACTGAATTACCCCATCTGTGATGTTGGAGCATATCAGAGCTGTGAGTTTGATGGGGATTGGTGGAATCCTCTCGACGGTGAAAGGGATAGTTCACTCGGATTGGTTGGGGTTACTGAAGAAATTGGATGAGATTTTCCCCTATCCTTTATCTCATAAAAGCGTTCCACTTTCTAAAATGAAAGTTGTTATGTTCCGCATTTCTAAAATGAAAGGTTATTTACTGATGTTTTAAGCTGAGACTCTTCATCAGTCATGTCAAAAAACTTTTATTTTTTAATGCATTTGAAAATTCACTCCTCCCCTTTACTCACAGTATATAATTCCGAACCTCTACCAAGTCTTGAGTTTAAGGAACTTTAAGAGTTAAGGTATCTTCCTCTCGAGTTTAAGGAACATGTCCTGTACACGTTTGAACCATGAGGAGTTTCATGAAATTCGTACTTCATCAACTGCCATTCACACTTTGAATCGTTTTCCTAGCATTGGGTTTCCATCTCTGTATCATCTTTGCCTTACTGTCGTGGCAGCATGCTTGGAGCAAAAAATAGGTACATATCTGTGGGCGCGAGCTATGGGGTTGTATGAGGTTGTACAACCCCGTACTCCTCGCGGGATGAATTCTCGGATGGGTGGGTAAGGTGTAAAGGAACGCGTGTGGTAGCCCGGGACTGCCTCCGCTCACATGTTTGATCAAGTGTGACTGTCGCGAAGCCTCGCGTGTTCGATCAGGTGTGACTGTCTGGAAGCCTCGCGTGTTCGATCAGGTGTGGCAGAACTTGACTGGAATGTTTTCATACGACATCCTCCCTTGTCGCGGTTCGTTGCACTTGGTGAAAGCGTTTCCTGGTCTAGCGGCGTCTGCAGTGAGTTGATCAAGTGTAAGCGTTTGTGATCTAGCGTTGTCTGTGGTGAGTTAACCTTAACCTAAATGTATATTTAGTGTTTTCAGACCGCTATCTTGTATCTACTGTTGGAGTGTCTTTGTATACAAGTGATTTTCTGTTGGGCCACAAGTTGAAACCTTTGGCAGAACACAGTCTAACTTGGCCATACATGCCATCCATACATGGGAGTCTGGCAGTGTGTTATGTTTTGCATTTTAGAAAGACATCTCTGGTTTGGAGAATTATTTTAGTAGGAGAATTTCTAATGCAATCTACCTTGTGTTCATAGAGAGAATCCTCTGAATTACAAGTTTTGAAACAACATTTGCAAATGTGTATTGATGGCTTGTGCTTTGCCATCTCTATTGAGTGTAGCAATCTTTTAAAATTTTTGATCTAGTAGTAATGCACCTTATTTCCCTCAACGAGTTAAAGACGATGGAGGTGATCCTGAACCCCTGGATCGATGAATGTTTATAGGGTTCATATTATTCTTCTCATCCTGACCAAACGCATAATTTGAAATGTTATTCTTCTCCTCAAATTTTGAAATTTCAGAAATTTCCTCTGGGCAGCTTAAGTAATCCCTATCATATCCATTGTGAAATTCAGAGGTGTTGTATTTTGAGACTTTTTGAGGATTGGGAGGTATATTTTTTGTCCAGAATGCGTAGTTAAAACAAATTATCCCCGTTTCCAAGGTTAATGACTGTGTCGGTGAGTTTAATTTCTGCCAGACGCTTGATAAAGGATGCTCCACTCAGCAATTGATAACGGAATATCCTAAGCTCCAGCCCCACGATTTTGCTTAGTGACCTGCCAGATCCTTTGTCTTCACTTTCTGATTTCTCTTGCAACAATTTAGCAAATAGTATCCAGATGAGTCAAGGTGGCAATGTTGGAATGGCAAGAGGCAGTGATGGAGTGGCAACAGGTGGTGATAGAGGGATAACAGGCAGTGAAATAACTGCAGCAAGCAGTGTGGGAGGTGATGACAGAGTGGTGGCGAAGGGTGGAGATAAAGGGATGACAGGCAGTGAAAAAATGACAGCAGGTGGTGAAGAGGTGGAAGGCAATGACAGAGTGGTGACAGGTGGTGATAGAAGGATGACAGGCAGTGAAATAACTGCAGGGAGCAGTACAGGAGGTGATGGCAGAGTGGTGAAGGGTGGAGATAAAGGGATGACAGGCAGTGTCAGAGTGGTGACAGGTGGTGAAAAAACTGCAACAAATCTATTCTATCTCCACAAAACCTTTACAAAGTCAAGATATTTGTAAAACATGGGATCACTAGTTTTTACTTGATGAAGTACCTCACTGATACTAGGAAAAGGTTATAGGATGAATAATAGGATGCATTTTATTTCAAGTCACAAATATTTCGCCCGGCGGAGCAGGTGATGGAAAAACTTAGTGTTCCATAAATTCAGAAGGATAATCTTGCATTGTGTATGGTGAAAATTTGACACTAATGAGTGCACTTCAGTTCTGTGTTATTCTCCCTGTATTATTTCTTGCTTTTGTTGTTCCTACAGGTCGCATGAAACGTGGTTACTCGCATGGAGATGAGGAGAACTCCCCACCAGCAATGTCAGCTTCCGGCCAGAGGGTGGCAGGACGGGGCCCTGCAGCAGTAGTTCACTCGGAGAGAAGCAGTGTGGGGAACTTGCCACCCCTCATGCGGCCGGGGCGAGCTCTCATCAACCCCTTTGACCCATCACATGTGACCATCAAACTCACCTCAAATCGACGCCGTTGGACGCACATCTTTCCCAAAGGTGGGTTGGTCCAAAAATAACACAAGGTACATGAGAGTCAACAGATGCCATGTCCACATTTTTCTTCTGCAAAGTCCTTAACATCATAATATGATTTATCAAGTAAAAAATGTTTGTTTTTAAAAGTTCCCCTTGAGGGGGCATTTTTTATATCAAAAGATAGATATAAATTTTAGCAGCTACATGAATTGGACTCTTATTGCGATTGCGGTAGAATGACAATGCTAATGTATCTACACTCCTTGGTGAGTGTTATACCCATTTATTTGTGCATTGGTGGTTAGCTGGTTCACACTATCTTTAACACGTTCACTGCTGGGCTAAATTCCTTTAGCCCCGATGGCTGAAACGTTTTTTTTTCTTAAATATGCTCTTTTTTTACATATACTAAATATATCTAAAGTTTTTTTTTGTGTTTTTGATATTGTTTATAAAATAAAGCGACTTGCGACACAGTGTCGACTGCCGTCGTACGAAAGCCCCTCGAATAGGTGGTGCTTATGCAGTCCCGCAGTACACGGGAATTCCTGCTTGTTTACATTCGCTATGGCATACTGAGTTTGTGGTAGGTTTTGTATTCATCCAGTTTCCTAGGAAGTTTATATACGTATTCAATAATTATAGGTTATTTTCAGTGCGAGTCATTTTTATGCTTGTGCAAGCATTCGTACGTGGCATACGATCATCTGTGCATAGATCACCGCCTAGAGAGCATCATAGCTTTTTTGGGCACACGCAGAATATATCTCATAAAACAACAGGAATACAACAGTGTATCGCTTTAAACATGGTTAATTTGGGTTACTCGCACACGTACAACCACATAAACATGTATGCATGAAAAATAAATTATTGCACAAAAAACGTCAAATATAAAAAAATTACATGTTTCCTAATGGATTTACCAAATAATCTTACTTTTTCGGATTCTCTTTTTATTCATGTCGGATCAATAAAACAAGGTTATTGTAAACTAAATATATATATTTCAGATCCAGATCAATTTTACAGAATACACCTTATTTTACCATCCTCTACTTTGGTCCATCGAAACCAAGTATCCTTTCCAGAAACATAAAAATTCACATAACAAGGAGTTGTACATTACTCTGTATAATTTATTTTTTACCTCAGAAATATTGGCAAAAATATTGTTCAGCAATAAAAAAAGTCTTTCCCAGACATATTTGTGGAAAATTTACTGCACGTGCTACAGTTGTCTATTTTCACATCCTTATAAACACATTCTGTCAAGAAATAAATGTATAATTATAAATTGAAAATAAGTAAGATACTTGTTACCAAGAACAATATGTATAAAATAGTAGTACAGTCTTTCATTTATAGCCATGGAATCGTGCAAAACAACGTTCAAGACATAATCCTGGTTTGCCTGGACATAGATCGCAGTAATAGCTCGACTCTACACACACATTTGAATTTTTACAAATAATGTATCTCTTTCTTATTTTTCAATTTTTTTCATTTCTGGGAACTTCTTTCGGTATGTGAGTTTTTTTGACTTGGGATTTTCTACCCATGATTCTAGAGGTGGACGATGTTGATATATTAGTGATTGAATCACACTATCCCAAAATTGCCGGAGAGTCAATTTTTCATTATTGGTGAAGTTTTTATACAATAGAAAGGCATTGTTAAGTATAACATGGAATATATGAACGCCTACTTTGGCATACCAACAGAAAGTTTTTCTTTCGCAGGGGTAGTATGCTAATAATTGGTCACATCTGTCGACCCCTCCCATAAACTCGTTATATTTTAGGACAGCCTCAGGTTTTTGAGTAACCTTAACAGAAGGGGATTTGTGTTCCGAAATATGGGCGCCAAACTCTGAGGACACTACTATCATGTTTGTCTCGCCATTATAGAACACAGATGCCTTTATTAGTATAAGTTGCTTCTACATTACCAGGTTTCAACTTTTTTTGCACTACATCTGACGGGTTACCTTTCCGGTTCGCCTTCAAAGTTCCTGTTACGTATGTTTTGCGATCTAGACAGTAAGCTGTTAGACCAACCCCAGAATAATAATTATCCATGTATATTGCATGACCTACATCTAAGTGATCTTTTATAAGGTGTTTCACGACCTTTTCAACATGGCCCGATCCACCTACTACCTTGTCAGCCGAACCACAATATATTCTAAATTTCAATAAGAGACCGTTTGGCTGTGTCAACATGTATAGTTTGACGCCATATTTGTTCCTCTTATTCTGGATATATTGCCTGAAGAAAAGGCGTCTGCGCCATAACAACATTGACTCATATATGCTCAACTCTTTAGAGGGGTAATAAATGTCTGACATTCTTTGATGAAATAACTCTACCAAGGGGTTAATTTTGAAAAGTGGGTCTGACGGTTTAGGCTCACCTTGCTGAGGATTTCTCGCAAAGTGAAGAGTTCTAAGGATAAGTAAAAACTTGTCGCGCCCCATGGCGTTTCGGAAGAGGGGGAAGTTATATACTGAATTTTTCATCCAATAATGTGCAAAACTGGGTACATGAATATGACCAGAAAGATGAAGCAAACCCAAAAAAAACCTTAAAATCATCACGGTTGATATCTTTCCATCCCTTTATGCGAGCTTTAGGTGAAAAATTCTTAGATGATAAATGTTGTGCCTGCAAATTTGTCTGCTGCAATACTAAATCAAATATTTGATTGGAAAATAACAAATAAAAATAATCTAGAGGTTTATTTCCTTGAGGAATTATTTTCAACCCAGAATTTCCTGAAAAAGGAATTTGTTCTGAAGGCTGCACATTTTGAAACCAAGTGGATATTGATGGTTGCTGAAAGCATTGTCCTGATGCAGCTGGTGGTACATTTACAATAGCCACACCGTGATTTTGGGACACTTGAATCCCGGGAGATGGTATGGGTGGTGTGCTAGCTGACATCACGGTTGTTACGGTAATATGTGGAGTTGCATTTGGAATAAAATTAACATCACCTGCCTCTTCTTCATCATCATCACCTTCCTCATCTTCATCGGTGTATTCCACTGGGCTGGATTCTGAATCAGAATTGAGATCCTCCTCCCAGTCAGAATTCTGAAGCGCATCGAGTAGCTCCTCGTCTGTCCACTGCTTTTTGACCAGTCCAGGGGATTTCTTTTTCTTAGGTGAAGGCGATCCGGACAGCAGGCCTCTTGATGAGGGTCCAGGCGATGTCAGTGCAGAGAAAGTGCCAGGAACAACAGGAGATGGTTCGTCACAAAAGTTCAACAAATTAGATAACTGCCGTTTGACGCCATTCTTTGGTTTCTCCATGTCTAAAAAAATCGTTGAAAAATAATCCAATGTAATAAATCCTTAATTCAATGAGTAAAAATATATAGAATAATACTTAAATCTTACTCGCTGCAAAAAAAGACCCTGATATCCCATATTAGTTTATCAAATTACACCAAATATACGAAAATAAGTAGAACTAACCGTTGAAAAAGTGGACTGAGCAGGAAAGAAAAAACATGACGATAGCCGTCAGCAATATCCTTCGGTCTTGACGGGGTCTGAGCGAACACTGAACTAAATTTTTCTCCAAGGCTAAAAGGGTCAGGCCTTTGAAAGTGGGGAACACTACATTGACACATTTTGTATCGATGTCTGAAAAACACCTGCACGAAAAAAAGTGTGAACACTTTATGCAAAGTCATTACAAAATACGAAAATGTAAAATGCCACAGGCAAAAAAGATGAAATTGAATCCTAAGTAATACCTTGTTGGGAAGACACAAGTGCCGCCCACGACCGACGCTAAGTCTGCGGCCCTTCGTCATCACCATTTCGACGGTTCGGAGAATATCCTAGGGCCAAGCCCTGGGTTGGCGACCTGTCCTTCAGGGTGTCCTCCTCCCTCCCCGTCAAGAAGGGGTGAGCGGTCCCTTAGCAGGGCGATTTCTCCAAGGGCCGCGCCCGCTTTCCCTTCGACGGAACAATTGTGCTCGCTTCCTTCATATTCACCCCTTCGCCGGCGATTCGGGAGAATACCCGTATCCTAGGGTCGAGCCCTGGGTTGGTGACCTGCCGAAGGGCGGTCCCTTCACAGGGTGGGTCCTTCCCTAGGACCGCGCCTGCTCTCTCGCCGTCAGAACAATTGTGTTCGCGGCCTTCATCATCACCCTTTCGCCGGCGTTTTGGGAGAAAGCCTGTACCCTGGAGGCAACTCCCGGGTCAGCAACCTGCCCGAAGGTTGCCTCCGCCCCCCCTTGACCAAAGGGCACATAGGGGTGCGTCGCTGGGCGAGAGCAGACGGTTGACATTTGGGCTTCGAGCAAAGATCTTCTCGGAGCAGGGACCGACACCGAGGGAAAATCCTGAAGCCGTCAGTCAGCCATGACGGACTTCGACACCGGCACTGGAGACGACAGGACCGGACCAATTCCCGTCCCTTCCCGGCCTCATCTAGCGACAGGGACCCAGAGCCACCATAGAGGTGATATCATTAAAGATCAGTGCCACCAATCGGCTTCTTATTGACTTTAACGCTCTCAACCAAGTAGGCCTGCACGACAACCTACCAAGTGAATTAACTGTAAATAAAATGTATGAGGTAATTAAATCTGACAAAAAATTCAGGAGTAAGAGAACTCACCTTACAAAAGAGTACACTTGGCCGGCAACAAAAAACCCTAAGCTCACGGCGGAAACCATCGGAACTATCTGTCGACCTTTCTGAGGGCTGAGAATACATTGAAAAGAAATTCCCTCCAAGTGAAACAAATTCTGGCTCTATAAAAGTAAGGCAGTCAACAGCGACACACTGTCGCCGCCCACCAGCCGAAACACACTTGCCGCACGACACTGTGTCGCAGGCTGCAGTGAACGTGTTAGTATAAGTACAAAGGTAATAAATGTGCAGGCAAGGTAAGGTTAAAATTTTCAGTTGCCTAAAATAAGGTTACAGGTTGCCGTGCAGGTATTTTTGTGAGAGATACCTGATGCTTCTCTTCTGCATTATAGAAACTTTGTTAAAACTAGGAGATGATCCCCGGAAAATTAACCCATTGCTCAAGTGGAGCTGGAAATTTCCAAAGTAAACCATTTTCAATACTTCTGTATCAACAATTCATGCCACATTCCGCATTATATAACCACTTCTTGCCAGTTTAGAACATAGTTGGTAGATAAGTATCTCCCATTTCAAGGATTCATCAGTTATTAAGCCTATAAACTTTGTGCACTTAACTCTTGCTATTGGTAGACCTTTTTAAGCAAAAGTCTGACTGTGGTACTTCTCTCTTTTAAAAAAAATGGATTACAGCTGGTTTTATCTACGTTCACTGGGCATTTATTTTAGTCAAACCATTTCGGAGAAGCTGTGAAGAGCTATAAGGCTTAGTTTTTAAAAACTGTGGGTCCTTGATGCCAATAGCTAATGCAGTATTATCTCCATATAATGCTCTGTTTTCTTACTTTAAACTGTTAGGCAAATCATTCATGTATAATAAAAACAATAAGGGCTCAAGGATGCTTCCTTGTGGAATGCTAGGTATTTGTTAGCAAAATCAGTGACTTCTTTTGAATTGGATAAGCTGTCCCCATCCTTGTTTTTTTACGTTCAATTTTCTCTCCTGGTTTGCTTTGTCCCAGTCACATTCTTCACTATGTTCCATGATGTTTTAGTCCCATTTTCAGATTGGCAAATGACATTATTGTTTTATGATTTTCTTGCCCTTTAAAGGAAGGACATAAATTTATTTCACAGTTCAGAAAATGTTTGAAATTCAGAGTTTTTTTTATGCACAAAAATTAACTCAAGGGGAACTTTAGAAGAGGTAGAGGTCACAGAATAAATCTGTTGCAGCTGAGGCTGTAACCTAACTCCTTTTTGTGTTAAAATCCTGATAACGACAATGAGTTTCTGGCAGAGTAGTATTTCCATACTTAGACCCTTCTAAATATCGGTAGATTTTGAAATATAGTGCATAAGGATCAAATTCATGCCCATGTTGTGTCACATCCATGTATTAAAATGCCTAGGACTCAAAGTTACTCAAGCCATCAGTAATGGTACATCAAATGTAATGTATCAAGGCCTAGTTACTCGACAAATTCACTGTATTAATTCATGGATGAAAGTTGGTTCTAGTAAAATTTCATGGAGTTATCCCAACATCTTGGTATTACGTTAAAGAGAAGGCTTCCGTGGTGATTTTATTTTTGAAGATTTCAGTTTTCTTGTTTACTCATGCGATAAACTATACTTCATAGGATGATATTTCGCAGACGACGGCTTCCTCAGGTTGAAGTGTCTTAGCGGTTTATCACAGGTCTTATACATTATAATGTTGTATAGTTGAGCCACTCCCCCAATTGGATCGCCTGTTTTAAAATTTTAAATAATCGGTTTTAAATGCAAAATTATATCAATCGCAGGGACGACTATACCCTCGCAAATTCTTGAAAACTTTTTTTTCAATTGTCTCATGAAATTTGGACAGTGGCGGGAGTTAACACGGGTTTATTCATAGCAAAGCCATGGATTATAGTGATAGTGACAGCAACAGGTATCCCAGTCCTATTTTCTATCATTTAATTTTGTCATTTTTCCTTTCTAGTGCTCAATTAATTTTGAAAAATTGTTTACGTTATGGAAGTGCCGCTAACAGTTAAAACAAGAATAAAATACAGGAAAAATTGCCTCAAGGTAGTATTTTCCCTGTCACTCAAGAATTAAATTACCCACGACGTAATTTTGATAAATAACTGTGTGCGTGAGTCAGACACTTTTGAAAGACGAATGCACTAAAATTAATGCATTTTACTCGATTGATGATATTTGGCAACGCTGATTTGTTAGGTGTCAAAGTCGGCAAATAGAGTACTTTTCTGATGTGATTTCCTTCAAAGGTTAGTAAAAACGAACTCAGTACAGTAGCAACTTGATAATACGAAGCACTAAAATACGAAGCAAAACTATTGGTCCTGACAAAAAGCCTATGCTAAATACATGGTGCCGTTCAAAAATACGAAATTTTCCAAATTACGAACCTCGGACTCAGTCCCCACAGAGAAACTGTTCATTTTTACGAATCTTGGGGGGAAATTGCATCAGATAAGGTCTATATTTGCAGACATAAACACCTAAAAAATCAGAATTGCCAAATATAATCTATCAATTGTGTATAATACGTGAATTTTAGTGCATTTATCTCTCGAATAGTGCCTGAGTCACACAGTTGTTTAATAAGTTTTGTCTGGGATAATTTAGTTCTTGAGTGACGGGGAAAATAGTAGCTTGAGGCAATTTTTCCCATTTTTGTTTTAACTGTTAGCTGCATTTCCATGATGTAAACAATTCTCTTCTGGTTATAACTCATACATGGCGCCACGTACCAATTCACTGCCATGCGCTATTAGCGTCAGTTTTTATTTATTGAGTGCTCAAACGGAAAATGACGCGATTAAATTATGGGAAATAGGACTGAGATACCTGTTGCAGTCACTATACCTAAATCCATGGCTTCACTGTGAATAAACCTGCGTTTACTCCTGCCATTTTCCATATTTCATAAGACAATAGAAAGAAACAGTTTCCAAGAATTTACGAGGGTATAGCTGTCACCGCAATTGATATAATTTTGTAATTGTAACGGATTTTTTCAAATTTTCTAAAAGATGACACAGTTGGGGGAGTGGCTCAACAATATTGCATTGTAATGCACTAGCTGTGCCTGGCATGCGTTGCAGTGCCTTTTTCTGGGTTCAAAATAGGTCTCTAAAAGAATTTGATACCTAGTCCATTGAATTCCTCGTACCTACACAGGAATTCATAGCGTACAAATGATGGCATGAGTTTCCATTACATGCCTATGCTGCGGTTTCCAACTTTTCCAACTAACAAAGTTAAAATAACTATTCTGTTATTGAAGTAGTGCAGGAATTCAAGATTTAAAAGCTTAAAAATCCAATTATAGAAATTAAATTATAAAAAAATCAAATTATAAGAAAAAAGGAAGGGTGATAGGAGGCGCAGTTGGGCGAGCTACCGTCTTAACTGCGTAGATGTTACCAGTAGCACGTCCTGATTAGCCGCCGATTAAGAAAGTTAAAATCTCATAAAAAATGAGGAACTTGCTTTGTATATGTCTTCTAAACTGGGCGAAATTTTTACAAAGAAACTGATAGCAAACTAAAAATCATTTGAATAGGGAACTAAGTGGAGATATTTATTTCACGAACATTTTGGACATTTAGCTTATGATATAAAGGCTTATTTGAATGCTTTCTTGAATAACGACTATAAATTGTTCTAAAACATTTCCAATGACCAGAGAAGTCAGGGGGGAGAGGGAATATTTTTTTCGCGATTTATTAAAAAGATTCGAAAATACGAAACTCGAAAATACGAAGTGCCGATTTTTCGGTCCCGCCAACTTCATATTATCGAGTTGCTACTGTATCTCTTTGGGGACTGGGTCCGAGGTTCGTAGTTTCGAAAGTTAAATATTTTTGATACTTCATATTTTCGAAGGTGCCATATATTTAGCATAGGCTTTTCGTCAGGATTGACAGTTTCGTGCTTCGTTGGATCAAGTTACTAATGTGTCAGGATTATTCTATTATAGCTTGAGGTTTTATGATGATTTTAAACCTGGTATGTATTTGAATGAACATGAGTTAAAGTTTGATGAAATTCTCTCATTGCTGGTGAATTTAATGTAAAAATCAATTAGAAAGGAATCAGTTTTTGTATGTTGCTTGTGACTTTTTTGATGGCCATAACCTGACTGGAGTGAAAAGGCTGAGTGTCAGCTGTAATTGGCTGAGTTTTGAATGATGAACTTTTGAGTGGTGGGAAAAATACCCACCTTTTGTCAAAGTGGAGATAATAGAGAAGTCTTTTGACATGAGAAGACTGCATTCCATACGAATGATGACCGAGTGTGTAAGGATGTCCAGCACTATTTTTGTGGAGACTCATTAAGAATGAATTTCAATGAAGTGAGGTTTAATGTAATGCTCTGTATTTGCTCTTCATCGAATAAAATTCTTCATACTCATGGGATAATATCTCTCAATTGTCATCTAAGGGCCGACGGGTGTGCTCATTCAGCAGCATCACTACCAAGCGGTCCCAGCGGGACGAGGGCCGGATGCAGAATCACCAGAGCCATGGGAGTGTGGTGGTGCAGATGGTGAGGGCAATTTCTTTGTCGACGGTGGACCTCCAACGCCATTGCCTGTTTCCACAGCTAACACTCCTCCACCTCCACGAAATAACTCCTTTGCCAACTTCATTGAGCGTAAGTAGTCTTTGTTCTTTCTACACGGCCATTCTCCTATTTATGTTTCACTGCCCTTGAATAATGCAGTGAGTGCATTGCAGTTGCAGATGCAAGCTGATTCCTCTCTTTTTATCATTTAGTAATGATGATCATTTCTTTATTAGTTACCATCATGTATTCAAGTTCATGCTGTATAATGGATTCTTATTAACATTTGTAGTAATGAGCTCTATTATCTGTTGTGCTTGTGAAAATCATTTGATGTCAGAATTGAAGAAGCATCATCAGGCTTCCAAAGTTCTCAGGAATTTTTTATTTTCTTTGATGGCAATGGTTCAAAGCACAGGGCCACACTTGGCATTTAAAGAATTGCATTATACTTGTGCTTGTGAGAGCTAATTCATGAAGAGTAGGGGTATGAACTGCAATTATTTTACTACATTGGAGGGATGGAAAATGACCATTGTGGAGCAGAAAACTCACTTTTTATAAAAGAATTTGATATTATTATTGTGTTATCAGTTACTCTAATAATGGTTGTAAATTATGGTTAATAAACCCCTATATACTCCAAATTTTTTGTACGAGTGTTTGATCTCAAAGTACATTGGGCATTGGACTATTATCTAAATTAATCTTCTGATGGCTTAGATATCAGCCCAAGAAGGTGAGGTTTATAATTCTCAGGTCCCAAGGCATTGCTGCAGGGCAATATTTGAATCCCCAAAACTGCTTAAATTGTATGTACAGGGTGGTCACTCATTCGGGATTCCCGGAAAAGCCGGGAATTAGAAGCTATTGGGAAAATTCTGGGAAAAACGCTGGAATTTCCTCAAGTCACTGGGAAAAATTTTAACTCCATTATCTTTGAAGGAATGGAAGCATTCATGCTGACATTTTCTAATTTCTCAGTTTGAAACTCCTGTATCCAGAAACCTTGCTGTAATTATTTCAATGTACCTCTTGGTGATTGCATTGTTTTACAGAATGCTGCTATTATAACTTAACTCAAGAGTGATGTTTCAATTTTCACTTTTGACCTCGCGGTATAAGTAGGCGAAAAATTCGACCACTGTTAGCAGGGACCCAAGCTTCACATGTTGGAACAAAGTAACTCTTGGAACCGGACACACCCTCCACTGTGTGCTGATTATGACTTTAGTCACCGACAGCAAAGTTGACTGTGTGGCAGAAGGCAAACAAGTGTTCACCAGCATATCACGTCACACAGTGATTGTAATCCGCTTTTTCTGTTTTCTGTGAGATGTCAGTTCTTATTGCTTAAGGTAATATTGGCAAAGTAATTGTTTGTGTAGCAGCATATTCCAAACTAACCTATTGACGTGTGTGTTTGCTTGTAGATTGTTCCGTGCAATCCTGGTTACTTACTGATCACGTTATGAGGAATTATTCCCATGGTGTGATGGACACCCAAAATACAGAAGAAACTTAAAATTACAAAGTTAATGGGACTGGAAAAATTGGCACATGGAAATATTAAATTTCGTATGAACAAGTATCTTTCAAGAGCATTGTGATGAAGCTATTTTTTTGTTGCCTTAAATTACGATGTATCTCGCGACGTACTCAACTGATTAACGAAGTTATAAATTATGAAAGTTTATTTTAATTAGTATTAATGCCAACAGGGTGCATAAAGTTTAATACAGGCATAATACATATACCTATATTAAGCTAAGACAGTGAAAAGAAGATTATCTGGCGGATGCTATGCCATGGATTCATGTTATGTATTTTGTACAAAAAATGATAAGCCCGTTACTTTCGCAAAATAACAATCATTATTCTATCTTGAAATCCGCTTAATAGTGTGTGGTTATTTCCAAGATGATGGAGCGATGGACTTAAAACTCATCTGGACAAAATAAATATCGCATCGTTAAAAGTATCGTATCGTAGTATAGTTTTTGTAAAGCCAGTAGCATAGTGTGGCTTACCATGGGTCTGTGGCTAGCCTTGAACAGTGGGGCAAAGAGGGACCTGGAGGCCCGCATTGCTGAGCTGGAGAGGATGGTTGAAGAGATTCACTCTCGTATGACGGAATGTGCAGGCATCTCGGGCGTAGGGGGCCGTAGTGCTCCCACCAAGGCCCTTCACAGCACCAAGGTGGTGCCCCAGGTGTGCTTGGGTGCGAATGCAGGTGGGGTGGTTGGAAGGAGGGGGAGGGCATGGCGGTGCGGCCCATGAGCCTGGGGACGATGCCCAACTCAAAGCTGGAGTGGATAGTGGTGCCCCAAGGTCGTGGGGCAGCAACTTGCCCGAAGTGTGGAGAGGCTGGAGCGGAGGCTGCCCCCATCCCCATTCTCAACATCTTTGCAGTGCTGTAAGAGGATGGCCCCGTGATGCCTGATGATGAGGACATGAGTGCACCTGACTCAAGGGATGCTGCTCACGAGGTTAGCCGGGCAGGGAGGGTGGGAATTTTATTGATAGAGAGTTCAAACATCCGGCAGATTGTGTGTTCATTGAGGAAGAGGGCAAGGAGAGATGGAGAGGACCAACAGGTCACCTCCTGGTGTATACCAGGAGGATTAGTACCCAACACCACGGCTGCGATACCAGCAGTGGTTGGAGATATGGGCTGCTCCAGGCTATGGGTAGTGGCCCATGTCGGTACCAATGATGCATTTGAGGGTGGAGCTGATGAGATTTTGAATTCCTTTTTAATTTTTTATTTCAAACTCTGGGATTTAAACTCAGAGGCGGAATGCGTCCATTTGTAGTGTTGTTCTGCGGACTGACCGCGGTCACAATGTTTGGAGCAGAATTGACTGCCTGAACAGAAGGCTGTGGGAATTCTGTGTTAGCATAGGAGCAGAATACGTAGATCGTAAATGCAATATAAATTTAGTAATAGTTCATTTCCATAGCGTAAAGAACAAACATGCCAAAGTTGAGCATATATTTGAAAACTCAGATATTGTGATTGGAACAGAGAGATGGGTTGCAGGGGATATTAATAGTGAAGTTTTTTCCAACAGGATATAAAATCTATAGAAGTATTCAACAAGATAGGCCTGGCGGTGGAGTATCTATAGCAGTTAAATCGTATTTGAATGGTACTGCACACATATTAGATGACAATGAAATAGAGAGCGTTTGGTGTACTATTAAGTAACCAAACAAAAGAAATGCAGTGGAACCTGGTTGGCAAGTTTTTGAAGGGGACACAAAAGATGAGCATAGAAACCAGGAAAACGTGCTAACTAGGATAGTAAAAATAGCAATCCAGGTAGTCGAAATCGAAGGAAAAGTTTTACTCTCCAAATCTTAAAAGAATTACTCTCCAAAGTTCTCTAATTTATGCTTCCTTTATATATTTTCACGCTTGAAATCAACAAAATTATCTTAAATTGCCAAGTAAATTCAGGCCGAAAGAAAATAACTTTACACAGCCTTCCCATAAGAAAAATAATGTACATAAAACCGACATCACTTTGCCTGTATTCATTGATATAAAGATTCACTCACACATACATATATATATTCTTTCTTAGGTCACGTATATTGACAATATAATTTTGACTCCATGAATATAATGTCAATAAGTTGTTTAAATAACTTATACAATTGGCCAATAATGTATCACATCGTACCTATCCACAATTTCACTTCCTCACATTCACTCTCCACATTATAGCATTCGATCGCACATTATATCGATCGATATATCGATCAATAACTCTTCTAATTGTAATGTGTCGTTGCATACTGATTTTAATTGTTCAAAAGCTAACATTTGCACTAAAAATTTGTCCAAGGTATTCTGCTTTTTATTTCTCGCATCAAGCACAATTATTCTTGTGTCAAGCTTTGCGTGGAGATTCAAGGTGTTGTCTGCTCCCACAACACTAGTTAAGTAATGGCGCACGCACTCCATGGCCTCGAGTGTTTTGGCTAAAGTTGGAATTGGGGGAACTGAATCAGACTCAGACCCTAGCTCTGAATCATCTTCATCATCTATGTCCTCCAACTCCTGCTCGTGAAATTCATCAAATGACAAGGTCTGGCAAACGTTTAGATTGTCATCACACTCGCAGTACTTGTGGAATTTCACCTCTCCAGCAATCTGATGCCACTCCTCGAGAGGAAAAGGAGTCATTTCTGCCTGTTGTGTCGTGTCAACTAATAAGTCAAACCCCACATGACTAAATCCAGCTGCTTAAAAACAACTGGTGACACTTTCTTTGCTCACTGAATCACAAGCATATTTGATGAAGTGCATCGCATGCATAACATCTATCTTCCGCTCAGCTGTTTGTAAGGTGGCCAGCCTCTTTTGTACCAGCAGTCTTCTATATTTTTGCTTGAAACATTGGCTGATGACTTGGTCAAGGGGCTGAAGGTGACTCATTGTGTTTGCTGGGAAGAATTCGACCCTGATGTTTCCGAGGTATCTTTTATCAAATGGATGAGCTGCACAGTGGTTGACAAAAAGCAAAATTCTTCTGTTTTTGCCGCCCAGTTTGGCATCTAACCCTCTCAAAAAGTTTTCAAAAATTGATGTGGTCATCCATGCTGAAGAGTTAGCTGTGTATTGGCAGGGGAAGGTTCGAACATTTTTAAAACACCTGGGGTGTTTAGATTTGCCCATCACAAGTGGCTGCAGCTTGTCAGTTCCACTCTCATTGTAGCACAAGAGAACTGTCAGCCTCTCCTTACCTAATTTTCCTTCGTGGCATTTTTCTCCTTTAAATGCATATGTTCTATCGGGTAATAAGTTGTAAAATTGACCAGTTTCACGGGATTGTAGACGTCATTGGGACTAAAATCTTCAAGCAACTTCGGCAAACTTGTTTCCTTCCAGGCTTCTATGATATCAAGGTTAACTCTGGCTGCTTCACCACAAACACACCTATAAAATAATCCATGCCTGTTTTTGAAACCGTCTATCCAACCATTGGAGGCATGGAAATTTTCGATGCCCATTTTTGCAGCCAAATGCAATGCCTTTTCTTTGACAATGGAACCATCAAATGGCATGTTTGAGCTTTGTGCTTGTTTGCACCATATAAGTTAAACAGCTTCCAATTCCGGAAATGTTCCATTGCAAATGTGCTTTCTGTCACAATGACCACTTTGGATTTTTTTCGCGATTGCTGACAATCGTGTTTAAAGTAGATGCAGGGATGTTCAACCTTTGCGCCGGTTCTACTCGCTTTATGTGTGGATTCCTGTAAACTTCTTCCTGAATTTTCATTTTTTCTCCAGTTGTAACCTGCTTCACAACTAGCTTACTTTCAATTGTAACTGACCTTACTATCACAACATGTGCAATTTGAATGACTCTCCGCTCTAGACCTACACTCCTGCTAATCAGCCGCTCATTGTTTTACAGCACAAAACATGTGAAATGCAAATGAATCGGCATTAAAATGCCTTGGGTTGATATTTAATACGTTAACTTGAGAGCGTCAGTTGTTTATATTACCCTAACTATATTAGAGAAGGACTTGTGGGTTGCATTTTGGCAATTTACTGAATGTACTAACCAGGAAAGCGCCAGGATTAAAAACGTGTAACCAAATGATTTTTCCTGTTAATTGGCCCAATTGTACCGGGACCATGAGAAATCAACGTACTAGGGAGGAAAATGTGCTAAGGAGGAACGTCCTAACCAGGTTCTACTTTCTATGTATATGCTCATTTTACAGACCACCAGATTCCAAAATAGACATTTTATACAAATTAGAAACTCGGTTAACATCATTTACCTTGTAAGATAACAATAGCATGATAATTATCGGTCAACCTCCCGGCTATTAATTGGAAAACCAATAGAATTGAACCTAATTCAAGGAAGTGTGATATAATTAAGGACTTACTTAATAAACTTTCTCACCACTCTCTTACTCAAGTAGTTTACGAACCTATGAGATGTAGTAGAATATTAGACCCTTTAGCTGTTAGTCACCCTACAATGATTAAACACATCGATATCCTCGAAGGCATAAGTTATCATAAAGAATTTTTCAAGACTTTGAAAACAACAGTAGATTCCACTGTCAAACATAATCATAAAGTCAACTTGTGATAACTTAAAATTTGGAGAGACGTTTGAAGCATCATTCATTAAATTCTCTGGTATAACCTCGCTGGCATAACCATGAAATAGGGCAGGAGTTCAGGAAAGAAAGGCCACTACGCAATCTATATAAAAATTATATTTAGTTAAGTAACAAAACAATGGAGCTTGCGGCGAGAGAAATGTTCATTGCTCAATGCTCAAAAATGAAGAATGCGTTCTACTAAAATAAACTTAAAGAAGAAAATCCTTGGTGAATTACTCGATGAAAACCCCAAGTCTTTCTGGTCTTACATGAGAGAGCTCCAGGGCTATTCTTCGACAGTAGAGTCTTTATTGGACTCAAAAGGCAAAGTGGTCACCAACAGCATCGACAAAGCCAATTTTGCCAAAACCAAAGTTACTACAACCACTACTTCAAAAGTATTCACTAAGAATGATTCAATATACAATTTAGACATTCCTGACTTAAACGAGCCAATGGCTGACATAACAATTCAATATGATGGAATAATCAAACAACTTCATTTGGTTAAAAGTAACAAGTCCCCAGGTCAGGGGAAGGAATACCTGCATGTGTGCTCAAGGAGTTTGCACCACAGATTGTACTATTGTTAGAAATTATACATAGGAAATTATTATCTGAAGGCAAGGTGCCCCTAGACTGGAAAATAGCCAACGTCACTCCGATATTTAAAAAGGAAATAGAAGTGACCCAGGAAATTACCGGCCTATATTGTTAGTATCACTGTTATGCAAGATCGTCAAGTATATTGTCGTTAGCAATATTATGACATTCCTGGATAATCATAACCTCTTACATAGCAGTCAGCACGGCTTCCGTAAGGGCAGGTCCTGCGAAACTCAGCTTGCACTCTTCCTTAAAATATCCTAGAATCAGGTGAATTCAGAAGGCAATACCACATGATATTCCTTGATTTGAAGAAGGCATTCGACAAGGTTTCTCACAAAATGCTCATATATAAATTGCAATCATGCGGAGTTAATAGAAAAATAGTGAACTGGACAAGGGATTTTCTCAGTGATTGAAAACAAAAAGTAGTTATTGATGGTTTTAGCTCTGATATGGTCCTAGTCACATCCGGTGTTCCTCAGGGAAGTGTGATTGGCCCTCTTTTATTCATTATTTATATTAATGACCTAAGTTCTTGAGTTAGCAGTAAATTAAGATTATTTGCAGAGGATACAGTTATATACCGTGAAATACGCAAAGACGTGGACTTAGTAGTTCTGTCAACTGACCTTAACAATGTTCATTCATGGTACCAGGAGTGGGGGTTAGGATTAAATATCAGTAAATGCACTTCAATTCACTTCCTACAAAAGTCATCAAACAAATGCTTTACCTATTCTATGGGTGGAGTAAACATAAAATCTTCAGATACAGTAAAATATCTTGGAATTACCTTAACTTCTGATATATTGCGGGGAACATACATACAAAACATATGTGGCTCAGCATTAAAGAAACTAGGTTTTGTTAAAGGTATAATAGGAAGGTCCTCAGATGAAAAAGTCAAAGAGAGATGCTACTTCGCTCTGGTTAGGCCACACCTTGAATATGCCATGAGCATTTGGGACCCTGGCTATAAAGATTGAACAAAAAAAAATTAGTGAAGGACAAAGGAAAGCAGCGTGCTTAGTTAAAAACTTCTACGAGTGTACACAGAGTGTCTCAACTTTTAGAGGGATTAAGGTGGGAGCCCCTAAATACTAGGAGACTATACTCTAGGCTTAGGTTGCTTGAGAAATTCAGGACTGATATTTTTCAGAGCGACACACAGGATATTATCATGACTCCTCACTACATCTCTAGATCTGACAGATGTGACAAAATTAGAGAGATACAGCCGAACAGATAGGTACAAAAACTCGTTCTTTCCACACATAATAAGCTACCACAAGAAAAACTGAGCTCCACTAAATACACTCCCTTTGCTACACGTCACCATTTCTCCTCCCAAAACCTTATCCCTTACGTCCTTACACAGCGTGTGTTCTAACATGCCCATGCAGTGGCTCGCAGGATATTATGTAACTAAATTAACCCTGCGGAACTCGTGCTGAGCCTGCTAGGCTCACATTGTTAACATTTTCGCTATAATTCCCGAGCGATTCTCAACAATGCGCTCAGATTTTCTCTACCTTTTCCTTACTCTTTTGGTAACGTTTTACATGCGCAGAATATCCCGATCAAACTATCGCCAGGTTGGAATAGGATACTTTTGCTTCATATGCACGCGGTCTGAGCCCCTCAGGCTCTACGCGAGCGCTCGTGTTACATTTTTGATTCTCACTCTTAGCCTTTTCTTTTCCGCTTATTGCGTGTATAGACACAATGTAATATTTTTTCGCTAACTTCAAACACTACTTTTCATAAAGGGTCTTCTTCTGCCTAATCGGCTTAATATTTTGAAATTCAAAACTATTCACATAGGAGTATGTTGGAGAAGTCATTGTTACTCTTCCTGCTATAATTTCAAGCGCGCTTGAATTGACACAATGTAAGCTACATGTTATGGTTTGACACTAAGTTAGCAGTTATGGCTTGTATAAATAGACCTCTTCTCGAAAAGTGTATTCACTTCACAACTCGGCAGCCAAGAAATCACTTCGCAACCCGGAGGCTAGAAGGACACGGTCATTCTGACTAGAGAGTCTACAGTAATTGGAGGTGCTCTCCTCCCTGAAGTTTCAACTGCGCCAGAGTTTCCGCCACAGAACCGTGAGTATCCTTTCATCTAAAAATTAATTGATAAATCATACTTGTAATTCAAAAATTTCTATTACTCAGCATGTTATACTTTTTCAATACAATTTTTTTTACATTTACCATTCAATAATTCTTTACTTTCAAGGCACAACTATATTCACTTTGGTATTTTTTTCATCTTTCAGTAATGGCAAAGAAAATGAAGTACGATCCAAATAAGCCATCAGACGTAGAAGAAATTACGCGGTTGCTTACTCAGTGTCTTGACTCATCTGAACCAGAGTCGTCCGAAGGGGAGTTGGAAGAGGAAGAGGACAGCGTTGAGGAAAGGGAAGGCAGCTCGGAGACTGAGCAGGAAATGGACAGCAGTGAGGAGAACTATATTGACAGTGACTCTGAGACTAGTGCTTCAGCTCAACTACTCGGTAAAGACAAAGTAACAAAGTGGGTAACAGATTCACCACCTAAAAACGTTTGAACAAGAGCGCATAATATATTTTCACAACTTCCTGGGGTAAAAGGTCAGGCTAAAAATGCTGATTCTGTTTTAGCTTGCTGGGAGTGTTTTTTTGATAATGAAATGCTTAGAACAATTACAGAAAATACAAATATCCAAATTCAATCCGTTGGAGATCGGTATACCCGAGATCGAGATGCTAAGGAGACAGATGCTATTGAGATTAGGGCATTATTTGGCCTTCTTTATTTAGCTGGTGTCCGTAAAATGAATCGCCTAAACTCTGCTGACATTTGGGCTTCTGATAAGACTGGGATTGAGATGTTTCCAGTGGTTATGTCAAGAAAACGTTTCGATTTTTTGCTGCAATGTTTACGTTTTGACGAAAAAAACACCAGGGAAGACAGAAAAAAAATTGATAGGCTAGCTCCAATTCGAGAGATATTTGAAAAATTTGTCAGCAATTGTGAGAGTGCTTACACTATTGGTGAATACACAACTATTGATGAGAAACTTGAGGGTTTTCGAGGCCGTTGCGCATTCCGGCAATACTTCCCAAGTAAGCCTAACAAATACGGGATAAAAAGTTTTGCTTTGGTAGATGCTAGAGTTTTTTATGCTTATAACTTAGAAATTTATGCTGGCAAACAACCCAATGGACCGTATTCAGTCAGCAACAGTCCTTCTGATGTCGTGAAGAGGTTATGCTCCTCTATCAGCAGTACTGGTCGAAATATAACGATTGACAATTGGTTCACCAGTTTTGGTTTAGCAAATGATCTCTTGAAATGCCGTCTAACCATGGTTAGAACAATTCGCAAAAATAAGCGGGAATTGCCTCCTTGTTTCGTTGAAACAAAAAATCGCCCTGAAAAATCCAGTTTATTTGCTTTCCATAAGGATTGTACTTTGGCGTCATACATTCCAAGAAAGAATAAGAATGTGATTATGATTTCAACCATGCACCATGACAAAAAAATTGAGGAATGTACTGTAACGGACGAGATCGCGTACACATTAAGAACAAAGGATATCTCAGAGTCGGAGGCGACGTAGGAACGGGTAGATTTATGGTTGGGAATGACGCAGAAAGGGGGGATAGGAGGGTGAATCTGGAAAGGGAATCACTTGCAATCATGGGCCTCACATAGATTGAAAAAAATTTATTATTTCAACTAGAAAAAACATGACAGGCACAAGAAAAAAAATGGCGATGGGGAAGAAGCACTCGGGAAAGGGAGTTAATGAGGATGGAAAACAGAAGGACAAACGAGAATATAATACATAAAAAAAAATACGATTCTTACATGAAATAGGATCCTAGGGACCTCTAAACCTGAGCAAACACAATATTTTGAATTTACGATGGGTTATGCGATCGTTGCACCAAGAGTCCCGCAACGTCGATTGAACACTTGATGGAGGGATGAATGGTCTAGCAGCGGCGAAAAAGGGGGCAATGGGCGGGGGGTGGAGAGGCAGTGGCTTACGTGACCGGTTTTGTCGACTGATGACGATGAGATGCTGGTGGCATACAGCTCGAGAGCTGCACAGGAGCTGGCAGCAAGCCGAATGAGCAACGTCGCGAGGATTCGCGACGGCAATCATTAATGATCGGCCGATTACTCAGGCCAACGTAATGGGTAGCGATGCTTGAGGTGCGCACAGCAGCGTCAGGTCTCGACTTAGCGTCGTCTCTCTGCAGTGGCCACATGCGTGGACTACTGGGGCGCACGCCGGAAATCCTGGGTTGTTGCGGCACGATGTCACGTATCAGGTCTAGTCAGCTGAACCGGAGCCTTTTTGTCGTCGGGCGGTGTCAGCCAGATTCCCTCTCTCGGTAGCCGGCCGGTGTCAGAGTCATTCTCTCTCTCGGTAGCCGGCTGGTGTCCGAGTCCTTCTCTCTCTCTCCGTCCAACACCCGTCAGTTTCGTAGGTTCCCCTGGGAGAGGGGAAGGGAGGGGAGGGCAATGGTTTTTTTTGTAACAGC
The DNA here is from genome assembly GCA_963169105.1 of Ceriagrion tenellum. Taxonomy (NCBI): domain Eukaryota; kingdom Metazoa; phylum Arthropoda; class Insecta; order Odonata; family Coenagrionidae; genus Ceriagrion; species Ceriagrion tenellum. Next base: position 853,682 of record OY720634.1, read on the forward strand.
ACACTCAAGCGGGCTGGCGATGCACTCGTTCTTAGCTCGGCGCGCGGGGTTTAAACACTTCGCGCACAAAGACATCGGCACTTTCACAAATTATAAACAAGTAAACAACACTCAAAAACTCAAAAAAGGGGGGAGGGACAAACGAGGGTGAGTGCTTCTCACCAACGGGAAAAAAGGGGGGAAGCGCTGCCGTTACAGTACTGGCGACGAAAGAAAGCCAGAAATGATAACTTTTTATAACATGACAAAATCGGGAGTAGATACACTAGATCAGTTATGCGCGGCATACAATGTATCAAGAAATACACGGCCTATGACAGTTCTTTATGCAATGTTAAATATTGCTGGGGTAAATTCCTACATTGATTACCTCGGAAACAAAAACTTTGAGGTAAAATCTCGGAGAGCGTATCTGAGGCAATTGTCAGTTGAGCTCGTAGATGAACATGTGAAAAGAAGGGGAACTATAAAAACACTCCCCAAAGACTTAGGGGAAAATATTAGACGAGCCTATCAAGACTCTAGCAGAATAGACGAGCCAAAGGCATCTAAAAATATAGAGAACCCAAAGTTCACTGGAATTAGAAAAAGGTGTGCGGGCTGTGGATACAGGAAAAATAGATTTACCAGATATGTCTGCGAAAATTGTGGAAAGTGTATCTGTCTCGAGCATGCACATTTCTTATGTAGTGCGTGCTTGCATAATAATGTTCATTGCAAATTTTTTCTCATAATGTTCTTTCTATCCTGATATTAACACCGTGTGGTGGTTTTACGAGTCAATAAATCAATAACAAGTAATGGCAATGTATTTTATATCCCTGCCGAAATGAAGTGTTACTTAAATATTTTATCAGACGTAAATGGGCTTGGTTTTAATTAAATGGACCGTTTAAGTATTATTAATTTCATTTAAACAAACAGAAAAAGAATGGAAGTGGATGGGAAATGGAGAAAAATAGAGCAATCTATTAACACGTTGACCGCCACAGTGTATTTAGTACATATTTCCAGGGATTCCATCGGTGTTTTTTTCAGTTTTTAATCACTGGATCATGGGACTTCGAAGTATCATTGCACATGAGTCTAAAATAAATTTTCCATTGTTGCAATGTGCTATGGTCACAATGACTGTGACGCCGAACCGGTCATGGTCCATGCTTTAATAAGCGGCCCTGGTCACCTGTGGTGTCAGGAATCACCTTGGAAACATTCGCTCGGTGACCGGTTGCTATGACCGGCGTGGTGTGGCGGGAACCACTCAGCTCCGGTCACTATGACTGGCGTAGCGGTCAAGTGTTAAGGAGACTGCAGGCAAGATACTAGGGAATGACAGAGACACATGTAATAAAGACAACGAGTGTGAAATGGTTTTAGAGGAGAAAAATACTGCCTAGAAAAGGTTGAACCAAAGGAGGACAAGGAGAAACTTTAGTGAGTACAAAGAACTAAGAAAGAAGGCTGACTAGCTAATGAGAAAGAAAAAGAAATGAATGCTAAAAGGGAAGGTTGGGGAAATTGCATGAACACAATGAAGTAAGGCAGTGATTTATTGCGGTGAACAAAATGAGAACAGGATATGTCGCCAAGATAGGAGGGTGTAAAGAGGCTGGGAATGTTATTAATGAGGAACAGAAGGTGATAGAGAGATGGACTGAGCATTTCGGATATGTCCCCAAGATAGGAGGGTGTAAAGATAGGGCTGGGAATGTTATTAATGAGGAACAGAAGGTGATAGAGAGATGGACTGAGCATTTCGGAGAGCTACTGAATAAAGAGGAGGGAAATGAGAATGAACGTGATAATCTGGAGATGCAAGAAGCGAGAAATGAAGACGGTTACAGGATGGACCGTGAGCTGTCCAGAGAAGAGGTAGAGGAGACCATCAGGAATATGAAGAATAACCGTTCACCAGGAGAAGACAGCATAGTATCGGAACTTCTGAAACATGGAGGCCAAGAACTTTTAATTAAAATCCATGAGCAAATTTGTAGTATATGGCAGAAGGAGGCTATGCCGGAGAAATGGAAGACGGGTATTATTTGTCCCATTTATTAAAAAGGTGACAAGTTCCTCTGCGGAAACTACAGAGGTATCATGCTGCTGAATGTAGCCTACAAGATTTTCTCCAGTGTGCTGAATAGAGGCTGACAGTACTTGCGGAAGGCATACTCTGGGGATACCAATGTGGGTTTCGTCCCAATAAGAGCACAACTGACCAAATTTTTAATGTAAGACAAATGATGGAAAAGTTTTATAAGCATGACATTGACATTCACTTTTTATTTATTGCCTTTCAGCGAGCATTTGATAGTATTAACCGCTGGGAGCTCATGAGAACCCTGAGTCAGCTTCAAATCCCTCCAAAACTGATCATGTTGGTAGGAATTACATTAGCTGATATGAGAGCAAAGGTAAAGGTTCAAAATAGGCTTAGTAAGGAGTTCAGATTCAATGCTGGTGTTAAGCAGGGTGATAGACTGTCGGCCGTGCTCTTCAACTTGGCTCTTCACAAAGTGGTGACAAAAATAGATCTGAAGGGAACGCTCTTTGAGAAGTCAAGTCAGATATGTGCATATGATGATATTGCCATTGCAGCCAGGAGACTAGTGGACTTAGAGCAGATATATGTAATACTGAAAAGAAAAGCAAGCAAAATAGGTCAAAATAAATGTAAATAAAACCAAGTATATGGTAATGTCTACAGCGGAGCACCGAAGAGAACCACATGACCTAACAGTTGATGGAGACACCTTCCAGGGTGTAAGTAACTTTAATTACCTTGGCACACTACTAACCAGTGACAATAACCTGAAAAGATGCTTCCAGGACTGAATTGAGGCCGTAAACAGAGTCTACTTTGCAAATATAAAATTAATCAGGAAAAGAGTAATAAGTAGAACTCTGAAGATGAAACTTTACATGACACTAGTGTGGCCAGTGGTGACATATGGATCAGAAACCTTGACAATGACTGGCAGACTACCTTTGAAAGACAGATCCTCCGTAGAATATATGGGCCAATATGTGACCAAGGAGAATGGAGGATAAGGTATAATGAAGAAATAGATTGGTTAATTGAAGGGAAAAATATAGTTAGGTTCATGAAGTCCCAAAGGATACGCTGGTTGGGTCACATAGAGTGAATGTCAGGGGAGGAAATCCCGAAACACATGCTAAAAGGAAGGCTGTATGAAAGAAGAAGACAGGGATGTCCTAAAAATAGATGGATGGATCAAGTGCAGTACAACCTTAATAAGATGGGAATTCGTGGATGGCGGGACAGAGCCTCCGACCGGAATGACTGGAGGACAATAATGCAGCAGGCCAAGGCCCACCTAGGGCTGTAGAGACACTAAAAAGAAGAAGAAGATATTTTTGCTTATCGTTTCTCCCCCACTTACGATCTAGCTAGGAGACATTTGTCCAAACATTGCAGCTCCAAGTCAGGCCACGCACCGAGCCCGAATCTGCTGTCTTGCCCTCCTTTCCCCGTTGCTGTGGGGGTTACTCCATTCACCCTCTCACAAAAACAGCTGTGAGACTCATGGTCTTGGAGTATCTTACATCACTAGGGAGGTTGATCGAGCTGGGAGTCAAGGCCAAGGGATACGCACGAAGAATAAACATCGAATGAATCATTGGCTTAATGCCGAATAGTCACATCTCATCTTCCTCCTCCCATGCCTCAACCAGCTGCTTTGGTGGAGAGGGAGGACATGACTCTGGAGAGGGGGGGCTTTTATCATGAATCAAGAGGTGCCCACAAAACAATATTTTGGCTGTGTCAAACCCATTGGCTATCACAGATTCCTTGTGAATAAGGGTGGGACTTCCTGGATCCCAAGAGTTAGTATGGAGCGTCTGCAGAGTCAGGTAGGAAAATCGCATCCTGACCTAGTAATGGGAGGGGGGGGGGGACACACGAAGGGGTCTGATATTCTGGTGGGCCGGAACGGTGGACTTCTGTGTGAGGGGGATGGCTGGTGCCCATCTGTAGAGCGGGTGGGAACAAGCAGAGAAGGGGGACATGGAGGGTCACGTGAGGGGGATAAATGGCCAGCGTGGGAGGGAAGGGAAGCATTTGATTAGTTCGCCGAAAGTGAGAAAGATTGGTGATGGGAGAGGTAAGCTGAGATTTTGGAGCAACAGAGATGGAAAGCTCGGTGAATTTTCCTTGGGGGGATTGCCGGGTGGGGAAAGAGAATATGGGAATGGGCAGGCATTGCAATTTTGCATTTCCTTAATCACTTGACTGGTGATTGAATTTTTCAAAAAGGGTATTTCATTTGGGGAATAATTTTTTTTTAGTATCAATAAAATTTTTTAGCCACAGTAAAGGGAATACATTTCTTATCATATTTCGTTTTTATCTTTCAGTTTTACGCATTAATTTTTCATAAAATATCAACAATTTATGTAAAAAAATATTTTTGTTAAATTCAGTTTTTGTGTGATAATCTTTGAAACATGTGGTCAGGCAGAAAGCCACCTCACAATCTAGGCAGCAGAATCTCGTTTCCTTATGCTGTCCTGCTTTGAACCACACTACATATATTTGTGTGGGAAAAGTTTTTTTTTTGGAAGGTGTGTTCGAGTCTACAGTGTCTCTCAGTCAGCCTAGTAAGGTAAAGAGTATGAGAAGGAGCTATTTTCCCTACCAGAGTTTGACAGAGTATAGAGACGAGATGCTCTCCCGTTTTGAAAAACAGCTTTGATAGTTGGGTTTCTGTACAATTCCCATCATAATAGAAACTCCAATGCTTCATTCCACCAGGACTTGACTCACTCCACCCATGCACCCTTTTGATCTGGATTCCTGTCCATAAACAGCTTTGCGTGGTGGTTTTTCACCTTGGATATCAAGCCACACAGTTCATCATCCACATAGTTTTGGAATATCTTTAAAATGCTGTATTCTCCAACTGTATCATTATGCCACTGGTGCCTTCAAAATCGACTACCCACAGCTTTGAGCGAGCTCCATGACAGAGGATCGAATGGTGTTCACTCCACTTCCTCTTCCTCTGATTCCTCAGTTGCTGCTGATTCAGAGGAACTTATGTCGGTATGCATAAAAATGTTGTCGCTCTCCTCACCGCTTCACTCTCGTAGCTTTATTTCAAAAGTTAACAAATGGTGTCGGAAGAGAGACAAGTGTGCCTTCCTCTTGTACTCTTTTGCCATTACTGATGGAACACTCCAAACCAACTCGAGGTTGTACTTTCCCCGGGAATGGAAAGATCCAATATGAGTTCGCATCTATCTCAACAGATTCGCTCACTCTCTTATTACCGTCTTATTACCCACAAAAATCTGGTGATTCACTCTTACCGTACATGCAAACTTTGCACAATTTTCACTCTTGCCAAATTGATAGAACAGTTACCCTTTCCCTGCGGGGGTTCTGGAATTAGGCAATTTGATGTGGGACAGTCACACAAGCCTCCCACGACCGACGTGCCATCCAGAACATTCCCTCGCCCAGCCACAACTGGCTCTCTCACGAGCAATCGGCATCATCACTCTATATCTCATACCCATTGCTGCTACACTGCAGCTCTTTCTTATTAGAGAATCTTTATCCTCTCTTTATTGCCTCATTCACTGCCCTTCTCTGTTACAAATGCGGTGGGAGCTGGGGATCGCACGGCAGGGACCAATACAGGGAGTAAATAACTATGGCAAATGGAAGTAGATGGACGTCTAATTAACACAGTTGGAGGAGAAAATGATGCAGGTAGAGTAGGGGTACTTTCAGGCTAGACTCAATGCATTAGGAAATTCCCTTAAAATTTCCTACTGTGGGCAGGTCCATAGATATGGCTTCCGAACCCATATTTTCCCGAAAAGGTAAAGTTGGTGATTCAAAAAAGTGAATAAAGATGCAACTACAAGCACTAAATCAATTTGCTGCAGACATGACATTGAACGATTAGTATGGATGCTTTGGTTTTAGAATATATTAGCAAACTGCTAACTTGTGCAGTGAAATGACACGGTAGTATAATATGCCTATGGAAACCACTTTATTATAAATAAATGAGGAGTAAATGTATACTGCTCTTGAGGGAGAAAGAAATCACAATGATTTCCTTTGATTCTAAAACGGTACAAAAGTTTTTACGGAAGTAACGATATACGGCCAAAAAGTAGGGGTTATGCAACCCCTGTATACATGTGTGGGCTTCGACGATAGTTCGTATTTCTGACGAAATATTCTCTGAAGCTGCCATCTGCTGGTTAGAGGGCATACGTGAAGGACGAAGGAAGGTCTACAAGAAACGTCTAAATGGAAGAACCTAAATTCGAGCGTGACGAGATATCTCATCATCCCCACATGAAATGCCACTTCTGCATGATGAGATATCTCGTCATCTCAAGTCAAGTGGTTAATTTCCAATACGTTCTGGCAATTTCATAAAAGGGAATCAGTGAATTATAAGTCAAGAGGAAATGCGAGTGAATGTGTATTATAAATATACTGAAGTTCTTCAGTCAACAGAATCCCTTATTTAACAAATAAAATTCGTTATTTGCTTTTCCACTTTGCTATCCTCCATAGTCGTATCCTCTATGGCCTCTAATATGGATAATGGAAACTGAACTGTGAGTCCTCATCATTAATAAAGTGGAATTGATGTAATGTATCAAGAGTGAGAAATCTCCATTCTTTTTGGGAGAGATCAGGACTTGGTTATTTTCGTCTTCTTCGTTGCTTTCCTTACTGGGCCCTGCCACTGACTCTCCCACTGCCGGCTGTAGTGTGCGATCTACACAAACTTGAAGATTGTCATCTGGTTTTCTCTGGTTTTCTTGGCTCTTGGTGATGGAAGAAGGGAAGGGCAATGCTTACGAAGACCCTTGCTCGATGACTTCATCAAAACACTCAATGAGGACGGTAAATTAAACCCGAGTCTTTCGATGATGACTACTGCCAACCGGAATAATTATGCCATGGAGCAAACTGAGTGTAACCAATCTGCAATGGTTTGAAAATAACCTTCCTTGAGTGATACGCACAACTTAACCGCTTTTTAAAATTTGAATTGAAATTTAGTTGAATTTACCACTTGAATGCCATGGAGCCATCTCCGAAACTCTCCAAGTTTTTTGAGCATACCCGCACAGCAAATGATTTCTGTAATATGAATGCTCATCACAGATTTATATTTTGGAAAAAGGGGTATGAAAAAATCCCAGGAATCATGAGAGTAGAAGGCTGGTAGTTGCAATTAGTCTCCCACAGGCGAGTTTTTTCATATTCGATTAATTTATGTTTTGTTTACTCATTGTCGGTAGCTCTGGACTTGTGATTACAAAGCTGAACACATTTTCGTCTGATTGGTGTCATATTTTATGAACTACTGTATCTTTGATTAAAAGTCGTCCTTACTATTGTAGCATTGAAAAATGTATTAATGTTCATATGTCACATTCAGTGCATAATGTATTCGGCAATGATGATCAATATCTTCACTCTGATAAGGAGCGCCTAAAAAACACTGCTGTGACCGATATCATTTGTAAAAACAAGTAACTTTTTAAAGTCGGGACCCAGATCCGAGTTTCGTAATTTCAAAACTTCGTTTTTTTGCAATATTGCATGCCGTTACATGCATTTAGATACCCTTTTGGTTGGGACCAAAGAGTTTGCTTCGTAAAATCAAAATTTTGTAATCTTGAGTTCCTACACTACCTGCATTCTGCTAGATGCAAATGGTGCAACAGAAGTTTAAAAATTGACACAATGGGAAAGGTAGCATTCACAAGTCACGAGAAAGGGAAGGGCCATGAAGGAAAGGTTTAAGTGCGACTAAGTAATCTCCTGATTTCTGATTTTTCCAAGGCCAAGAAGTCACCAGGCTCCCGTACATTGTAACGTACGTTAATGGAGTAAAAGATCAAGGGGGAAAAAAGTTTAAATAAAACCATCCAAACTTCAAGAGGAGCTTCCCTGCTGTCTTAAAGTCTCAGTCTTTTGTTAAAGTGACCATTAATGGCCTTATCGTAAGAGCTAAACTAAGTTTGTTTGTCGTCTGCTGCAATTGCTGAGCCTTTTCTGATGGATTTTCAAAGTGAGGACCCTAATAATCCATTCTTTTTTGTGGTACTCACAGGACTTGCCAAGCCTGTGATTGGGAAGGTACTGAGACCAGATTATTCGAAGGTGAAATCCTCGTCTGTAGGTGATGTTGAGTTTAAAATTCAGACTTTGTTACCTGCCACCCAAATAGACATTGGCTTAGCCATATAATCGGTGATCAAAACTGCAACGAATTCCGAGAATATTCCTGAAAAAAACTTATGTTGTTGCGAATTGACTACAGGGATTTCTACGAGGGGTTTTTGGAAAAAATATTTGATCGCTTTACACTGTGTTATCCTTTCACTAAATCTATTTCATGCATAGATCTGGAAGTGATTTCTATCTCATGTGAAGTTTCTGTTAATTTACTTGAATGCTGTCTGGAGACTTGTGGAAAAGCAGCACTTCTCTGGCAATGTTGCTGACAAAGTTAAAGTTGAATTTGTTCTACTTTGCACCATGGCTTCAAGTATAAGTATTGGCAGCCTATCATAGATGTACTGCACAATCACATCAGTTCTGGAGGGACTTAATTGCTAACTCTGGAAAGAGCCTGCCCCACCTCTTGCTATCTGTCAAGAAAATATTCTCTTGCATGGGAATGTGGTGATGGAACAAGGATTTTCAATCAATAAAGATTGCCTTGTGGTAAATCAGATAGAAGAATCTAGTTGCCCATCTAGTCGCCTAGCGCATAGTTTATGATGCCATTTTGAATGTTGGTGGTGCGGCCGATGTTCTAGTATCTAAGGTCCTTATTCATTATGTCAGAAGTGCTCATGCTCGATACAAGGAGTGCTTGGAGAGGAAGAGGATTGAGAAATTAGAGAAAGAGAAAAAGTCTCGAAGAGGGAAGAAAAGGGAGAAAAAAAAAGAAAGAAGAAGAGGGAGAAAAGAGAAAGAGGGAAGTGGCAAGCGCTCTGAAAGGAGAACTGGAGAGGAATTAGTTGTAGCCTATCACTACAGCAGAGGTTTCATTGCTCGATGAAAAAGTTAAGGATATATCTGATATTCTCACTTAAACCAAATGTATACTTTTTACTGATTATTTATCCTTGCAATTTTAGTTAATGTTATTGTAAGTTTTGGCTCGTTAGTCCATCAGGTATTTTTTCTGCAGATGTCGCTTGTAAAGTTAAATTGGTTTTTCTCAACTTCAAATGTTAATCGCGTAGGTACAGAGGCTTCCGCGGTTAATTATTGAGTTCAGTTTTTTCAGTTTTTTTCCGCATTAATAAAATTTAATATTTTTGCTGATATTTGTTTAATGTCTCGCTTATTCTGACTTTTTCACAGCTTATTATTATCTCTGAGGTGAAATAAAATATAATAGGTGCACATGTTTTTTATTTTGTCGGAGAACAATAGTTCCTACAGTTCTCATAGCTTAGCTTCATTTTTTTTATCTTAGGTTTAATAATTTTCATTAAAAATGATGCTTGAATTCACGTTTAGAGTTCATACCACCTTGAATTATCATTAGTATTATTTATCACATGTTTGCCTGATACCAAAGCTGGATGTATCTTTCCATTTCAATTTTGTTTATACTCAAATGGTTTATCTAATTAATAATGTTGTAATAATTCATAGTAACCACCATTTATCTGTAGTGTTAAAGTAGTTTTTAAAGCAGTTAATGAAAGACAGTGGTTATAAAACAATTAGCTACACTTTGCTAAGTTTTTAGGGGTCATTTCCTGAAATGGAAAAAGTAGGAGACAATGGATGACCAAGCGTGAAGTAGCATCAGAGAAAATTGGCTGCCAACCAAATACCACCTAACCTTAACGTGATTGGTATATTAGGTGAATAAAGTGATGGAAGGTCAATAGATTCTAGGATCCCTGAAGTCAATAGAAGAGTCATCTTTCGGAAAAGTGGGATTACTGGGGAACCTAACATCAGGTGGAAAAACCATGGGAATTTCTACCAAAAGGGTCGCCGGGAATGCTTAAAATCATACTTAAGCTGGCGTGTATCTGTATCAACATTGCCTGATTTAAATCGTGTGTATAACAGTAAACTCACAAGTAATACGAAATCTTAGCATTTAAACAAATGCCCTGCATTTTTCCCTTTCTATAGAACGAGAATTGTGACTATTCAGCAAATAGTGATGTCTTGTAGATTATGTAAAATCTCTAAAATTGTAGTTCGCTTTAATTTATTTACTAAATTTTTGGCCCAATCTTATTAAGCTTAAGCATATATTGCATAAATGACCATAAAAGTGAATTAATAAACAGAAGACACTAATTGAAATTTTTTCCAATTTTATGTTTTCACATTTGCGTGTGGTGAAACGTATTGACGTAGAGATATATTTCATGAGAAACCTTTTACAAATTACAACTTATATCTACATGCTAGAAATGTGCTGAATTCAAGGTCATTACCATTTTTGTCTCTTATCCCCAAGTAATGTATAGAATTGAAAACTTATGAAAACTGATTGTGGAAAAACTGGGAAAAAATTAGAAATGTACTCGGAAAAACCAGGGAAAAGTTAGGAATTTTATTTCTGTAGCTGAGTGGCCACCCTTTAAGTAGAAAAACAATGAGTTAAGTATGTCATCTTCAGTTGATATTCATAACTTTTACTTGATTTTTAAAAACAATTTCAGCCTATTGTCGCACAAGGTGATTAATCAAAGTGGCTTCCATTGTTAGTGATCTATAGAAATGAGGCTCATTACAATAGGCTGCATTCGATGTGAGGTAGGGTATTTGTGAACCATGGTCATGAAACCATGCAACATTGTTTGAATGATAGAGAGAATATAACTTCTGAATGATGGTTTACCAATACCATCATATAATTTATAAGTTTATAATTTATAAATTTATAAGCATTGTGTAGCCAAGGAAAAAATTCCAAAATATTTTAAAAGGTTTTTTCTAAAAAATACCTTTGCAGCATTCAAGAATATATAGAGAGATTAAAAAAGGCATAACAATTTAAAAACTACTTTTTCTTCCCTTTTTGTGATACAACTTTGTGAGAATTTTTTGTAGAATTGTAGAATTATTTTGCAATTTCTATATACTTGACAAAACCCATACTATAAGTGTAACCTTGTCCTTGTATGGTGAATAAATCAATCAATCATTTATGCACATTGTCCATTATCTTAGTTTGTTTGCCAAATATTAGTGTTTTCTTCATCTATTTATCTTTTTTCTAGTGGCCATTGCTATATCCTATCTATTACTCTGTGGTTTCAAGCCTGATTAGAGTGGAAATGGAAGATAACTGCAGTATGAAAAAATAAGCAACTTCCACCGTGATAATATTTATTAGGTACGACCGGTTTCGCTTCTTACCTGACCTGAAGATGCTGCAAAATGGAAAACCAGTCATAATAAGTATTATTACAGTGGAAGTTGCTCATTTTTTCATGCTGCAGTCCTCTCTAATTCCTCTTGAGTACTTGGTGGATAAAACTTATCGAAACGGAAACCTCGCTGCAGGGCCCATAACCTGACGAGAATTATGTGTCCTTTTATTGGATATTTTTATTAAGCAGAAGATTTATTTTTGCACAAGTAAAAAACTTTTTTATATTTTACCCAGGAGAATGGACTACAATTATTAGTTACCTGAATAAAACATTTTGTTACTTAAATGCTGTTGTTGTAACAAACATTTCAGGTGCAATTTTCATACTCCCGATTTATATCATTTCTAACACTAAGAGTATTGAAACTAGCATATATATCCGGTTTCTTGTTCAACAAGTTGCATAATTCACTTCTTTTTGAGTCCCCTGAATTTCTGTATGTAGAGATTCTACCAGGCCTATGACACTCTCATAAGGCTCCATAGAATGAAAGTGGGAAATCCTATGGTAGAGCCATCTGGTGAACACGGGTGAAACGTTAGAAAAAAAACCTGGCAAATTCAAACATAGTTGGATGTCACTACCTTAGGCACTTAATAGGAGGCTAAAGTTTCTTCCAATATTTCCTGAAAATCAAAATATACCAGGATACATACCTGCCGCAGTAAAAATTAGAAGAGGTCGATAAAAAAAATCCAAAGAAATATGCACATAAACATATTTATTTGACATGAACTTACACATTCAATGCAAAATTATGCAAAAATCAAACACAAAGGACAATAAACCCCAACACATTCAGGTGAAATTACCACAAATTGGAAAATTTTCCATAACATTAAACAATTTACCATAAAATTGAATAATTTACCACAAAACTTTAGCAAGTACCAGATAAGAAACATAAGGACATAATAAACCCTGTTGAGACAAAAAATTACAGAATGCACACTGATGAGTTTTTGAAAAGTCTTTAAAAAAAACAATTAAACATGACACAATTTTCTTAGTTGTTTTGGAGGTTTCACAAGTCTATTCTTGCTTTCTCTCTCCCTGTTCAGGCATTTCACTGCCCAAAGAATGCTATCTTTGGCACATAAACCAGGCAGGATTGTTCCGGCGGAGGTACAAGGAAATGCATTCTTAAATGTATCACTTCCTCTTAAAATTGAAGACATCTGGGCACAAATATATTTTTTGTCTAATGCTGGGACAAAATTTGCAATAAATAAATTTTCCCACTCCTCCAATGAGGATAGTGTGGGTTGGCTCCAATGAAGACATATGTCCATTAACAACCAATTTACAATCATAGCAACTATGCCTCTTTAAAATCTTAGCACACATCATTTTCCCAAACTCAGTCAAAGAACATTTGTCTTTATCATCAAAAACCACACCACTCTCATCTTTTTCAATGCCCACCCTAAACACTTCCTCATCCACATTTCTTAGTCTTCGATCCACAAGTCTTAGATTCAGCAATGTCCAGCAAGAGTATCGAATATGACATTAAACTTCAATTGACATAAAACAAACCTTGAGGAGTCACCAAGCCAGCAAAAGCACAGTTGGGATCTTCCATTTCCACCACACGGCAGTTTACTGTGTGCCAGAATAAAAGAACAAGAGTTATCTTTCAGAGCAAGCAGTATAATTAGATCTTGATCTTAAAATTAGGCCATTTCAAATTTTTACACCTATGATGTACATGAAAAGATTATTTCCAAGATGGGTAATAAAACCCTTAACAGAGCAAGATGTCTCTCTAAAATTTGATTGCAGATTTAAGAGCAGAGCCATGTGATTTCCCAGCAAGAAAACTGATTAATCACATTAGTGACAGCAGAATTCAATAATTATCACCAAATAGAACAAAAGAGGTTTATGAATTGTCCAGCCTCATTTTTGATTGCTCACTATCTAGGCACATTTGGAGGAAAGTCGACGATGGTTACCTAACATTCCATGGCTAATTTCAAATCAAAGGGTTTAAAGAAAAAAACGACAAGCATACGAGTAACACTTAACCCACGCAATACACCTCATGGGTTTACTGGGGGTTCAACTCCACTACTATGCACTATAATACATTTCTCTGAAGTTAGTGGTTCAGCGAAGTCAATGAATGAAAAGCACGCATTAGCAGACACATAAAAATACTTCTTATCACGAGTGATTTCTGCGAGATGAACTATCAATAGATATGCAAGTTGGATAATTAAATCATATTATAGAATTTTCCCACAAACACAACTCCCACCATATAAGGCAGATGATTAGAAAAGTCCATTCCTGAAATTATTACTAACCTATTTCTCGGGTTACATTTTTCAATGCCAATAATAGGTTCCGCTGTTCTGAGTTTTCAAGCTCCAAAGTGCCAGCCGAATTTCCAGCGAAAACTGTAAAAGTTAAATAATTGCTTATCCATTACAGCGAAACAAAATATTACACAAATTTTAGCAGACAATATTCATAATCCATCTATACACTACCTTGCACTGATGGCAAAGCATCCCGAGTCAGAAGAGGCTTCGGGTATTTCTTTCTGTAGCATCTCTCCTGGAAATGGTCGCTACATAGGCAAAGGTTTTTCAGCTGCTTGATGTCTCGACCAAACAGGTCCTCCCTCAAAGTAAACTTAAGCCACTCCTTTGCCCTAATAGTATCCGAATGTAATATCCAATTCTTAAAAAGGCATTTTGTTCTGCTAAAACCATGCACCTGCCAGCACCTCAGCGTTTACCAATAAGAAACCACAACTCGCGGTAATTATGACACAAATCTTTACCACATACCTTAAGGAACTAGTTAAACACTGATTCTACATGCTGAAAAATTAACAACACATTTAATCTTGGACGAATGCCACAAAGGGCAATCAAGCGAACATTGTACACCTTGCCTCCATTCCTCTTTGGGAAAGCTAAAAAATGACATGGGTGGGTCCACTCTCACCCCTGTATAATTATTACACCGCAGAGCAGCGCAATAATTTCTCATCTTCTTCGGTGATTGAAATTTTTGTCCACAAAACCTCTTTACACCCTCGAAAGTTTCACTCACAACATTCCCCAACGTGGCCACGACGGTGAAGCAGGTGAAAGTGCGCAAACAAGAGAAGAATGAAAGAATTTACTGCGTCCGAAGCACACCCGAGCCCGCTTGGAGAGCTGCGATCGGTGATGCTCAATGCCACCTATGGCGATTCGGAGGTACTTGAGAGTGTCATAGGCCTGATTCTACCGTATAGTGACCTTTATGTGAATATAATTATATGATGATGGGTGATTCAGGTATTCAATTTGTACATAAGATTTTGGAGCAACAAGCATGTTTTCTTTGAAGTAAATATATGAATTTTACCTTGAGCCTGAGCGTGACTTAAGTAGTCATTGGAGATGAAGTCACTGATTAAGAAAACCAAGGGTTGCCCTTTGTGTGCTGTTTCAGGACTCTGTCTCAAGTGGGTGAAGATAAATGTGCAAGCAGGTAGACCCTCGTGTCAAAGGTAATTTTGGCTGGTCCTGAATTCATACCTTTTCATTATTTTTTCTCAGGTTGTACTTAATGCATTTGATTACACTGTGCAATTTGTGGCTGCTACTATATTGCCATTAGAATTTCAATTATAAATTTATTGAGAAAAATTAAAAGACTCGGCAATTGGGATTATTTCTGAATTTTGAGACTTATTTATGTATACATACCAACCCTCCAATGTCTGTGCCCCAATCCTAAGGTTCAGATTGTTGACTAATGTATCTGGTTCTCTGTCAATTTTGTGTCTCTTTCATGTGGCTGTGCATGTTTGATTCTAGATATTGCTAGTCTTGTTTCTGGATCAACAAAATCCTCCATGGCTGTTGACCCATCCCCTGGAAACAGTAAGCCTTTTCTTTTTTTCTTATTTTTGTAGCCAACCATTTTAATATGCTTTTATGTGTTTAACTAGTCAGCCCTTACATTGATATATATGGAGGATTATTGTGTTCAACGTTTTATTCTTTTTCACCCACATAGATCACTTTTGATTTCCTTGATACTGTCTTTTTAATCTCTTGCTGAAATTTGCTCCATTCTTGAAATTGAATGATTTATTTCATATGTCTCTGCAAACTTATTTTTATGTATTGATTATGCATAACTTAATTGCTTATGCTGGAAAGAGTGAAAAAACTTGCCATGTAACTAGTACAATGTTCATTGACAGCCCTTCATGCCAAGGCGGTGAAAGATGATGGACTGGTATCTTTTAAGGGGAATGAAGGCCAAGGAGCAAGTGACTACATCAATCATCTTGATTAAATAACTAAAAGTGATGGAAGACCCCATGTACTGAAGTGACAGTAAATGTCTTCATTGTTTTTTTGCATTTAAAATAATGCATTGTCTTCATAGTCCTTGAGTTATTCATTTAAGGGATTGGCCCTTATGAGAATTTTTCAAACAAGCAATTTCTTGATTAAGTCATGCCATCATCCGCACAAATATGTAAGCTCGTGTGTAGAATTATACCAGAATTGCTCGTTGAATAATTAGATCTTTGTACTAGTCTGAAAGATCCTTATTTTTTGTAGCAAATGATTGATTTGAAATAACCAGGTGTTTGATGGTTACTCTCCCATTCGTGTGATTTACATGCCTAATCACATCCTGAAGTTCACTTAATATTTCATGTATGGCTCACCTTTGAAAGACCGTATTTCAAATTGAGGACTTAGGTCTTCATGGCTACTCTCTTCTTCCCAGGCTATTGCACTGCCACCAGATTTAAGATTTCATCATCTTAAGCTTCATCATCTATCAACATGCAGTCATATAGGATTTCTGACAATGAATTAGCAATTTAAAAGGAAGTGATTTTGGAAATCACTTGCCTGATCTTTTCTTGCGACAGTCCTTTCATCCTGTAACCACTCTGACTCTACTTGAAGATTTAATTTGATGAACTTGCTTATGTTTGTTATGGGAAAGGCTGCTGATGAGGAGAGAGCAAATACTTATTTGCTTTGCAACACTTTTAGTGATACTCAATCTAGTACCTTACGTAGTGATTTGGAAAAGTAACTGCTGAAGACAGCTAAAATCTCAGAATTTTGTTGCTGCTACTTGGACAACTGAGTATAAAAAAGTGTGCAGACACTGGAAAACAGAGCTGCTAAAATAGCACACTACAAGTACATAGTGGGCCAATACTCAGCCCTGGCATTGTTAAGTACCAAGGATTATTTTTATGTCATATGCATGTGTAAATTTTTTCATCTCTTGAGTATGGAGGCACTTTGAGTGATTTAGGATGGTCTCATAAAAGATGAATTCAGTGTCATTCTCTCTTTATGAAGAATTTCTGTCTGCTCTCTAAATTCCATTTTCTATTGTCAATATGGAGTTATAAAATTTTCAGATTAAAAGCAGTCTCATGATTATTACAGCCAAAATGTTCTCTGTGCTAATGTTGGCCATCCTGTGGTAGTGATTACTGTATGCCACTTGTTAACCTAAATAGCAAAATGGAGAATGGTCAAGTTTTTGTTGCTACTCTTGAATTTCATTTAAATAGGTGCATTACATTAGTCAAACAATGTAATGGCACCCAATACAAGGATATGATTTTATGCCAGCATTCAAATGCAATTAGTGCTCTGGTTGAAGTATTTTCAGCAGCCTTGATGTCTTCATTTACTTAAAAATACAATTATTCACTTCAGTGAAATGCCATGTCTTTTTACATTAGGAAGTGATATTCCTTAAGTAACGTTTTCAATTAAAAAAATCAAAATTTTACTGCAATAAAGAAGGTAATGTTTTTATAATGAAATCATGTTTATGGTAAGTTAATGGTTTATCATGGAATGCCTGAGAAAATATGAATATGAAGAACTGTGATGGTACTAAAAGTTCATTAATCCATTGTTTTACTTGGAATTAACCTCATTGTCACTAAGTGAGAGGCCATTGTACGTTTTCAATTTCCCCATACTCACTATTTTTTTTTAAGTTTATCTTATCCTGTCAGCTTCACTTTCCAATTTCATCAATGAGGTGAGATAGAGTACTCATACATGCAGGAGCTGGAGTCAATTTTAATTGGGGATGTGCGAACACAAGATTTTCAACTTGAGTCGAGTTTGGGTTCATCATTGCTTCAAAAATCAAGTTTTCTGTCATGTTTGAGTTGAATTGTAGCATCGATGCTATATTTTTGGTTTTTGCGAGAAAATGAAATTATTTGAAACATAATTTTTATCGATTCACCAAAAGAACAAAATGCTCAATTTTGACAGAAAACTTTCCTGAATCTAAATATAAAGACATAATTTGTGACGAAAACTGTTAATCAATAAATTTGGTATTTTTAAGATTTAAACTGACTTTCACTTTATAATTCATGTTTACTCAATACAGCATGCCATAATAATAAAATAAACTCACATTACAGTAATTTTGTAGGGTACCATTATAGTGCATGAAAAAGATGAACTTTTAGTGAAACACGAGAAAAGTGCTTCTTCAGTGCCACCAAATCTCTGAGAAATGATGAAAAAAGTAAATTAATCAGTGAAACATGAGTTAGTGTTTGAAACATGCTTCTTTTAATTTCAAAATGTCTGTAAATTTGAAATGAAATTCTAAAATGTGCAGCAGGGAAACAAGTTACTCTGTGTATTCTGTGGGTAATGAAAAATCACAATAATCTTAAGGGTGTGATTGTGACTGGATTAATGTATCTAATCAATGAAAAACTGTGATGAGTTCCTGACGTTGCTCTTAATCCAATGCAATTTGCAGTTTATACTGTAACAGTATTTCTGCTATTTACAATCCAGTTTAGGTAAATCTTAACCATATGAGTGTGATTATTACAGAATTGATCTGTGTAAACTAAGATGCGGTTGTAACATTGCTCTGAATCCATCATGTTGACATTGTTGCAGTCTAGCTGCCTTTTTGCAATTCAACATTGGTAAATTGTAACCATCAGGTCATGGTCATGCTTGCATTTCCTTTGCATTTCCATTGCTGGGACAAATATATGGTGACAATGCCCAAAAGGTGAAATGTGTAGAACATACAGGGGTAACCTTATGTGTGAAAGATGAAACCACCAGCCTTGTGCATTTAGCCATGTTCTGACTCTGAAAACATTGCTGTCTCCCCTTTAACTCTGCATATTTTAGCAGTAAAATTTTAATTGTATGCAGGACCCAGGAGCTAATATAATTCACGAAATGTATATATACATTTCGTGTGTATGTTATAATGATGCTTGCTTCGAATATTTTATTCACGTCAGTTTGTAGCAATAGGGAAAATAGCAGATGCCTACAATATCATCTGCTTCAAGGCCATTGGAAACCTAGTACTTACAGATAACCGCCCATTTCACATAAAAACTACATTTAAGTGTTGTTTGGGAAACTCCTATGTATAAATGACAGCTCCAAAGCTTATATTAGTCTCCATTTGTCACAAATCCTCGTAATGATGTATATCAGGAATGCCTTAAATATCGTCTTCTCCAATGTTGACTTAAACCGACTTCCTACTGATCATGTCCATTATGCATTCCAAGTACATAGTTTCAAATGTCGTCATAGAATTTGCTGGGTGCAGATGTTTGTTCTTTTTCTCCAATTGTCATCTATTAATTACAATTGTGCATAATAATGGATATCACAAATGCATAAAATTTCGTCTTCTCCAATATTAATTGTGAGCTTGGTCTGATGAAAAGAGACCGAGGACACTGATGGCAACTAGTTAGGCATCACAGCGGATCATGTTTCATTACAAATAACTGTTCGGACCTGTGGATTACAGATGATCAATGCAGTAATGAAATGCAAGAGCTGCCCATAACATCTTGTCTACTCACTGCAAGAAGAACTCAGACTACGGCTAATGAGCAACTTTTTTTATTAGCACACCTTTTGCAGCTATAAACATTCATTAAAATGTACCAATTGTTATAAATTTTTACGAACTCTTAATTGAAATCAGAGACGTACAATCCCTCATGAAGCTCATCCCTACAAGGCCAAAACTAAAAGTATACAAAAAATCGAACGCAGTCAACTAATACATAGGATAAATACGTACCACACCAAGGAATTTTGGAAATAAATAAATATTAGTTTAGATAGTAATATTAGCAGCTGTTTAGAATCCTTATTTATTTTGTTTTGGCAGCCAGATGCTGAGCTCGATGCCATTTTGCACGCACAGATGGCCTCTCACGCCACTCACCTTGTATCCCCTAATTACGATAAAAAACGTGAGAATACGGCACTTGTGTTGATTTTAGAGGCAGCTTCAAACACGTTTTATTCCCTTAAATTCTCAAGGGACTCACAAGCACGTTTTATTCGACAAAATCCTCGATGGACTCAATAAATCCACAACTGAGCCACAATGAAGCCACAAAAGTCACCAGATTTCAATGCTTTTGCATAGGATCACCCAATGTTTTCATAGTCACAACATGGCTAAATGTGCAAAATTGATCGTTAATTTGGCTTCAATACTCCCCGCTGGAGAGAGCTTCAAGGCTACTCCTATGGTAGAATAGCGTGGGGTCAGTTGAGCCAATGTCATTCAATTTGATATTTTTGTAGCCTGGGTCGTTAGATTTGATATTTTGTACATAACATTTCATGTTGAACAGACTCGGGTCCAGCTGGTGACTAGCGATGAATTGTAAAACGCTGCTTGTTGCATATTTGAAGCAACATTCACTCACAACAGAGCTGCTGATGGACGCTCCTCATTACTTGCCACTATCTCCAGGTGCAATGAGAAGAAGACAAACTGAGATCACAATGTTGACTAGACATATTGTTTAGCATGCTTGTGGTTTGGCTACACCTCCTCTGTGACTGTCGCAAACACCCTCTCAGGATATTTATTTTTGGCCACAGAAATGGGGAGGAAATGGAAGCAAGTGAATGCTTTTTATAATCCAATTTAGGTAAATTGACACCAAGTAATCCATGTGATTGGCAGTCAAATAAGATGCATTCAGAACATTTATTTGAAACCAACGTGCCATCATTGTTGCAGTTTATGCCATGATGGTGCTGATGCTTTTTATGTTCCAATAAAGTTAAACTCTAACCTACAATACGAAAATTTTTGCAAGTAAGGATACTTCTGAAGAAGCTGTAACTCAAACAGAATTTTACTATGCACGTACATTTACTAGTGTGCATAAATATTTAGGTTGTGGGAGAAGGCGCAGGAATTGAAACACAGCGCGTGTACCGTGAGCTTCTTTATTCTAAGTTTTCACAATGCTTGCCGATGATGGTGTAAGTTATCCTGTTTGTAGTTTGGCCTTTTTCAAGGCCTTGCAAACATTCTGAAACCGAGGTCTCGAAGGTTCTTTTCCTTCCTCGACGCCCAGCCGAGGCGAGACGGGGAGCGAGGCTGTGCGGCGTTCTCCTTTGATGGTGGTGTCTAATGGCACTACATCAGCCCCCTGCGGAGACTGGAAGTCCATTGAAATGAAGAGTTGATGCTATGAGCAATAACGGTCGGGGAAGTGAACTCGGCGGCCGTAGCGAGTCCTCACCGGTGGTGGCAAGGCTGATGTGGTGTTTTCAGGGGCCACTGAACATTCGGAGTCGGTAGTCGTAGGGATGGCATTGGCCAAGATGAAGGCGGGTTTTACCCTTTCAATAGAAACAATGATATTATTTTCTTGTATGCGCAGAGTGAAATTCTTATGATCCCGGCTGAGCACGCGATATGGGCCAGTGTACGGGGGTCTAATGGTGCCAGGCACGGTGCCATCTCTTAAGAAGACATGCGTGCATCTGGCGAGGTCCTTAAAGATGAATGTCCCAGGAACAGCGTGGCGTGAGGCAGGAGTAGGGTGGATGCGAGCTGTAATCTGCCGAAGACAATCCACGAATGAAGTGACGTACAAGGGTTGCTCGGAGATGGGAGTTGGCTGGACGAATTCCCCAGGGAGAGTTAGAGGTTCACCGTATAGCATCTCAGCAGCAGAAGCCCAATTGTCCTCTTTGAAGGCGCTCCAGATTCCGAGAAGCACAATTGGAAGGGCTTCATACCACGATGAGTCGGGGTGACACATAATTGCCGCTTTCAATTTTCTATGAAGACGTTTGCTTGGGGGTGGTAGGGTGACGATCGAGAGCGATGTATACCTGTGTATACTGCTAAAGCACTTGATAGTTTTGACTCAAATTTATGGCCTTGATCAGTTGTGATACGTTCTGGGCAGCCAAGTCTAGATATCCAACCACGGGTAAATGTGTCTGCAACATTTTCGACCGTGTTCCGCTCTAGAGGGAAGGCTTCTGGCCAGCGGGAGAAATGATCTATGGCAGTAAGGCAGTACTGGAAGTGTCTGGCAGATGGTAGTGGACCAATGATATTCAGGTGCACATGTTTAAAATGGGTGGACAGTAGTGCTAAGTGTCCAAGAGGCGAAGAGACGTGCCAGGTAATTTTGGCGCATTGGCATGGCACGCACGCTCGACTCCAGGCGCGGACATCATGCTGGATATAGGGCCAGACGAAGTGTTCTGTGATAGGACAGGCCGAGGCATTGGCACCTGGGTGACTGAGGTTGTGGAGAGATTCAAAGACTCGTGGCCTGTGTGAAGCAGGAATGTACGGTCTGGGGCGACCAGTGGATGTATCACAATACAGTTCTGTATTTAATCCAGAAACGTGGGTGCGTTGCAAAGGAAGTGATGAATTTCCACTGAGTATTTCTTGAAGTTCATAATCTTCCAGTTGAGACTGAGCAAGTGAGGCAAGGTCCACTGTTGATGGATTAGTGGGGTCAGTGCAGGAATGCGCATCTGCAACTATGTTTTCTGACCCGCTAATTAGGTGAATATCCATGGTAAACTGGGCGATGAAGGTGAGATGGTTCAGCTGGACAGGAGGAAGCTTGTCTTGACATTGTTGAAATGCAAAGCACAGTGGCTTATGGTCTGTAAATATCATGGCATGCTGCGCTTCGAGGATGTGTCGGAAATGCCTTACCACCAGGAAAACTGCCAGGAGTTCGCGGTAAAATGCTGGCCACTGTGGCTATTTAGCGGTGAGCTTCTTCGAAAAGAAGGCCAAGGGTTGCCAGCTATTGTCGACATGTTATTGTAAACTGGCTCCAATTGCAGTTTGGGAGGCATCCATGAATAAGCAGAGGGTGGCTTCTGGAATTGGATAGGTCAGGAGAGTGGCGTTGGAGGGTCGTGTGGAGCACGGCCTGATGCTCAAGAGGCGTGCGATAGAAGTTCATTACCCCCAAAAAACATTGAAGGGCGCTTGCATTTGCTGGTTTCGGGAATTCCTGAAGGGAGTAACTCTTTCAGGAAGGGAATGCCTTTTGGTGTGATTTGGTGACCAAGGAAGTTCACTGATTGTGCACCAAATTTGCTTATTCCAAAATTCACCAGGATGCCGTGTTGCTCCAACCGATGGAAGACTGCGCTAAGGTGTTTTTCGTGCTTGCTGGGGTTGGGGCTAAAGATCAAGATATCGTCCACATAAGGGAGGCAAAAATCCAAGCCTTGGAACACCTCATCTATGAACCTATGAAACGTCTGGCCGGCATTGCAAAGTCCAAAGGTCATAAATGGGAATTGGAAGAGGCCAAACGGAGTTGTGATAGCAGTCTTAGGCATATCATCAGGATGGACAGGTATTTGCGTGTACGCTTTTTGAGTTTGAGGATGGAAAAAATCTTGCTTCTGTAAGGCCCCCGACTCTCAAGGGGCCGTCGACGGTAGTTTGGCAGGGATTTCAGGAAGGAAACTCAGAATTACTCTAAACAATGCTTTATTGCGTTCACATACTCTAGACGCCCGCTCCCGACTGCTGCATAATCACGGCGTCGCTTCCCAGCGGCCCCCTCCACATACCCCTCCCTCTGCCCCTCCTCCCCCATCCTTGGGTTCTTTCCTCTCGGCTGTATCGTCCACCGCTGCATTTTCCCACGGAAGGTGACAGAACGGGAAGGGGAGAAAAGGTGCGTATACGACTCGTTGACGGCGTCTCTGGAGGAATTCCATGACTCGGAAAGGAGGGGGGAAGTGGAAGGAGAGAGAGGTGTAGGTATCCGGTCTGCTTACTCGCTCTGTGCTCTTGACTGCTGACCCGCTCGGTGGCTCGAGGTGGGGTGAGGTGTCGGTGGGTGGGGGGAGGGTATTGGTGAGTTGGGGGGAGGAAGTTGAGTTGGCATTTGCGGTACTTACACCACCCTCCCCTCAAAATAGCATTTAATCAATCAATTAAATGCTTCGCCTTCCTGCGACACTCCAAACTCTGTGGATGAGAGCATGTAGCATATATTTCGGAAACATACGTGGAAACAAAATGAACATTATCCCCTATTCCCCAAAATTTTTACATCAAATAAAGAAAATGAAACAAATACGTTATCCATTAAAATGTCAAGTAAAACTAATACCCCCAGAGTCTATTAGATTATATTCTCACCACAACCATTCCCTAGATATGTACACTTTGACATCATCCAAAATAATTTTCACAATGCCTTTTGGCCATAAGAAACAGACATCACCACTCCCTCAAAATATCACAAAATGTGCCAATTGCACCAGTTATGCACAATATTCAAATTCCATTCATATTCAGTTCAAGAATCATGAAGTCATCACTCTCCCTTTGTTTCAATTAAGACACGTATTCAAAATATTTACCGTAACCCAACTCTTGCAAAACAATTCATTGTTATTTTTTATCTCGTTGGCTCTTGTTAACCCTTAAAGTTGGAAACACTCTGATTAATAACAGTTATACCACCATTCACAGTCTTTCGCGGACACACAGCCTATCCCATATTCACTCACTGATTTCCTCTAAGACCTCACAGGCGGAGCCCGGGTCGATATACCAGAAGTGCAAGCCAATGGCAAGCACCCAAAACACAATTACCACGCACAACACTACCCCACACATGTTAATTTACTACTACCAGGGTCACACCACAAAGAAATTCTTCTCTTTCTTCTCACTTACGCGGCCGGAGCCGATAAGGCGGTGACTGCGACTTCTCGACGTCTTCCTGAGGGGGCGGGGCCTTCGGACCAGGACAGGGAGTAGCCTCTCGTAAACTCACCGGCTCTCCAGGCGTAGGGGTAGGTCGGGGCCTCAGCAGATAAGGGTCTCTCAGCTGTGCAGCTGATTGCGGCTCGCTCTCCGCAAGGCCGTTGGGCTCCTCCGTGCTCTCCTGCGGGGAAGTCTCCTCTTCTCCTCCACTAATCGCCGGCTTTCCCTCGGCGCTCTCAGCAGTCGGCGATCCCGACTCTCGGGAAGCTTCTCTCTGCCGCTCTTCGTCCTCCGTCTCAGACTCTCGGGCTATCTCTTCCCACTCTCCTTCATTTTCCGATTCCTCCAATATATGGGGCCTACGGGGCGTCATTCCGGGGAAAGGGGGAGGGGTGGTGTGGGTGAAGGGGGAGTCTCCAATCGGATTGACTGGGCCAAGCACAAATTCCGCTGATTCTGCGGGGGGGAACTTCCGGGGTCTTCCTCGACGGCGTTCTCCGCAGTTGGGAAATCCTTGAGTGGGCGGATTCCCTAAATGTAGCTTTAAGCGATTTTTGTGCACTAAAAGAGATCTATACGGTAACTGAACTCGCACATTGCACGGGGGAATAACTTCCGTCACTCGGTAGGGGCCCTTCCACGGGCAGTGGAATTTCTTCGCACCACCCGCCTTCGCGCATGGGTCACTCAAATACACATATTGACCGCACTTATACGCCACGTCCTTAGTACCCCGGTTGAACACTGCGGCCCTCTCACGTCGAGTTCGATCATCGTTCACTCTACATTTTCCCCACATAGTCTCTAATTTTTCCTTCAGTTCCATAAGGTACGGATTGTTAAACTCTCCGACACCCGGGTCGTAATGCTCGAAGGGTGATCGCATGGCATGTCCGAAAATTATTTCGTGGGGGGCGAACCCGGTACTCCGATGGACACTAGTATTGTATGCCGTGACGGCGTAGGGCAACCACGTATCCCAGTCCGTATTTGTGTCACTGACATAATGGCTGAGTATACCAGCAATCGTCCTGTGTACTCTTTCAACCTTCCCATTGGACTGGGGATGGTAAGGGGATGTGCGAAGCCGCTCAATTTTCATTAGTTCACATGTTTTTTTAAAAAAGTCTGACATATAATTAGCGCCCTGGTCGGTAAGGACTCTATCGGGTACCCCAAACCTAAGAATCCACTTCCTCACAAATGCCGATGCCACCGTCTCAGCTCTCTGATCCGGTAACGGAACCATTTCCAGATAGCGGGAAAAATTGTCAATTATGGAAAGGATGTACTTATTCCCGTTGTCACTGTACGGGAGGGGTCCCACAGTGTCCAATGACACGAAATCAAATGGCCGGTTAGAGGAGGGCAATTCTTGAATCGGCGCTCTTGTTCTACCATAAGGGCTTCGGCGATTGCAAGCGACGCAACTCTTTAGGGTCTCCCTGATGTCCTTCACAAGGCCCTTCCACCAATATGATGCTCGCACCCTCTCCACCGTAGGTCGGACCCCCAGATGGCCCGATAGCGGATGTTCGTGGAAGTTCTTTATTATTTCCCCCCTCAACTTCTCAGGGACAACTATTTTATCACTTCCGGTGGTTTGTTTATAGAGTACTCCCTCCTTCACGTGAAAACCTCTCTGCCCTTGTAGCCGTTTACACTCACTATCCGCATCCTGTAAGCCGATTATGTCGTCATACGGCCCCCGTGTGATCGCACGTATCTTACGACTAAGCGCGTCGGCATTTGAGTGTAATTTGCCTGGTTTATGAACTACCTCATAGTCATATTCACTTAGTTTCAACGTCCACCTCACCAAACGACTGCTAGGGTCCTTCAGGCTAAACAGCCATTTGAGGGCTGCGTGGTCGGTAATGATTTTAAATTTCCGCCCAAACAGATAGCACTTGAAATGTCCCGTTGCCCATACGACTCCTAGGAGTTCTTTCTCGGTCGCCGAGTAATTCGTTTCCGCTGTGTTTAGTTGTCTCGAGGCATAGGCTACCGGGTGCTCCTCTCCATTTACTTCCTGCGATAGAACCGCGCCTAAGGCGTAATTTGAGGCGTCGGTGGAAACGATAAATGGTTTTCTAAAATCAGGGTACACCAGGATCGGGCTGTTAGTAAGCGCTGTCTTTAATTTCCCCATTGCCATTTCGCACTCGTCCGACCAACTGAACGTTGTTCCCTTTTTCAAAAGTCTTGTTAAGGGTTTCGCTGTATTGGCATAATCTTTCACAAATCTTCGATAGTAATTTGCCAACCCTAGGAATGATTGTAATTCCTTCGTGCAACTCGGTGAGGGGTATTCATTCACTGCCGAAAGCTTTATTGGATCGGGAAAAATGCCATCTTTGGTGATTACATGTCCCAGATAATTTACCTTGTCGTGGGCGAAGTGACATTTATCAAACTTAAGCGTCAATCCTGCGGTTCTCAATCTCTCCAAAACAAGCCTCAATCGCTCTGCGTGTTCCTCGATCGTGGAACTAAATACGACTACGTCATCCAAGTACACAAGACAATGCGCTGGTTTGAGCCCGCGGAGAACACCGTCCATAAGCCGCTGAAAACTGGCCGGGGCATTACGCAACCCGAAAGGCATGCGCGTGTATTCCCAATGTCCACTCTCCGTGTTAAAAGCCGTCTTTGGTCGCGACTCCTCGTCCATGGGGATTTGATGGTAACCGCTCGTTAGGTCCATCGTGGTGAAATAACGACAATTCCCGAGGTAATCTAGGGTCTCGACTATATTCGGTAGCGGGTACACGTCGGGAGTGGTAATAGCATTTAATGCTCGATAGTCTACGCAAAACCTGTACGCAGCGTTTCCATCCGTAGACTTTTTGGGAACCACAACAATTGGGGCGGCCCAGGGACTAGCGCTAGGTACAATAACACCCGCCTCTAACTGTTCTTGTACCAATTTCTCTACTATCTCTTTCTGGTGGAATGGCGTGCGGTAAGCCTTCTTATAAATTGGCTTCGCGTCAGCTGTTGGGATATGATGCGCCACCAATTTCGTTGGCGGGGGTAGTCCATTACGGGAGAACAAATCTTTAAAATCATCAAGAACCAGTAATAATTTGTCCCGTTCCCCGTCACTTAAATGGCTGAGTTTTCCCGCAAAGCTAAATTCACCTTCGCAGCGTCTGATTGCATTCACTCGCGGAAATTGACCGGCATTCTCTTCTGCCACCCGATCCTCCCATTCCGCGACGGAAGCTAAAATTGTCCCTTTCCTCAGTGCGACATCCCCCTCATTGAAGTTCGCTACTTTCACAAAAATTTCACGGTTGCAATTCACCCTCGACATACTCCTAGCCACGACACAGCCTTCTAAGTCCTCCAGTTTAGATTCTAGAATAACATCAGCGCCAGTTGGAATATGGGAATCAAACACCTTAACGCTAAATAGTTTTTCACTCCTCCCCGGCAATATTTCTGTCTTTAACACCCGGACTAGAGTCTCCGCGCCACACCGTTCCCTCGTTTTCACTGATTCCTTAACGTCTACATCATTTCTACACTCATTCCTCAAACGCCACATCTCCTTCCCTATGGAAAGGGTCCCATTTTTAACATCTATGGAGCAACCAAACTTTTCTAGGAAGTCCAAGCCCAAAATCCCATCGTAACCGCCCAACTCATTCACAACTTGCATGCGGCACACGTAACGAACCCGGTTGACAGAAAATTCGATTTTCTTCTCCCCTAGACTCCTAACCACGTCACCTGTAATACCCTTAACGCGGTAAGGGGACCTCCTAACACCCCCCTGTCCGCAAACGTCACTGCATACGAGAGATACCTGGGCACCGGTGTCACACAGGAACCTGGCCATCTTTCCCTCGATGATCACCCTTGCCACCAAGTCGACAGGTCCTCCGCCTCTCTCCACCCTCGGAAGGATGACATCTAGTAGGGGCCGGAAGTGGCGGCGTTGCCGGCCCCGCCGTCGTTTAACCCCGCTGACCGATGGCTTGACCTGCATTCCCGGGCGATGTGGTCTTCTCCTCCGCAGTTGAAGCACCGCCTCCGATTGCGACACTCCCTCGCCATGTGTCCAGTCTCTCCGCAATTAAAACATTTACCTTCCCTCGGGGCCCGGAAGACGCGGCGGCTCGCGGGGTCCTCTCTCACCGGCCGCCTCTCCACCTCCTCGATCCTAATGGCGGCCTCCACAGCCTCGTCAAAAGTTTGAGGCGACTTCAACCGGCATTGCCTGCCCACCTCCCCTGACAAGCCGTTTAAGAAGGCATCAAGGGCGCGCTGGTCTGCCTCGTACCGCGTCGCGGCGGCGAGCTCCGCCGGTCCGCCCGCGTCATAAGTCTGGCTGTTGACTTTCCTCACCCTGTCGGCGAAGGCTTCTAAGTCTTCCTGGGCGCCTCTCCTCATGTTGGTTAGCAGCTCCCGAAAGAAACGGGCGCTCCGTTTCGTCCGATACCGCTGCAGGAGTTGTACTTTCAGGTCCTCGAACGTCGCGGCCCCTCGGCACTCCTCCTTGCTGCGGTAGTATTCTGCTGCCTCCCCATTCAGTCTCAGGATCGTCGCGTTCAATCTATCGGCATCGGAGAGGCCGCCCAGATCGGCCGCGCGCTCCAACTTGTCGAGGAAGGCCGAGACCGACTCTCCTGGCTTTCCCGAAAATGCCTCCACCGTCGAGAGTAGGCCGAAGTTTTTTCGAACACCTCCTTCTCCAACCGCTTCTCCCGCCTGCCGCAGTCTCTCATTGTCGGCGCTGAGCTCACGGATCTTCTCGCTCATCTCCGTGATGGCCTGCTGTAGATCCATCTCTTGGCCCCCAAGACTCACTCTCCCCGCCATGGCGATCTCCTTGCCGCTGAGTTTCCTCGTGAAATTTGCCAAATCCCACTTCTGACACCAGTGTAAGGCCCCCGACTCTCAAGGGGCTGTCGACGGTAGTTTGGCAGGGATTTCAGGAAGGAAACTCAGAATTACTCTAAACAATGCTTTATTGCGTTCACATACTCTAGACGCCCGCTCCCGACTGCTGCATAATCACGGCGTCGCTTCCCAGCGGCCCCCTCCACATACCCCTCCCTCTGCCCCTCCTCCCCCATCCTTGGGTTCTTTCCTCTCGGCTGTATCGTCCACCGCTGCATTTTCCCACGGAAGGTGACAGAACGGGAAGGGGAGAAAAGGTGCGTATACGACTCGTTGACGGCGTCTCTGGAGGAATTCCATGACTCGGAAAGGAGGGGGGAAGTGGAAGGAGAGAGAGGTGTAGGTATCCGGTCTGCTTACTCGCTCTGTGCTCTTGACTGCTGACCCGCTCGGTGGCTCGAGGTGGGGTGAGGTGTCGGTGGGTGGGGGGAGGGTATTGGTGAGTTGGGGGGAGGAAGTTGAGTTGGCATTTGCGGTACTTACACTTCCATGCAACTTGGATGCGAAGTCTTAAATCTGCCATGTAGGACATCGGTGCAGAATGGTGCGAGCGTTGAGGGCACTGTGCTGAATTTTCGGCACAAATTTGGCCATAATTTTGCCGCGGACATTTTCGCTCGCAGACATTGTCACGAGCCGGACATAATGCGAGATGTTCTAAGTGCGGTAGGGAGACTTCAAAGTGCGCACTGTTGGCGATATTGTGGGACAAGAACAAGGTGCTCTACTTTTATGGTGAATTCGCATCTGGCGTCCTCTTTTCGGAACTTTGTGGCAATAGTGCTCCTCTACGCCGCCGTCTCAACCAATGGCTGGACCGTTCCCCTACTTCCCCCTTCTCCACTGATCCAGAGCTACCTCCCCTCCATTTGACTGTGCTGACTGGACGTTCCATCGCAGTGGCCCTCTCCTCTGCCAGCCACCTAAGTGTGTAACTCATCAGCAGGCATCGTTCGTTAAGTTTCGGCAGCTAGCCTGCGGGCCTCATTGTCGTGTAATCATAATTGTAGTTTTGTATATTAAACATAATGTGATGGTTGAAAATCAATTCGTTTTGGTCATTTTTGACTCATTTACCACTGTGTCAATTCGTTTTTCCACAATGTTCGTTGCAGCATGATTATGGCCACAAGGTCTCTACCCATTATTCTTCTTTGGGACAGGATGTAATGGCAATTCCCATTGGCTCTCTGATCGACGAGCTGTTCCATTCTGGATCATGACTTCGAACTCTGCTTTTGCGATGGCTAGACACACTGGAGCAAGGCGGCGTGGACTGCAGGACACTGGTGGTCCAGGTGTAGTCCTGATGTAATGGACGGTCTTGTGGCGAGTCTCTGGCGGAATACTGGGTGGGCGAGCTAGTCCAGGAAACTTCTCCAGAAGGCTCTTGTAGGGTGACGATAACCGCAAGTCCTTGACGCTGAGCGGAACCAAAGATGCAGGAGCTCCTGGGATTGCCAGTCCAGTTTTTCCATCTATCTGTCACTTAGAATGGCAGTCTGGCAGTAGCTGGTAGTGGGCGTAAAAATCAGCACCGATTATGGGCATGGCAACGTCGGCAATGATAAATCGCCACGAGAAATTGCGGCGGAGTCCAAGATTTAATTGAAGTGGTAAGTAGCCATAAGTCTGGATGGTCGTTTGGTTGGCGGCACTGAGGTCTAATCCTGTAGAAGAAAGGTGGTCATTCACCAGTCGTCAGGGAAACAGCAGAGGTTGGAGCCCATGTCGATGAGGAAGCAATGCTTGCTGATTTGGTTGGTAACGAGTAGGCGGCTTCCTGTAGGTTGGCAGCCGGTTTCCGCCACTAGCGGCTGCTGTCGGTGTTTTCCGCCTGGTAAGGGCAGGGTGTTGTGCAGCGTTGGGCTTGGTCCTTACATTTGCGATGATACCACGAGACACGACCTGATGTGGAGACTGAGCTGGAGCGGGATGCGGGAGAACCTGCTCGTGCGGTAGAATTTGCAAGGCCCCGGGACCAAGACCACCCGTGATTGCAGTGAGAGCATGCTTGAAGAGCAGCTACCTTCTGAGATAGGTCCTACAACTGTTGAGAGAGCGCAGTAATTGAATCGGTGGACGGCGGCAGGGAAGGTTGGCGGAGAGACTTCGATGATGTGGTCTGTGAGCTTGGCTACTTTGTCTAGGGACAAGCTCAGTTGGACTTGAAGAATCGCTTGGATGGCTGCTGGAAGACGCTGCAACCAAAGCGTCCTAAGTAGATTATCCTGAACTTGAGTTGTGCCTGCTTAGGAGCGAAGATGGTGCCGGAATTGAGTTGGAGTCCTCTCGCCTAGCTCCTCCTTGGTGAGAAGTTGCCTCACCCGCTTTTCTTCCAAGAGCGAGAGGCACCGAATAAGCTCCTCCTTCAGGCTATGATACTGACCTTCGATGGGAGGATTAGTAAGAATATCCTGAACCTCCGCGGTCCACCTGGCGTTGAGATGGGAGGCGATGTATCCATATTGTGTCGCGTCCTGAGTGATGCCCGACAGAGCGAATTGTGCTTCCACTTGGGCAAACCAGACGACAGGATTGTCAGGCCAGAACGGCTGAAGCTTTGGTGACACGCGGTGAACGCCTGGAGTGTGCACAGCCTAATGTTGATGGTGTGCATCACGCTCTCCAGCATCGGCTAGGGTCGTGAGATGATTTTTTGCTGCAGCTCCTCGTTTTCTTGCTTGAGGAGAATTAGCTGCCATAGAAGATCCTCCATGGTGCCTGTGGCGATTAACGAAAAAAAAAAATGCATCTTCTTCTATTATCACGATGAACAAGAATCACGTCGGGGTCACCAGGGCGGGAGAAGGCGTAGGAATTGAAACACAGCGCGCGTACCGTGAGCTTCTTTATTCTAAGTTTACACAATGCTTGCCGATGACGGTGTGTGTTATCCTGTTTGTAGTTTGGCCTTTATAAAGTCGTTGCGAACGTTCTAGAACCAAGGTCTCGAAGGTGCTTTTCCTTCCTGGACATCCAGCCGAGGCAAGACAGGGAGTGAGGTGTCCTTCGATGGTGGTTTCTAATGGCGCTACAAGGTTATGCAATCTGAATGAATTCGAGGACATTACTTCCTATTTTAACATGAACCCACTCTTCTTCAGAAGTCCAGGATGGGAACGGATATAGTCTTAAATTTGTGTTAATTTCTATAATTAAATAATTAAATGCACCATTGTTCCAACAAGTTAAAAATCGTTGTAAAAAAACTTGAATCAAGCATTTTTATGAGGCAAGACTTGAATTTCTAGTTGCTCGCACATCTCTAGCTTAAATGTAGTCAAATGATTGCTCGATCTTTGTTCTGCTCCTCTGAGGAAGGAGAGAGAATAAAGTTGTGAGTTTAGGATGCTTCCTGTTTTGATTGGCTTCTCACCATTTTCAGGGAATTCTCTCTTCAGCCATTGGCCCCATGTTGTAACAATAGATTTTGATGAGAATCGATGTTGTTGAGCTTAAACTAAAATAGTGGTATTGTGAGATCTATGGGATGTGTATTGTGCCATATTGGAACTCAGGAACTTAGATCCTACAGTACAAGCACTTAATTTATGGCCATTTTTTGTGTATTTACTGAGTCACATACCATAAGTCTTTAGAAATTTGTCATTCATGAGACTCCACTGTTTTGAAATTTTGCATCTTAATTTGAGAGGGGACAAATAGCAATTTTTCTTAAATTTGAATATTGAATTGAAATATAATCAATAACCTTAAATACTGAAATACCTCGAATATTCAAATACTAGATTTGGTAATAATTTATTGAATCTTTTCTGAAAAATTATTTACCATCTTTTTTTATACCAAGCTGTAACTTAGATTAAAAGTTTTTACTCGTTTACTTTGAAATTTAAATTAATCAAATCAGTGAAATAATATACAATAAAATCATTCTGAAATAACTCTGTTGGGCAATTTATTTGTTGAGGAGCATTAAAAAACATGAGCAAGAAAGCTATTTTACAAAATTTTATTTTTCATTATGTACTTCAAAATATTTGGTCGTATGGAATCATTTATTTCATATTTGACTTTTCTTGTACAAAGGATATTGTGCTTTTATAACAGAGAGGCATTAGAATTATTAGAAAAATATACAGTAGAAAACATATCAGGTCATTAATTACACTGGTCAACAAAAAAATTTTTTTTTTCTGTCCTAGACATGTTGTTGGGTGATGCTAGAGGTATTTTTCGTGCTGATTCCGAATCTGGACTCAGATTTTTGCTATCACGGTTAGTTTCCTTAGGACAACCGGATTAAATGGGGATTCAAGGGGGTTTCAGTAAATAAATAGTGAATTTAAAAAATGTGAAAAAATGGGTAATTACTTAGGATTTTCTCCCATATTTTGCATCTGGGAAGTCTCTTTTCAGTGTCCAGCAGTAATCTGCTAACATGTTGCTGAACTTTCCTTGGTACCGTTTTTCCATGTGTAAAATATCCTGGTGGAAACGCTCACTGTGTTCATCACTAACCACCAAGGTTTGGTGGAAAAAAGTCCAGGTGTGAGTCGAGGAAGTGAATTTTTAAAGAAATATTGCAGCCCATTTTTTGGTACGATTGAATTAGATTAGCCACCAGATCGCGATAATTTTCAGCCATGATATTTCCTAGAAAATGGTTAACTACATTTTTGAATGCGTTCCACGCACTTTTTTCTGTTTAACTCAATTGCTGTTGAAATTCTGAATCCTTCAGCACTTCCCTAATCTGTGGCCCAACAAAAATTCCTTCTTTGATCTTTGCCTCACTGATTTTATTGAATTTTTGTTTCAAATAAGTAAAACCAGCACCATTTTTGTCCATGGCTTTCACAAAATTTTTAAAAAGTCCTAATTTAATATGTAGAGGTGGCAAAAGAATATTTTTCGGATCAATCAAAGGCTGAAAAAGGACATTTTTGGATCCGGGAATGAGTGCTTTACGTTCTGGCTAATCTTTTTTCTAGTAATGATTTTTTCTGTCTCTGCTATCCCACTCGCAGATGAAGCAACAAAATTTTGTGTAGCCAAGCTGTAAGCCTAGTAAAATTGCAATTACTTTTAAGTCACCACAAATTTTCCACTTATATTTTTCGTAGTGAATTTTTTCTAAAAGTAACTGCATATTCTCGTAAGATTCTTTCATGTCAGTTCCATGAGCTAACGGTATCGAGGGGAGTTCATTTCCATCATGTAAGAGAACAGCCTTTAAACTGACGTTGGTGGAACCAATGAACAAACGCCAATCATCTGTGTTGTATTCAAAATTAAGAGTGTCAATATCAGAGAGAACATCATTGCAAAAAATAAGGTTGTTTTCTTGAGAAAAAAATAATTTAAATTCGTCATGGCGAGATCGATGCATAGAAATTTTCGTATTTGGATCCAGCAATTTCCAACCCTTTAATCGTGATCCTACGATTTCACTCTGCTTTTTGGACAAATTTAAATCACGCACTAGATCATTTAAATCCTCTTGTGTTATAAAATGAGGTCCATCAGATGTACTAGGTCTGAAATTTGGGTCCTTCAAGTTTTCGAATCCTTCATTCTCATATTCTTGATTAATTTCTGAATCTTCGCTAAGATTAACATTTTCCGGTGGTTCCGGCACTGGTAAATTTTCGGAGTGAGGGACCGGTCGTATCGCTGATTCCAGGTTGTTTGGATATTTTACTGTGTGTTTTGACTTCGGTGTAATTCCTTTAATTTTTCTTAAACAAAAATAACAGTCTGAAAAATGATCCTTAGGTTCCCGCAAAATCATGGGGACGGCCAATTTCATATGACGTTTTCCCTCAGTCCAACCAGTGAAAAGCCTTACACAGGTGCTACACATCACATGAGGAGCCCATCCTTTATCCTGGTCACCCAACGGACAGTCAAAATAAAGTTTATAACACTGTCTCAAAAAGGGAGTAATGTTCTGCCTTTGAGCCTTGAAAGTAATTTCACCGCACATGTAACAAAAGTCATCGGGGTGGTTCACACACTGTCTAGGCATGATGAATGCTAAGCCACTTCACAACGATTACAATGTATAAGCTGCACTTTCCTGCGAGCAACAAAATTCTCAAACCGTCTTCAGAGAAAAAACAAACGTCTTCACGCATCGGCAGTTAGTCACATACTGATGTGAGGTGGCAGCTGATTCAGCATTGCTTTGAACAAAACGATAGGATAGTGCAAGTTTAAACATGTTTTGACAGGATAGGAAGGCATGACATCGTAGGACAACATGTTTTGACGGGAAAGTTTTATTTTCACCTGCTCATGCTATCGCGATATATAAATGAAATAAATTACTACTTTCATTATAGCAAAAACATACATTCAGCTGTCCTAAGGAAACTAGACGTGATAGAAAGAATCTAAGCACAGATTCGGAATCAGCGCGAAAAATATGTCTAAGATGACCCGACGATGTCTCTAGGACAAAATCTTTGTTGACCAGTGTTATCTAACAGAAAATTATGCTTTAATTTGGCACATTACTATATTTTGATTTACAGTAAAAATAATGATATGATTACCAATTAGGAATAGTGTTCACTGAAACAACACCAAGTTAGTGGACAGATCTTTGTACCAAAACATGTGTTGTCAATATACTAGTCATAAAGTAATGCCACAGAGGTTCTTCAATAAGCAACCAATTGGTAAACATTTTGCATTTTTCATATTTTTAGTGTTGGAGAATTATGTCTTTGTTTGGATATATGTTGTGTGTCATATAAGCAGACCAACCACATAACTTCCCGACCTTTCATTTTCAACGTGTGTTCACGCATAGCAGGACATAGCGCTCGCCATATCTTTTGTGTGCTTGACTGAATAATCCACCAGTATCTTTTTTGTTATTGAAATACTGTTGTAAAATGTATATTTCAACATAAAGTGAATGGTCAAACATTGCTTATCTTAAGCACTATAAGTAGCAACATTTTCACCTTACCATTTTTGTTGCTCCACTGTGCCAAGGTTGTGCGCCACAAATTAAATTTCCTATCGTCTGCTTACAGTTCTGTGTCATTGCTGTTTGGAAGAACTAAGCTCCACCCTTTCTATAGATTAGTTTTGGCCCTAAATATTGACAGAAATAAAAAAATAGAAAAAATGTAAGTCATCTCCGGATTATTTGTCTCTAAAACTAAAAGTTGATAGAAAGTGCAGATCGTTATCTTATTATGACAAAATTATGGTTATATTTAAAAGATTACCTCTGGATCAACATTTATTTGAGCTATAGTTCGGACCTGCAGCATGCCATTTTGCTCTAACTTGTGGCATTCAAAGTGCCATAACATTGACATTTTTAATCTCTGAAAGCTAATATGTGGCAAATCATATTTCCTTATTATATTCTTCCTTTTGTGCCAAAAATTGTGGGAATCGGAGTTGGTCGAGCCACAGCTTTGGTTGAGGTTGTGGGGAATCACCCAGTTTCATATCTAATAGATAGCAAAGTATGGATCAGATCAAAGATCTTACTTTAACTCTTGACAATATTTACCGTCTAGGACATTTTCTTTCTAGAATATCTGCCAATTTTATCTAACACATAAACAGCCACATGGATTTCATGGGCTATTAAGATTTCTTGAACAGCTAATATTGGCGAAACAACGGAAGGCATACAATTGCAAGTTTCTGTGCGGTAGGGGATGGTAAGCTCTCAACCCTCGCAACTTTCAATACAGGTTGAGTAACGTGAAGAAAATTCCGGTCAGTTTGATGATAAACCCACGCGATAGGATTAATGTTTTCCACAACAGCTGCCGGTCCAACTATATAGGTCAAATGACAACAGTAAAGTGTAATGGACTAGTTTCTGCAGGCTTTTTTTTATTTACAAACAATTCCCAACAAGTAGGCACAGCGGCAATTTTATGATTATTAAAACAATTAAAAACTCTGCCTTGAAATAGACGAATGAAAAAAATGTGTTTTATCACGTCAGCAACCATTCATGTCATGACTTGTCATGTACTTGATAGTCTCTTGCCGTGATAAAATTGTCATAGACTTTATTTCCTCTTGCCAAGGCAAACTTTTCAATCTCTATAAATTTTCTTGATACAAAGTTTTCGAGGAAAACTTGCAGAAAGTTTACATAAAGCCTGCTGCTGCAAAGTTGTACATAAGGTGTGGGCATTTTTACAGCAGCAGACTATGGGACATAAATATAATCTAATAGTAAGACCCATTTCAATCCATTCAAATCAATCTCCAGCCAATTTATACAGGACATAAATAGTAAGATGGCATAGTTTGCCCAGTATAAACTCTCTGAATCATTTACATAAAATTATTTGGCTAATTGATAAACTGCTCCAGATTTGGATAAAATGATGCATTGCATCATTTCTACCAAATATTAAAAGAGGAGCAAAACTTTTTATTCAGAAACGAAGCCTGGTCTGAGCAGCAACTGTCGACAATATTTACAACCTTTCTTCAACTTATATGCACGACAAGCGCTCACTGGATTATTTTGGCACAAAGATGAGATGCTCTCGTAGAAGTTGTATCAAATAATTATGAAAGCAATGTTTCTTTCAAGAACAAAAGCCAAAATAAATAAAAAGTATTTACAATGAAGAATGGTGTGTCCACGTGGTTCTTGGGGAGCACTTGAAGTGATTATTATGTCAACTTGCCGAGCATAGCGCCACGGCATGATATTCGAGGTATTCGAATTTCGCCCCTCGGTATAATTATTCGAAATTTGGGATCACGAATAATTTCCAGTATTCGATTATTTGCAGATGGTATTTGCCCATCTCTAATCTTAATCTTGGCATGTTAAAATTATTAATTTTATCTTAAAATCTCATGACATAAACTTTTATGTCATTATGCAGATTGACTATTTCCTTCATCTTTTTATTCATTTCACTAGTTGACAAGCATAGGAGTAGTAGCCGTGTGCACATCACTTCCCAAGGGATATCAAAATCAGTACCACATCCCGCAGTGTCTTTGCAACCAACTCAACCTCAATCCCCCTCATCTGGGATCAACAAAAGCCTGACGCTCCTGTGGGGGGCCACGGGTGAACAGGAGTGGACCCCTGCACTCACTACTGGTAAGGAATCATTGGGATGGGAGTCATGAGTATGAATGAAAAAATGATGATTTGCC
The DNA here is from genome assembly GCA_963169105.1 of Ceriagrion tenellum. Lineage (NCBI taxonomy): Eukaryota > Metazoa > Arthropoda > Insecta > Odonata > Coenagrionidae > Ceriagrion > Ceriagrion tenellum. Next base: position 892,214 of record OY720634.1, read on the forward strand.
CACCTCTGTTTAGATTGTTTTATGAACATCAGAGGAAACTGAAAACTTTAAAACCCAATCACCTGTGTTGTTGATGATGGTGATACATTTTGTGCATAATCCATCCTCCTGATTGTTGAAATGCTTGCTCGACAAAAATTCATGTCTAGTTTGTAGTGGGATTACATATTAAAATTATCTGGCATCCAGTAAATTCATTCATAAAGACTTCCAAAAGTCTTCTATCATAGTGTCTTTAAGTTGTGGATTTTTTCTTTTACCTATGGAAATAAAACTACTATTTGCTTTGTGTGTTGAAATCTGCTTATATAGTCCATTACAGAAAAGGTTCATTAAAGTTAGTATAGGAATCTTACCATACCTTATCTGCTTGATGTACAATATATATATATATATATATATATATATATATATATATATATATATATATATATATATATATATATATATATATATACATATATATATACATACATATACATATATATATATACATATATATATATATATATACATATATACATACATATATACATATATACATATACATACATATATATATATATATATATATATATATATATATATATATATATATATATATATATATACATATATATATATATATATATATATATATATATATATATATATATATATATATATATATATAATAGCAAGTATTAATTATTGTGGTTTTCTGAATTTTCATGTACAAATGATTTTGTATTCCTATTGTTTCCAAGCTTTTGTGCAGGTTTTGTGGTATTACACCAGTTGCTGATATTATATTATTATTCTCATTTTTCTCTCTTACCACTGCAAGGTGCCATTATGTTGCCTCTGGGTTGTATTAACCAAGGCCGCAACATACAAATATTGAACTGGGTGGTAGTCCAATGGCTCCGATGTGGCTGCACGAACAGATCAATATCCCTTGTTATTTGGCTTGGTGTTAATGCCTTTCAGATGGTCAGGAATCTGCTTACTCTCCGAGCGTTACCAAGAAGTGCTGCTTTCTGCATGTTTATTAAGTGTTTTCTACGCAGGCCTAGCTCGTCCATTGCATTGATTACTTCTTTTGAGACTAGGCCGTTGGTGAATATCACAATAGGTATTACTTCCACTGATTGGGCTTTGTACATGCTCATCATTTCCACAGCAAGGGGCTGGTACTTCCTTCTTTTTTCAGCTACTGCATGGCTTATATTCTTGTCCAGGGGAGTAGTGATTTCTATGATCATTATATTGTGGGTGCGCTTTTATCAAACCAAACAATGTCTGGTGTATTAGCTTCCACAGCTCTATCTGTTATCATCTCCATATCCCTCAATAACTTGTAGAGGTCATTTTGCTATACAGGATCGGGCAGGTATTTATAGTATGGCACCTCTTCTTGGACTAAACCATCCTTCACGGCAACAGCAAGGTACACTATTTTGGCAACATCATTGTGATGTGCTAAGTAATCACGCTGCGAAAGCGCACCACATGCCCCTGACACACGTTGGATACTTTCACCTGGTGACTGGCACAGTCGACAAACATCTTTGACTGTTTTATCCCCCCTGATATGGCGTACGTAGTTGTGTGTGGAAATCACTTAATCCTGGATGGCAATAATGAAACCTTCTGTCTCGCCAAACAAACCACTTGCGGTAAGCCAGAGTGCCCTCGCCTTCTTGTCAACATCCACAGACGACAGTGCAGCTGCGTATTGGCCTTGTAAAGCTTTTTGCTTCCATTCCTGCATTCTTGCATCTTGGTTGGTGTAATTCGCCACAAAGTCTTCTGTGGATAGATTAAGCGGAGAATATCTAGCGTCCTCAGCATATATCGTTCGATGCAGAGCCCCTTGCTGACTCATGAAAAAGGTGTGGAGTAGCTGCACCTGTTTTCCGCATAACGTCTCTAGGCTTAACAGGCCCCGTCCTCCATCCCTCCTTGAGAGGTAAAGCTGGGCAATGTAGCTTTTTGGATGGTGAAGCCGGTGTTTGGTAAGAGTCGTACATATTTTTCGATTGAAGGCCTGTAAGAGAGTAGTGCTCCATCGAACCACACCAAATGTGTAAGTGGCTATGGGGATGGCCCAGGTGTTAATAGCCATAATCTTGTTCTTTCCCGTTAGATGCGTCCTTGCTATTTTAGTAATCATACCAAGAACTTTTTTTCCAACCAGACTTCTGATATCGTCATTACACATCTTGAGCAGCTGTTGAAGGCCAAGGTATTTATACATTCCTCCCTCTCCCAGACACTGAATATTCGTTGGGGTTCCTGTACGACTCCCCTCCTCACATGCACAGCTGCACACTTGTCCAAGCCAAACTCCATGAAGATGTCATCGCTGAAGCATTTCACCAAGTCGAACAAGCTTTGCAACTTATCTTCATTTTTAGCGTACAGTTTCAGGTCGTCCATGTAGAATTGATGTGTAACAAGGATTTTTGGTGTTTTACCCACTTCATAGCCCATACCCGATGTCCTGATTATCCTGCTTAATGTGTTAAGAGCCAGACAAAACTAAAGGGGGCTAAGACTGTCTCCTTGGAAAATACCCCTCAATATGGGAAGGGCACCAACTCATATTCCCTTGACCATTAGTGTGGTATGCCATAAGGCCATACATGTAGATAGGAGATCATAGATTGTAGGGTGAACCCTATAGAGCTTCATGACTATTAGAAGCCAGGAGTGAGGTGAGGAGAGTCTAATGCCTTCTTGTAATCAACCCATCCCACTGAAAGGTTGTGCTTCCTCTTTAGCGCCTGGTTGGTAATGACGCTGTCTATAATAAGGAGTTCGTTGCACCCTTGTGATTGTTTTCGACATTGTTCTGTTCAAATGCAAGGAGTTGATTGACGTCAAGGTGGGCGACGATAAGATTTGTAACAATAGAGGTTAGAAGCTTGTAGATTGTGGGAAGACAGGTTATTGGACGATTGTTTTTCGGGTTCCGCTTATCACCCGACTTTACCAGCATGTAGGTTATTCCCTGAGTTAGGGAAGATGGGATGAATATAGGATCCTGGAAGGATCGCTGAAACCAAGTGGCAAGGATGGCATGTGTAGCAGGGAAATATTTCCACCAGAAATTTTGGATGCCATCAGCACCAGGCGTTTTCCAGTTTTGTGTCCTTCTAACTGCACTCAGCACGTCATCCAGCGTGATGTTGGGAGCTGGCATAGGCACAATTTCATTGCAGACATTCTCTTCCTCTTGGAGTCAGTACGCCTCACTATTATACTCCTTTGGCCAAGACCATATCTCAGACCAAAAGTCCGCCATGACGCTTGGATCGGGTGGTTCACCCTGCTCAACCTGCCCACCCCGCTCTAGCTGGTGATAAAATTTCTTCTGGTCGGCAGAAAAAAGGGCATTTTGTTCTCACTGCTTCATAGACTCAGTGTATCTCCTTATACGACTGCCAAAAGCTGCTACTCGTTGCTTCATTTGTTTCTCTTTTTCCCGCAGTTTCCGGATGAACTCCTTATCATTCCTTCCTAACTTCATTTTTCTGGCAATTGTCTTCATTGCCCATCGCACCTTCTGACTTGCAACTTCTGGTTCCGCAAAATATGCTGCGATTGAGCCAAGATCTCTTCTCACAGAGAGTATGCGTTCCTCTATTGGTTTCATCCATGGCCGCTTGCTAAGATTCTTTGGTTTAGCTTTCCTGGGCTGGATTGGCTCATCGTGAATAGTTCTTCCGAGTCCTGATGAGACAGCCAATGCAGCACAGTTTACCAGGCTAATCACCTCTTCCAGTGATGTTGCTTGCTCCAGGTCCAGTGCAAGTAGAACATTTACTGTCCTAGTGGCATTTAAAGTGTGACGCGAGTATTCCACCCTTGGGATTCTCTGCTGCCGATTTATCGGTATACCATGGTATTTTGCCTACTTTCCTTCATAGATGTCCAGCCATCGCGTATCTGCACACTCTGCTGGTAATTGCTCATCAGTGCCCACCTCAGCGTTTTCAGTTGAGACTGCTGTCACTTCCTCGGCAGGGTCAACCGCCGCTAACTTCCTCCATTGGCTCTGATCAGCCATCTTCATCCTCGACTCATAGTTCATTCAAGGCTCTGCTTTTTATTGGACTAAGCTCAACTTCAGGGAGGAATTTATTTTTTATAATCACTCTCTGTTGGTCACACAATCGTTGCTCGGTTACCTGGATATCGGGTATAAGTTTCATCCATTCAGTGTGCATCCTTTTCCGGTAGCCACCAACACCGTTCCCCAGGTTCTTTGCTATATAGTACGCATGCATTACTGAGATATTCATCTCCTTAGTCCATTTCATGCACGAGGGTACAATGGGGGGGAGGGGCTCTGGGCTCTCCCAACCCACTAGTTTCCAATAGGTTTACGGTAGCTCTGAGTGGGACAGCACCGCAACCCCCATGATGGGCTGAGGAGGCTCTACTGTGGCTCACTGGCACGGGTAGCAAATTTGACACTCCAGGCCCAGTGCCAGAACCCAAAGCGCGGCCCTGCAAAGGCCGGTCACCCGCGTCTAAAATCCTTTGACTTCGTCTCATGATTTATATCCTCCGGTATATGCGGTACAGGGAGGAAGCCAGAAATCTCTTCTTCCCCGGTGTCCCCATAGGCCGGTTTCACACACCGGAAGCCCCAAGCAAGCCTGCGGGCCTGGGTACCTATTAAATTTTATACCCACTGTCAGGTGCACTATATACAGCTGCCCCTAACCTGGGAAAGATGCTGACCATGGTGCCGCTCACTATGAGTACAGACGCACCTGGATTTCATTTTCCGTTTTGGTCCACGGGTGGTATTTTATTTCCCACCTACCCTGCATATCTGCCGGGCATTCCCCTATCCGCCACCTGGGGACGCACTCGATGGGGGATGGAAAAACCCCACATGGGTTATTATCATCTTGTATCGTTACTTTGGTAACTTTCCCGCTCTGAGTCCTCGGCAAGCATTGGGTTTCATTGCCGTCATAATGGCTGAGGACTTGAGAGGGGTTTGACAGTTATCACAGCCACGTCCGATGCCCATCGGATTGGTGGCTACGCTGCCGTTGGGTTGTGAGTGTGGAGTAGACGGAGGGACCCAAGTATTATAGCCTTCTGCATGTGAGCTGCAAGTGACTCTGCCTGTGCCATGCAGGATGGAAGGCACTTGATGCTCTCCAGTAGCGAGCCCTTAACTTCACCGAGCACACCTATGATGAGGACAACCAGTTTAACTGAGTGTCCTGGGTACATTTGCCGAAGCTCAAAAAGCAGGTCTTGATATTTCGTCCGTTTCTCCGCCTCCTTTGCATCCATGTTCGTTTCAGCCGGGGCCGAAAACTCTTGGTCGCCTCCAACTGCCTTGTGGTAGTAAAGGAGTAATACCACCAGATGGTGCATTTATCGTTCTCCACGACGGACTCAATATCTCCAGGGGCATACGGCAGCACCGGAGTATCGTTGTTCAGTTGTGTTTTCAAATGGCAAGTTTGTCAAGGTTGAGCCGCTGCCACTTGGCGGTGCCACTAGACTTTTTGTTTGTCTTTTTTTTGTATCGTGAGTGAATGATGTATGAGTGTGTGTTGAAGTCTACCTGTGAACGCAGTGCGGTGCCCATCGAGACGGAATCTCCGAGGAGTCATCAGGCTGCCTGCCGCATGGGCCCACGATTGGTGAGTGGCATACACCCGCGAGGCTTAACGTGGCTCAACCTTTTGTGTCTGCAGTAATTTTCCTCTTGAATTTAAAAGTGACAGTCCACTTAAAATTATACCCCACGCTCGGAAGTGATCATATGGTCCTTCGGGCCGGATATTGTCAAATATCAGTGTCGAAATCAATAGGATTCAGTCGGTTTTTTACCCTTGCTTGGTTTTAACAGGGAACGTTGAAAATGCCGGCGATCGATGATTTGAAGTTTCGTATTGCATCTCTCGTAGCGAAGATGGGTCGTATTAACAATGTTGCTAAAGATTTCGAAAAGAATACGAGTGATGTAAAAAAGAGGAATCTATTACGAGCAATGACAGACCAGGTCGATAAACCTTCAGAGGATTTCAATGAGGCTATTCCGAGATTAGCTGCGTTGTACGCGAAACAATCCCCACCCATTGAAAAGGACAAAGAATTGCGTAAGTCGACTGAGGAGTTCGAGGCTATGTTCTACAATACGAAGGCAATTCTCCTCACTCACTTCTCTGATGTTGCGCCTCACTTAAGGTCAACATGCTGTTGTGGAAAGTAATGTTACTCATGCAGAAGCGCTCCCTAAACTCGATTTGATAGAGTTTAATGGTAATTTAATGCAATGGCAGGCATTTTATGATTTATACCTATCTGCGGTGCATGATAATCCTTCCTTGAGTGACGTGCAGAAGTTTTTGTACCTCAAATCTATTGTTAAAGGGAAAGCATTGTCGTGTGTTTCATCCCTACTTGTGTCCTCGGGGAATTATTCGGTCGCATGGGAGAGTTTGAAATCACGCTATATGGACCCTAATAGGCTGACAAATGCCTATCTGGAGGCTCTGTTTGATATGAACCCAATCATCAGGGAAGCTCAAGCTATTCGCAAATTAGGCACATTATTCACTGAGTATGTATGTGCGTTAAGCGCTGTGGGGCACAATGTCGAAAGTTGGTCGGTCCCAATGCTTTTTTTGTTGCGCCGAAAACTCAATTCCGTGTTGCGAGAGCGATGGGAAAAGATAGCATTGAACGCTGTAGAGCCGTCTTTACAAACTTTTTTTGATTTTTTGAATGAGGAAGCCAAAGTGTTGGAAGCATCTTCATCGTGCCATGCGGAAACTGGATTACAGAAAAGGCCCCATAAGCCAGCACAATTGTTTAGAAAATCTACGAGTATGGTTCTTAACACGGATAGCCAAAGAATCCAGAAATCGTGTCCAAATTGTTCATTGTCGCATTCATTGGAAAAATGCCGGAAGTTTTTGAAATTACCAGTGGGTTCTCGGCTGAGAGTAGTAAAAGCAAAAGGTTATTGTCTACTTTGTTTTAGCCAAGGCCATTTTTTAAAAGATTGTGAATTCAAACTGCCGTGCCCCAACTGTAAATTGTGACATAATGAATTACTTTGCTTTGCCAATCGTGGGGACTCAAGTTCGAAATTTGAGGCTCGAAAAGGGCAATGCTACGGCAGAGTAACGACAGCAAAACCCTCAATTAGCGAGCGCAGACCCAGGTGGGACGGGAAAAAATCCAGTCAGCGAGGTTTCCACATTTCAAACTTGTACTCATCGGTCAGAGTCTGTAGTGATGCTTGCAACTGCTGGGGCAATCGTATTGGATGCCAATGGCAAAGGTAGTGCCATTAAACTCTTGCTTGACACCGCAAGTCAGGGAACCTTTATCACGGAATCCTGTGTTCGGCGGTTAGGGCTAAATTCCAATAAAATTAGAACACCCATTTTCGGGTTTGGAAATAATAACACCGCAGTATCCTCTGGAATGGTCAGTTTGAAAGTAAAGCCTTCCTCCCAAAGCCTTGTTGAAATATTAGATCAACTAGGTGGTTCATCATATTGCTCAATGTCCAAAAATATCAGTCGTTAATAGAACATGTCCGCATATTGAGGGATTGAAACTTGCAGACCCGAGGTATTACGATGAGGAAAAGATAGATTTACTATTGGGCGCCGAATGGTTTGTGCGCGTGGTAGTTAACGCGCCAATAATTGGTCCCCCAGGTACACCAGACATTTTACCAACGTTGGTAAAATGTCTGGTGATCTGAATTAGTTTTTGGTCATTGCCTGATAGGAAAAATCGAAAATAAAGATAATAAAGTCCAGGTGTTCTGGTCAACACTCGGTGAGAGTATTGAAAGTTTACTGCAAAAGTTTTGGGAATATGAGGAACCTCCGAGCAGATATCAGTGCAGTCCAGAGGATGATGCTTGTGAACAACACTATAAGAATAATATAGCTCGTGAATTTAAACAATATGTTGTTCAGCTACCTTTTATCACAGCTATACCAGAATTGGGGCAAAGTTATGGTTTAGCCCTGCAAAGATTTTATATGCTAGAAAACAGATTGAAGAAAAACTCCGCTTTACGCGCAAAGTATAATGAATTTATGAAGGATTATATTACGCAAGGCCATATGATTGTGGCATCTGGTGCCCCATCGGTATTGTCTTACTATATTCCGCACCATTGTATTTATCGTTCGAAGGAGGAATTCTCATGATTTATGGTGTTTTTCGATTGTTCAATGAAAACCACTAATGGCTCATCATTAAATGATGTGTTGCATAAGGGTCCCAAATTGCAAGTGGATCTGATCGATATATTAATGAGATTTAGATTGCATGAGGTTGTTGAATCACAGATATTTTCCAAATGTATAGAAACATTAAACTGCACCCGGACAATTATGATATGCAATGGATATTTTGGAGATTTAGTCCCGAGGAGGATTTGCGAGAGTATTGCTTGACCACCGTAACTTATGGACTGAAATCGGCTCAGTTTTTGGCAATTCGTACACTTCATCAGTTGGTATGCGATGAAGGTATAGAATATCCAGTTGCATCTCGAATAAGCAGAGAAAATACGTATATGGACGACATAGTTTCCTTAGTTCGAACCATCGATGAAGGGTTAAAATTGCAGTGTCAATTAAAGAAGCTTTTGGATCGTGGAGGCTTTCAGTTGCGCAAATGGTTGAGCAACAAGGTCGAACTGCTAAAGAATGTACCCTCAGAATTTTGCATTCTGAAGCCGGAGGTTTTTACTTTTCAATATGAAAACCAACCTGCCGCGGAAAGTTTGGGTCTTACTTGGAATCCTAGGAAGCATAACTTTTCGTATAAGTTTGACGCTGGGTTTGGTGATGTTACGAAAAGAACCATATTGTCGGAGGTTGCCCGCTTGTTTGATCCGCTTAGTTTTATTAGTCCTATCACATTTTATGGAAAATGGCTCATCCAGTATCTTTGGCATAGCGGACTTGATTGGGATGACCCTCCTCCAGAGGAAGTTGTTGCCAAATGGAAGCAATTCCGTAATGAGTTGCCACTCATTTCGAAATTTGAATTACTTCGTTGCTTGAAATTAGACTCGGCAATTGACCTTCAATTGCATGCATTTGCGGATAGTTCGGAGGGGCAATCCTGCAGTGGTTTATTTATGAGGTGTGAAGTCTGATCAAACGGTTGCTACCTCATTACTGATAGCTAAGTCAAAGGTGGCACTGATCAAGAGGATATCACTGCCCCGACTAGACTTGTTAGGCGTGGTTTTAGCTACTAACCTTATTGAGTACGCAAGAGATGTATTGCACCATCACTGCGTAATTTCAGATGTTGTCGTATGGAATGATTCTATGGTTGCCCTTCAGTGGATAAAGTCGTCCCCTCACCGCTGGAAGTCCTTTATTGCAAATAGAGTGATGATGATTCAAGAGAAATTATCTCCAAACAAATTTCGGTATGTTCCATCAGACTCTAACCCTAGTGACATAACATCAAGAGGAGCCCTTCCTCGTCAATTTATCGAGGACGCGAGTTGGGTGACAAATTCTGAATGGCATGGGTTATTTGCCTTCTTTTTATCAACCTTAGCAGATAAATGATATTTTGTGAAACTTATATTGTCTTCTAATGAAACTTTAGAACGTTTGAAAATTCCAATATGACACATTTTAATTCCGAGTGCGATATACTGGTACACGGAGTCAACTTACATATCGTGTAGACTTCAAAATTTAAATACTCGAGTTAGCAGAAATACGTTACAAAGTAATTATAGAGCTGGAATAAATACTCGATATACTTATTAGCATTCAATTTTATAAACCACCAGTAATAAAAGCAGAACATTCTTTATACTACCCTGGGCCCGTTATGGCTGAGTCAACCATTGGAGGGGTGGCCGAAGGCTCCCAAACTAGCTAACCAAACGGAGTGTGATGACCTTGAAGTGGAAGCTCGAACAATTAATCTCCATACGGCACTAGAGCAAAATACACTGGCTTGGTTGTTGAAGTTTTCCTCATTTGCACGTTTGAAGAGGATTACAGCATATTGCCTACGATTCACTCATAATTGCAAGCACCCCAATGAAAAACATAGTGGTTATCTCACTACGGAAGAATTAGCGCAGGCTGAGGTGCATTTGGTAATTATAGTGCAATGTATTGAGTTTCAAAAGGAATTAGAATTATTAAGAAAAGAAGTAGTGCCCAGACGGTTAAGAAATTTGAACCCATTTGTAGACAAGGAAGGAGTCCTAAGGGTTGGAGGCCGATTGAAGCATGCCAAAATTGCATTCAACCAGAAACACCCAATGTTGCTTCGAAGTCTCATCATTTAACGACTTTGATTATCGATTATTATCATGAGATCCACCTGCACCCTGGGTCACTTCATTTGCATTGCCTTATCCAGGCGAGATTTTGGATCATAAATGCTAGAGAGGTTATTCGTCGGAGAATATTCCACTGAATTGAATGCTTTTGTGCAAACCCCAAACCGAAAGAGCAGTTTATGGGTAATCTACCTACCTCTCGATTGGAGAAAATTAATGCATTTTGCATAACAGACGTGGACTATGGCGGACCGTTTGCGCTAAAAATGGGAAAAATCCGCAAGGCAAAGATTTTAAATGGATATATTTGCTTGTTCGTTTGTTTCGTAACAAGGGCAATACATTTGGAGCTTGTCTCGGATTTAAGCTCCAATTGTTTCATAGCCGCACTGCGGCGGTTTATTGCTCGAAGAGGCGCCGTGACAGAAATTCATAGCGACAATGGCACGAATTTTGTAGGGGCGCAGAGAAAGATGGCAACTTGGAGGAAAGTAACTTCATCAGCTGACTTTAATAGTAAAGCTGAGCAGTATCTGGGTGATAGAGGAATCACATGGAAATTCATACCTTCTGGCAGCCCACATGTGGGAGGACTATGGGAAGCCGGTGTAAAGTCGGTGAAAAGGCATTTGGCAGCATCACTCGGCGATCAAGTACTGATGTACGAAGAATTCTGCACAGTACTTGTTCAGATAGAAGCTGTATTGAACTCGAGGCCTATTACTCCAGTTAGTTCGGATCCCACCGATTTCGAGGCTCTAACTCCCGGCCACTTTCTCCTGCAAGAGCCAGTTTACACACTTCCTGAAGAACCAGAGCATGGTCAAGGTGGATATAAAAGACAATGGATTTTATTGCAACAAGTAGTGGGGACATTCTGGAGGCGATGGCAGGACGATTACCTAATTACTCTGCAGAGGAGAGGCAAATGGACTACAAAAAGTAGTAATATCAAGGACGGTGACCTAGTGATATTGAAGGACCCGAATCGTAGCCCTTGTAGATAGCGACTTGGTCTAATAAGCAATTGTTTCCTGGGGACGGATGGCTTAGTTAGAGTCCCTGAGGTTAAAACCAAGCAGGGGGTGTATAGATGGTCAGTGAAAGACTTGTGTCCATTACCAATGAAGGATAATTACCTTTAGTGAGTAGAATTCGGTAATGTAGTAAAGTTAGGTTTGGGTAGTTAGTTGATCGTTGGTTATTAGTATTTGTGAACCTTTCCGTGGGCTTCCCCTTCCTAATAAGTCTCCTTGATAGCCCCCTCGGAGTGAAGATAAAGCAATCCTTTCCCCTTTTTTGTTTTGTTGTTCCATTCTTCCTTACCCATTGGTTGATTTATTGAGTTTGGATCATATGATCACATCGAAGGGGAAAGTACCACAATTGTTTCATTATCTATTTCTCAATTAATTCAATTAATTATTTGTCTTGTTTTTTTTTCTTTGGAACGTTGTTCCAAGGGCGGGGGAATGTTCTGTTGTGTTTTCAAATCGCAAGTTTGTCAAGGTTGAGCCGCTACCACTTGGCGGTGCCACTAGACTTTTTGTTTTGTCTTTTTTTTTTGTATCGTGAGTGAATGATGTATGAGTGTGTGTCGAAGTCTACCTGTGATCGCAGTGCGGTGTACATCGCGATGGAATCTCCGAGGAGTCATCAGGCAGCCTGCTGCATGGGCCCACAATTGGTGAGTGGCATACGCCCGTGAGGCTTAATGTGGCTCAACCTTTTGTGTCTGCAGTAATTTTCCTCTTGAATTTAAAAGTGACAGTCCACTTAAAATTATACCCCACGTTCGGAAGTGATCAATGCCAAAATGGTGTCGAAGATGGAAATATAACACCCGCAGGGCCGCATTGTGCCTAGCAATACAGGCTGACTTGGCATAATAGCTACAGCTGGAGAGAAGGTTGCTCAAAGTCTCTAGCTAGGCTCGGCACGCCCTGCATCTCGTGTCCGCATCCTCCATCTTGAATATAATGCGGCGGTACATGAGTGTGTTTATGACACCATCCTGGCATGCGAGGGCAAAACCCTCGGTCTCTGACTTTAGACCAGTGCAGCAGCGGAAGGCAAACGTCGGCTCCCTCGATAGCCCATGCCTCTCCATGTTTCAATAGAAACTTCCATGCATGGGCTTATCGGTGTGTGCCTTGAGCAAGGTTTTATTCTTGACCTTTTTAATTTTGAGCTGCAGGACATCTTCAACGGCAAGATAGACTTGTCGTCGTCGCTACCGTCTGATTTTGAGTCAAAGTCCATACTGGTTTCGTCCGCTGCCCTCTTGGCCGCCTGGAAGAGAAACTGGCACCTTCGTGATCTCTTACGAGACTGAGCAGGGGGTCTCTGCTTTTGAGCACTTGGCATGCTGTTCCAAGGACAACTCTGTTGTGGAGACACTCCAGCCTCAATAGCCCTCTACCGCCTACACTACGAGGGAGATACAGACTGGCGACGGAAGATTTCGGATGAAGACTTAGACAGATGGTCATCATCTTCCTCGTCCCCCTGTCGAGGTTCTGCAACTCGTTGACATTCCATTTCATGCATCTGAAGGTGTACAGCAGTGTGGGAACCGCGAACATGTTCGTGGCAAGAGCCTTGTTCTTGCCAGACAGCTCAGAACTCCAGATTTTCCTGAGAGTCTGTCTGTACTTGGCGGTGAATCTCTCCTTCACTGCTTCAACCTCCTGCATTTGGTATTGGGAGATGCCGAGATATTCATAGCTGTCATCGCACTCGAGGTGGCGAATGACGCTCCCGTCAACGAGGTGCACGTCTTCCTTGTCCTCCAAAAATCTTCCTCTCGTCAGGTGGATGGATGCACACTTGTCCAATCCAAACTCCATCCCTATAGGCTCAATGTACTCCAGTTCGGTGTCCCGGGCCACGCAAAGGTCTTTTGCGTTGGAAGCGTAGAGCTTCAGGTCATCCATATAAAATAAATGTTTGACCTTGTGCTTCCTTTCACCTGGCACACTGCACATGTATCCTTTCCCTAGTCGCAGCCTTAGCGAGAGAGGTAGGAGGGAAATGCAGAACAGCAAGGGGCTCAAGCTATCGCCTTGGAAAACGCCACAGTAGTATGATACCGACTCTGTCCAGATACACCGCTTGCCTGCAGTCAATTTTTGTCTTTTTTTGTTTTGTCAATGAAAAAACGTATCAGGTGGTCGACAGATGCTTTTAAATGCCTTGGCATTTGGATGGATGTCGACCAGATCTCCGAAGATGCGGTCATTGAGAAAGAGATATTCAACAGAATTAGTCAAGCCATCTCACGGTGGAAGTTAAGGGTTGAATCAATGTCCCTCAGAGGTAGAGTCCTGGCGTGTAATCAATATATTGCACCCAAAATATGGCATCTATTGCAATCGTATACACCTGAGGAACCTACAGTCCGCAAACTACGAGCCATGCTCGTAGACTTTATCTGGGGCCAGAGAAAACATTGGGTCTCTGCCAATATGCTGATGACGCCAGTCAAGGAGGGAGGCCTAGGACTGGTGGATGTGTCGGCCAAAATATTGAGTTTCCGATTCCAGCTTGCCCAAAGAATACTGTACTCAAAGCAAAGTACTCCATGGCGAGTACTTGCCTTGGACCGGATCAGAGCTGAATGGCTTATTAATGACACATATCATAGTTTTTAAACCCAGAAACCATCACAGCTGGACCTGTGCGAGATCGCTTCCATCGATCAGTCATGGAAGCTTGGAAAGCTTTTCAAGTCATTTCCATGATACCACCGACTGCCCGGGGAGCTGAAAGGCCTTTTTCCATCGGCTGGCCACCACCTAATGCTCTACCTGCTGTCAACTATTGCAGTAGAATGACAGAAAGAGTTATAACTCTTCCGCTCCCAAAACAAATAATATATCGGGGTCGATATACTTACATCATAGAGGTCAATGGCCCCTTCAACCTAAACACGCCGATTACTAAGTAGAGTGGACTCCTTTGAGAATGTGGCCGACTATCGGCGTGGATGCAGACATTGCGTGGAGGCTTTGCCATGGGGCATGGGCCGATGGCGTCTTCCTGCATCGCGTGGGAGTTGTACCCACACCCATTTGCCCATGGTGCCCCAACATAGAGGCAACAGATTGGCACCTGGCATTCATGTGTACGAAGGTCAAACCCTTTTGGAAGGCAATAATGAGGGGCGTAAAACACCTAACTGGACGTGATCAAGTCTTCCTTATAGATTTATACATGGGGATGACAAAGAAAAGCAGCTTCGAACTCAGAACCACAGCGCTAGTCAATTATATTATCACAACTTCAAAGGCTGCCATATATCAAGACTTAACATTGTTTTTTAAAAAGAAAAAAGAGGATGTTTACGACTCATTGGCACTGAAAAGGAAAATTAGAAAAAGACTCAAGATTGAAGAGGGATATCACCGGGCCAACGGTACAACTACTACATTCCAAAATGTCTGGGGAGTTAAAGATTTCCTGGTAAACAGTGCTACAGGAGAAATGAATGAGGAGTGCCCGATATTCACGTAATATGTAAAAAAAAAAACGTTATATCCACGTGAGAACTTGATATCAACTAGTTAGAAACTCCCTTATCTTGATCATATCCCTTACCTATCAATGGCCTGGGTGGACTATTGCAAGGCTTTTGACACCACTTCACATGAGCTTCTCATCGCTCTGCTGAAGTTGATGAAAGTCCACCCAGAAGTTGTGTCCTGCATCCAATGCCTGTTACCACTCTGGAGAACGTGCTTCGTCTTGACATTAGGCAAGCGGAACGTCTCCACTGGGTTGGTAACATACCACCGTGGCGTTTTTCAAGGCGACAGCTTGAGCCCCCTCCTGTTCTGTATATCCCTCCTATCCCTTTGTTTCAAGCTGAGACGAGGTCGAGGATACATATGCGACGTTCCTGGTGACAGGAAGTACAAGGTCACCCATTTGTTTTACATGGATGACCTTAAACTGTATGCTTCCAATGCCAAAGACCTGCGCGTTGCATTGGACACCGTACATCAATGCAGTGAGGCTATAGGGATGGAATTCGGATTGGACAAGTGTGCATCCATCCACCTGGTGAAAGGAAGAATATCGGAGGACAAGGAAGACTCGCAACTCGTTGACGGGAACTTCATTCGTCATCTGCAAGATGACGAATGCTACGAATGACGAATATAATATTCGGTTCGAATAAGGTCAGTGGTCTTTTTATTGCTTTTGAATCTCATGAAGATGTCGTGCTTGGCGAGAACTCTTGCGATTCTCTGTGAAGTCCCGGCGACGTATGGTAAGAGAGCGTATGCCTTTGCCTTCTCCTGTATTTTGGCTTCCCTGGTTCTCTTCATGGGCACAATAAGTTATCTGTCTTCCTTACATGCGATTCTATGCACCAGCTGTCGGCTGTAGCCATTCATTTTGAGCATAGTCAGGAGGTGCTGTTTTTCTCTGGCGAGCGAGTCAGTGCTCAAGATGGCATATGCCCTGTGAAATAATGTTTGGATGACTGAAGCTTTTTGGCCAGGATGATGGTGGGATTTGGCATTCAAATAATGGTCAGTGTGCGTTTTCTTCCTATATATTGAGTGTCCTAAACTGCAATCCAATTTCTTGGTGATGAGAACATCCAAGAAGGGAAGTCTGTTATTTACTTCAGTTTCCATTGTGAATTGAATGGAGGTATTTTGGTTGTTTAGGTGTTGTAGGAAATTGTTTCGATCTTCAGTCTCATGTGGCCGTATGATGAAGGTGTCATCGACATATCTCACAAATAGTTTTGGTTTCTTATCATAAGCATCCAGGGCTTTCTGTTCAAATTCCTCCATATATAGGTCTACAATGACTGGGGATAGGGGAGATCCCATAGCCGCCCCTTCACCTTGCTTGTAGAATTTTCCATTCCACGAAAAATAAGAATTCTTTTGGCAAAATTCCACCATTTTCGGAATATCCTTAGGAAGTCCTCTTTCAGTTAGTGTCTTAATACTTTCGATGGCTTCTTCAATTGGTATTCAGGTGAACAAGGACACTACGTCAAAGCTGACCAGTAAATCTTCTTCTGCATTCGTGGCCTTCTGAATAATTTCAATGAAGTGGGAGGAGTTACTCACTTAGGTGGCAGTTAGGCCTGAGAATGGCCACAGGCTTTGGGCTAGATACTTGGCTAGCTTGTGCGTTGGCGAATCAATTGCACTTACAATGGGCTGGAGTGGTATCCCATCCTTATGTATTTTAGGCAGGCCGTACAGCCGTGGAGGTTTAGTAGCTGACTGGAGTAGCGGCCGCCTCTCCTCCTGAGGTATTGAAGAATGCTTCAGGAGTTTCTTGATGTTTCTCTGAATTTTTGCCGTAGGATTTGACTTCAGTTCTTAGTAGGTTGGTTCGTCCAGCAAACTGACGATCTTCCTTTGGTAGTCGTCCTTCGAAATGATTACAGTTGCGTTTCCCTTGTCAGCGGGCAATATTAGTAAATCATTGTTCTCCTTGAGTTCACTGATTGCTTGTCTCTCTGCTCTTGTCATATTGGGTTTTTGAGGTCTAGCTTTCCATATAATTTGGCTGACTTCCTCCCTGATTTCATCGGCATCTGATTTCCGTAGTTTTCGTATGGCATGTTCCACCCCGGTAATAATTTCCTCTTTGGGTAAACTGGTCTAAACGGGACCCCAATGTTCAATGGTATGAGCTGATTATTCTGACAGTTTTATGTGTTTACCGAGAAATCCTGCTTTTTTAATATTTTTAATTTTACTGTATATGAAAAACAAATGAACTTATTAACGTGGATGAAAAATATAATGTGAATCATTGGAAAATACTGGTTTTATTTATTCTTCCTAATTCAGAAATGTCAATCTGCCAACAGCAAATGCAGACTGACCAAATGGAGGTATTGGACGGATTCCAAATGATGTTGGGAAGTATAATCTTTTGGAACGATGGAAATTATGTATGTGATTATATGTCAACAAAACCCACCAAGTTAAATGATGGATGAACTGAGCTGTAAGTTATTGATGAAGAAAATGAAACATGCTATGAAGGCTTCCGTGGTTTTCTCTTTTATCGGTAACTTTCATGTTCTTCCCATGTTGAACCATTTGTATGGACAACCCTTTCACTGGCATTCCAGTAGGACCTGATGAAGCAGACTGGAATGCCAGCGAAATAGTTGTCCATAAAAATAGTTCAACATGGGGAGAACCTGAAAATTAATGAAATGGGTGGAGTTCTTAACAAAGGATTGCGTCTTTCCCACATACTGTTGGAGTGATTGGGAAAGGTACTTGGCTAAGTAATAGGTAGGGACACCGATCCGACTAACTATTGGTTTAAGTGGAACTCCCTCCTTGTGGATCTTTGGCAGGGTGTATAATCTCAGTGGTTTGGCGGCTGAAAGAGGAAGACTCCGCTGCTTCTCTTGAGGAATGGATGATCCCTTGATGAGCTCCTTAACTTGCCGTTCTATTTTGGTTTTTATCTTTGGTCAGCATCTTCAACCTGAAGATGCTGACACTACTGTCAGCAAAACTGTTGTCACTATCCAACACAAGATGCAGTAGATCCCGAACAATGAAGGAGATCAATGTAGAGCACCGTGTAAGCCTTCGTTCTCACATCAGCACAATTCATGTTCAAAATGTGGTATTTGAGGGTCTAAATATAAGAGAAATATGGCAGTTGAAATGTTGCAGGAAATAGGATATGAATTGGATGGTGACATATCTATTTTTGAGGGTTCCCTTGGAAATAAAGTTGGTTTAATTACAGCTGCAGAATAGTGTTATTGAATTCTGAATTAGAATATTTGTTCAAAACCCTACCATGTTTCAGTGCTTAGCACTCAGAATTCCTGTGGTAAAATGTGGTGTTGGCCTCTATGGGGACATGAAGCTAAACTGAATAGACTTTTGGTTTTCTGAATGTTTGGTCAATATTTTGGAAACCCCAGGATGCCATGGAAAAGGCTCTGCTCCTCTCGCCTCCCCTTCTGCTCCCCTCACCTCCCCTCCTGCTCCTCTCGCCTCCCCTCCTCCTCCCCTCGCCTCCCCTCCTACTCCCCTCACCTCCCTTCCTGCTCCCCTCGCTTCCCCTCCTCATGCCTTTTAATCCAATCAATGGATGAACCTCATTAGCTTTTGATCTCAGTACTTGGTGTGCTGCTCTCTCAATGATTAAGACTAATCGTTTGATATATGACGTTTAAAATGTATTCGTCTATCATTTGCCATTTTTAGTGTTATGGGCATCCGTAACCAGCGGCTCTGAATTTTTGTCTTTGGGCATGATTTCTTACCTTGCCCTTAATATGGCATCAATTATGTCTTAAAAATAACCATGGCACCAGTCGTGAGCACTTCTGTGCTTTCTTTATCATATAGTGGGTCCTCAAAGAGAAAAAAGATTCTTAGTTACTTGAGGGTTGGTTGAAATGTTTTCCTGAATGTTGTTTTTTTTAAGAGAGGAAATTCATGACTTCATAGGATTCCTTCTCCGTTTAAATTTTGCCACTAAGTGCCCATTGCCTATTGATTTTTAATTTCCAACGGTGAATCATCTTTGAATGGATTGTTTGGGCGTGTTTAATCTCCTTGAATACTACATACCTGTGGTCATTCAGTGCATCAGAAAGAATTGTTCCGATTACTATTTTTTTAAATATTGCAATGCTATTCCCTCTGCATGGAGTATTTATCCCTCTAAAGGGTGATTTACTGTACTTCTTGTAAGTAATGTAATTTTTAAATGTCTCATAGGATAAGGCTGTGGTGTATACCAGGAGTGTGAAATTGCTGATAATATTTCTTTTTCTTGAAGATACTCTGAATCATATCACTTGTCTGCTCATCTGGTGTGGTATTCCCTTTGATATGTTCGGCATCTATGTCTTATGATTACTTTTTGGCCATCCCCAACTTTTTATCCAATTGAAGTGGTTTCTCAGTAAGTTGTATGTTTGGCTACCAACCTAAGGGTTGTCTGTTCAAATCCATTTGATATCTCTTTAAACACCCAGTACTAAAATTGTTGTGGCTTGACTTTAAAATGACCAGAATTGGATGTGTTGGTGTATCTTATGCCCTGAGCTCAGAATAGGCTCAAAAGTCATGTATCAGACCAACCATCTGATGTTCATGTGTTCATGAAATTAGTCACTTGTTTATTTATCACAGAGGCTTGGTATGGAATATTTCTGCTAACTGTGCATCAACAGGCTCATTATTTAATGTTATTGTATTTTCAATTTTCTAAGGGTTGTCCTTGATTAGTATTTGTAAAACATTAAAAATGAAATTAAGAATATCTGCAGTGCAAAAAGTAAGTTTTTACTCAGTGCAACATTACTTCTGTCCAACAGACACATTTAAAATTAGACTTAGAATACTGAGAAATAATCCATCATTTGTTACAGTCATACATTTTGTTCATAAGAAATCAACTCATGATTGAGAAGTGGCTTCATGAAATGTGAGTTGGTTGATGTCATTGTGTGTTATTTATGTATACAAATGATTTTATACAGATGTGAGGTACTTTATCATATGTAGAAGCATTTATTACTTTGAAAAATAAGTTAACATTTTTGCACAGCAGTACCACTCAAAATGAATGATCTATGAATAAATTCTTAATGATTATGGAATATTAAGTATTCATTTGTTTTATTTAACCCTCTTAGTGCGGCGGGCCGATATATCGGCTCATGTGCAAATAGTGTTTAACTTTAGTACACTAATATAATTACAATAATTTTTATAACCTAATAAAAGTCTCTTATTATAATTATCCATTTTATTCACAATAAAACAAATTATTCAATATATTGAACAATGACTTCATAATATTTTTTCCTGAGATGATGCATATCATTAAATTACCCTCCGCATTTCTCGCTAGTAGGTACCACTGGCAGAAGTCAGCACTTCAGAGGGTAAAGCTTTACCCATAATTGATTCATTTCAGTCTCCATACTTGATAGCTTATGAAATGCAGGCACTCTATGGCCTGAATTCATGCACAAAGGTCTCACGTGCTGGCTAATTTTACCAGTACTACCCAGCCCTTCTCCAATATATTGTTATTACCTGAAACAATTTCATGATTGTTATGATTAATGGTTACAATGGTACAATGATCAATATTGATGATTATGATTGCTTCTCTGACATGGAAGAGCAAAACTTTTTCATTGAATCTTACATTGTCATCACTTTATACTTAGTAATACCTTGTCAATAACTAGTATACCCAAGAAAAACTTACAAAATAATATCCAACTAATATTCTGATATAGGTTATGACCCTCTTGTAATTACTTTCCCAAAAAGTGCATAATATATTTTTGTTATATTTCAAAAATGTTTCCTCTGCCATTTTTTATTGCCTACTGACATTTTTACATTGCCACACTTATGTTTGGGCTATAACCTCTTTTTATCCCAAATATGTCACAGTATTATGGGGGTGTATATTGTATGCCATCAACTATTATGCCTTTACAACGTTATGTAATTTTTATGAAGTGGCCAAAAGATGATGTGGAGCATTCAATCTCTATCATGTGAGGTTATTCCTTTTTGAAATTTTGACAGCATTTATTTTGCATATGATACTTAAATAAGCATTTGTGTGTGTGTACTGTGTGTGATAACTGATGAAATAATTACATCATTTGGAATTTCCCGCCTAATTTTAGGATAAAATTCTCGTCTTTTTGTTAAAATGACTTTGTTGATGAAATGTATCACTTTAACACTGGTGTTTCTTTTTTTTTTGTTTTTCATGTCTCATGGATCCCATCAATCAGTCGGCAAAGTTATTATAGGTTTGACCTGTTCTATTTGCCATCTGCACTCTCACTGCTTAGTTGCTTGTGTATCTGATTATGGGCACTGGGTTTGTTGTGTTTCACTGTAGCTACTCCCTCTTGCATTCTCTGTTTCCCCCTCTTCTCTCTCCCTCTCCCATTGGACTTCTCTTTCACTATATATGTTTTAATCAGGGTGTGGCCCCTTAGAGGAATCAAGCGTCAGTTAAGAGGATCTTGCAAAAAAATTAAATTACAGAATGGGATGTATTCTACAATGAATATGCCAAGTGGTTGCATTGAAACTACCATATCTCTTCAAAAGAAAATTTTCGTTTGCTTGTAAATATTAAGTGTATGGTTAACTTATGTAAATATGTATTTTGGTAAGAAATTATGCAATGAGAGTTTGATGTGATATATTTGGGAAGTTATATTATTAGCTTCAGGCTGTTATTCATATTTACCTTGTGAAATATTTTTTCATTTGGGTCGGTACCCATCTTTTAAAATAATGAGAACTTCAACTAAATGACGAGGATGACAAGCTATCATTTGCAAATCTCTGGAGTAAGAAAGTTTTATGTTTTACATTTTGAAGGGTTGTCTCTACTCTTAACTCATTACTTTAACTGAAGTACTTTCATTTTTGAACCTATAGGGATTTAAATTTATTTATTGGTAAATACTAGACGTCTGATTTCATTGGATGTGACAATTTTTATGAGTATAACCACACTAGTTTAAATCGTGTCCCTATTGTGTGGGTTGAAAGTGAATTTTCAATCAATTATTATTATCATTTATTTGCCCAAAGATCAGGATGCAATTAATGACAAAATCATATATAATTGCATGTGAAATAAGGCACATCATTTTAGGTACATACCATAAAAACTTTATATGCACATCACAATTTTCTCCATATTATAACTGCCTACTATCTTATAACAAGTTTTACAATTTCCTCTTGGACCCAGTTTAATTAATTACATCACCCTTTATTCAAATACTCTTGCACAGAATAATACATTTTCTGTTGCGAGTACTCTTTTAATTTGGATTTAAAACAGCCCATACTTTTTATGCATTTTAACTCCATGGGCAGACTATTAAATTTGTTGCCCATTTCTTAAGGGCCAATTTTTAGCAGTTTAGTTCTGACAGAGTGGTAGTGAATGTCATTTCCTCTTCTTGTATGGTGATTGTGAAAGTCACAGTTATGGGCAAAACTATGAAGATTAAATAATTAATAGTTAATAAGCAAATAAAATTCGCCATAATAAAGATTAGCAAAACTGTTTTGATTGTTGAGCACCATAGCTGCCTTAGAAGATAGCATGTTGTAGATAATTTATTACATAAGTATTGGATATGTTCTTCCCATTAAAATGTTTGAGCTCAGGTGGACACCTAAGAACTTCATTGAAGAGACCTGTTCTATCGATTTACCATTAGATTTTACTTACAGACTTTCATCTTTCTTTTAATGTGAACAATAGACCATTTTACTTTTGTGCATATTAAGACTTAACAGATTATCACAGCACCATATACTAATTAATTCAGATGGTTATTTAGAACTTTTTACAAGGCAATCCTGTAAGCTTGATGATATTATTACATTGGTATAATC
Source organism: Ceriagrion tenellum (assembly GCA_963169105.1). Lineage (NCBI taxonomy): Eukaryota > Metazoa > Arthropoda > Insecta > Odonata > Coenagrionidae > Ceriagrion > Ceriagrion tenellum. Next base: position 914,960 of record OY720634.1, read on the forward strand.
AGCATATATAATTGGCTTCACTCCTGGAATTCCTGATAGGTGATTTGGAAGATCATCGATGTAAACAAGAAATAGAAAAGGCCCAGAATGGAGCCCTGAAGAACCCCTAAGGAGCTATAACACACATTTGATGTTAACTTCATCCCATCAACGCTAAGAGTTACTACTTGAGAACGTTTTGACAAATTAGATTTAAACCAGTCTAGGGAGACACCTCTGATTCCAATTCTTTCTAGTTTAGCAAGGAGCCTATCGTGGTTGACATGATCAAAAGCCTTTGACAAATCAAAAAACAATCCTTAGGTCTGCTGTTCATTGTCAAGAGAACTAAGTATCATATCAAGACCATCATATTTTGCCGACACAGTAGATTTTCCTTTCCTGAAACCATGCTGGGAAGTGGAGATTATACCACACTTTTCAACATATGGCATTATTCTTGCATACATGATCTTCTAAAACATTTTGAAAATGGCATATAATTGAGTTCAAAGTCTTACGTTAAGGGTGTAGATACTCAAATGAAACTCCAAAATGAGATTAATACTTCTGAACTTTATTTAGCATTGGAAATTTTCATTTAGGGCTGGCTTGAATTCTTTTTTGTGATTCCCTCAAACAACCAATCTCTGTCACCTATTATTGGGCCTGAAAAATTTAGTTGTTTTATTTGTGAGTGAATGCTGCAATACTGATCAGTTTTCAAAGTGATTTGTGCTCTTCAATTTTTCTCCAATCATCTCATCACCCGTGGTCATTTTTAATCTTAGTAATTTTCCTCTTCCCATTACTGTATCTTATCAATGGTTTAGCCAAGGTGGTGGGGTACACTCAAAAGAAAACATCCAACTGAAGGTCTCAATTCCAAGTCTGAGGCTTGCTAATGTTATGGACTTGGGAGAAATGAATGTGTGTTTAAAATTATATAAAGGAAAAAAGGTGATTCTGGTTAATATTCTTTTTTTAAACTCTGCTGGAGAGAAGTAGAATACCAATCCTGAAGAGGTTCTAAACCCATTCCCCACAATCCCTCTGGTATTCAATTAGATGCTTCGGGGAAGGAAAGATTAATACAAACCACATTTTTCAATACTTCCAGGGAGCAGCCTACTTCAAAGTAGTATGCAATAAATGAATAATTTATTTCCAAATAGTATTCATCTTTTAATAAAAATTATTTGATTTCAGTTACATTGTGTGTGATGATTTAGTTAGCGACATGTTCAATGATGTGCACTCATTTATTAATAATTTCTTTATTCTCCAAAGAACTTATAATTTCATTAAAGATAGTGCTGTGTGAATCAGGGATTTTCATTTCGAATTGAACCAAATCGAAAATCCCAAAAGATATTTCAAATCGAATCGAAACGATAATTTAAAAAAATAGTTGTTAGCAAATCAAATCACTCTAAAAAAATTTGCTTGCGAACCGAATTCTAAATAAAATGCAAAAGTTGATGCAGAGTTAAAGTAATGTAGATTTTCATTATATTTCAGTGCCTTACATTAGCTTATACATCTATATAGTGGCACATAGAATAGCACAATAACGTGTGGTCGTTTAAATTTTCATTTCACGTGATGAAAACATCTTCTAAACAGATGGTGTGCAATTCAGGGATGAGTGCCATGTTTGAATGCATGTAACGATTTGAAGACATCTATCTGATTAGAATAATACGAATCATTTGCTTTCGAAGCATCCCGATTGGCAGGCGAAGTGAATCAAATTATGCCTGATACGATTCGATTTCAAAGCATTCGCACAGCTCTAATTGAAGATTTAGGGTTCATCACATATCTGATTAAATAAATTACAAAAGCATGGGATAATGCTCTCTATCACAATAGTTGGCTGTGTATAAAAAAATAATTCATCTGCATAATTATGAGATTTCATTTGTAAAACAAAATGAAAATTCCTCTGAAATATACAGTGGAGTACCACTTTCCAAAATGAACCTGTTTTGAAAGACTGTGTGTAGTATTAATTTCATTGTAAAGTGAACCAAAACATAATCGAATGTCGCCACATGTTTTTTTGTCATAAAAATCCTGGTATGCCATTTTAAACTCAAATTATTTGCATTCATAACGCTCCAAATAATGGATGATAAATGATATAAATTAACTAATGCTTTTATTTGAATAGTATGAAGGTAGAGAAGCATGTAGGCTGCTAAGGGTCGCTTATGTGTTGCCTTACCATTCTCAATCCCCATGCTTCTCAGCAAACTTTCAACCAGCCATGTCACTGATGGATGGTGTAAAACAAACTGATTTTGAGTCAATTTGGTCTACTAGGCCCTAGAAATGATCTTAAGTTCATGTGCATTAGTTACTACTCCTCTGTAACAATCTGCCTTCCATCTCTCTGGAGATACGCACTAAATAAGTCAGTGGTATCTACTAAAATGCTTTCTAGAATTGATTGATGGTGAGTCCCAGGGAAGAATTACTATTGGGCCCAATAGTATGCCTGATGAGTTGCTTCTAGTTCATTTTCTAAATATCCCGTGGACTGATATAGAACCCTGGAAATAGAGTACAGGGGGAATTATCTATGAATAGGTCTCACTCACTTCCCAGTAACATGGGTCACCTGTCTTTTGGTTTTGGTCACTGATCTAATTCAACAGGTGTTTGGCAGTTCAAATTTTTGTGTGCATGAGTAGAGTTAAAAGTAAAAACAGACAGCAACTATAATCAGCATTGTTTTGAGTAGATGAAAATGCTAATTCACCATATCATATTCCTTTACTTGGGCTTGTTGGTCTAGCATCTAATTGTTGGGTATGACTTGATGATGAGAATGCATAAAATTATTTTTATGGACATGGCTGTTTGAAGGCATTGTGGATATTAAAATGCCAAAAATCTGCTTAAATTTTTCACAAATATACTGCTTGCTCACTATCATTTTGACATCAGTCATCTATGCTGTAATCATCCCGTGCCATAACAACTTAACATTAAAAAGTCCAAAAAAGCGGCCATAAATCTAATATTCTCTGGTGATCTTTCCTCCAAAACAGTTAAAAAATGGTGTTCTCTGAGATATTTAGGTCCGATCAGTGAAAAGATCGCCAAAGTTTTCCCACGAGAAAAATATCGTGTGTCATTTAGAACCCCAAGAAACTTAAAAACTCTATTTGACTAAAGCAAAGACCCGTTCAATCCTAAGGAGAGAAGTGGCATACATGCTTTAACACTAGAACGACGGACCTAGCCATTTTGGCTATTTTTGAAATTCATTCCGTGGCTGTATCCATACATTAACATTTAAAAAATTGCCCTAACGTGACTTTTCATCCCTTTTGAAGATATTCGCATTAAGGAAGTTACATATCTGCCGTGCGTATTTCTTAGAAAATAATTAGGGATTTGCCTAGAACGACTAAGTTAACCATTTTGGCTAACATATTTTTACGGTGGACGTAATTGTGTTCTAGCGATTTAAATATTTTATTAACTGAGTAACAAAAAACAGAAAATAAACAAAAACAAAATATTGTGCTGAGACAACGATAAGCGTTTATTTACTTGGTTATTATTTTTTTATTTTGCTATTTATGTGACTTTTCCAACTGGCGCATACGTTGTGTCGGACTCTTGGCTGATCGCGTAGTGCCTCAGTTTCAGTTTGCTGTAAGCATCGAACATGGCAGAACACAAGTGGCACTCTCCGGAATAGATCATTGCTGAGCTCAACAGTATTGCCGTTGACCAGTTAGAGGCTTCAGATTTCGAAGATGGAGAATTTGACCTGGATTATAAGATATTCGAAGACATTCAGAAATCGGAGGATAGTTCAAGTTGTAAAGAAAATGATACGGATGACGGTATGTGGACAAGAATATTTTTGCTGCTTGCACTTACAGATGAGCTTGATTTATTACACTAATTGTAGGGTCGTAAGGAACGTATTGATAACTAAATAAATAAAATATATGTTTCTTTTTCTTTATACATTTATCTTGAAATAAAAGTTTCCATTTATGTCATAGGCAAACAGCAGAAGCTTGCAAGTTCAGCCCGTAACGTTCAACGTGGAGGAAAAACAAGTGGTTCAAGAGGGCACGTTCAATTTTCTGCGAAGCCTGAAAGTCAAACATGTCATCCTCGCACGTCAGCTGGGCGCATAGGCCGTAATATTGTACGACGAGGACGTCATTTTTGTGAAGAAGATGCAGGTCCTAATGGGAAAAGTGGTGAAATGGAAGAGGAGGCAGATAAACTTGTTGCTCCTGATGGCACAACTTGGCATGAAGTCGATGTTACTGCACGGCAGCAGGCTGGCAGGTTCGGCAAGAAATATATCCTGCGAGACATTCCCGGACCTACACCTTATGCTAAGAAAAATGCAAGTGAAGATAGCGTTGTTAGCGCTTGTACCTATTTTTTGATAAGGCGATCTCAGATCATATAAAAAAATGCACTGAAATAGAGGCACTTCGGCAACTCAGCAATGAGAATTGGTCTTTGGAAATAAGTAAACTCGAGGCCTACATAGGACTGTTGTACGCTCGTGGCGTCCAGGGCTTGCGAAATATAGCTATATATAATAAGTCTTGGGCTTTATCAATTTGCAAAGCCACTATGCCAAGAGACAGATTCAAAGAAATCTCACATTCTCTAATATTCGACGTAAAGTCATCTAGACCCGAGCGTCTGCAAGTAGATTTGCATTATTTTCTTTCTTGTGGAATAGATTTATTGAAATTTGCAATTCTGCCTACAAACCTGGACCTTAAATTACTGTAGACGATCAGTTATTTCCATCTAAAGTAAGGTGCCCTATTACCCAATTTATGCTAGCCAAACCTGACAAATGTGGGCAAAAATATTGGCTAGCTGTTGATGTTGTCACAAAATATGTCGTAAATGGCTTTCTGTATCTTGGGAAATGTGACGAACCTAGCTCCGGGGAAAGGCAATCTGATTTTGTAGTGATGAAGCTCGTGCAACCGATTTTAGGAAAGGGCAGGAACATTACTACCGATAGTTATTTTAGATCGATCCAGGTGGCAAAAAAGTTAAAAAAGAAACAGACGAATATTGTGGGCACGGTAAACAAAGCAAGAAGGGAGATTCCACAAGCTATCAAGGCTGCTAAATACTAACAGTATGATAGTAAGTTTTACAAGAATAATGATGCTTCTCTAACTGTTTACCCGGGGAAAAAAAGAAATATGTTATTATCATGAGTACTATGCATCCTTCGATTCATGTAGACCGAAATCCTATAAAAAACTCCAGAGACAGTAAAAATGTACAATATAACGAAGTGGATATCGTTGATGCTATGGCTAAACTATACTCTCTGAAGGCAACTTCTAGAAGGTGGCCTGTTCATAGTCTCTACAAAACTCTTTGACTTGAGTGCAATCAATGCTTATGTTATATACAAAAGTATTACCGGTAGCCGCATAACGTGAAGGGAATTTCTGCGCAAATTGTCAGAGGAGCTTACTGCTAAGGCCAAGTAAGTCATACGCTCCCGAAAGCGATGATTCTGACTCAGATGCTTTTGATGAGAGTACGGGAAAACGACATTTTGCCAATTACGTCAAAACTGTAAGAATTACCAGTGTCGGAAAGTGCAAAAGATGTAAGAAAAGACTGTGGTAAATGCAGCGCCAAAACCAATTTCGTTTGTCTAAAATGCTCTGAGTAATGTCAATGAGAACATTCGCTAGTGCATTCCATGATCTATGCTGTGCAAGCCAAATTCCCTCATCGGTTCAAAAATCTATAATCCAGTGTTACCTTGCTGCTCTTTTACTGCGGTCATTGATTTTTTCCAAGTTCAATTTCCTGCTGCTTTGTTTTTATTTGTGTTCTGATCAAAAAGTTGAATTGTTTCGTGTCTGCAATTTTGTATCACTGATACTGAATTTTTCGGTACTTAAATTAGTATCATTAGGTCTTGGGCTCTGTATTATATACTTTTTCTTTATTTGTGTTTCTAATAACCAAAAATGTAGAATAAGTATCCTTGTTTCATCGAATAAATCCGAGAAATAAATATTGCTGTACTTATCAATGAAGTTGTTTTTCATACTATTACCTTCCTGCACGTATTCACCAGCAAGGCTATCAAATGGTCCTTCATTTAAGTCCACATCGCAGAAAAAGCGTTAGGAACTTTTTGTGACTTCATCCTTCAAAATAAAAGAGTTGACTCCTATACGGCGACGCATTACGTGTAAGTGACTGAGCTGACTGATTTTTTCGGGAATTTTTACAAACAATTCTCAGAAATAGTTTTTAAAAAACAAATATTTTTAAATCTTCTATTGCTAAAATAAAAGAAATATCATTGCAAATGATTGAAAAAATCAAATAACCCTTTTGTCTTGTAACTTTTAATAACGCCCGCGATCCGAAAATCTCAAAATGGCTAAGTCCGTCGTTCTCGTCAGTGTCAAAGTTCCGTCGTTCTAGTGTTAAAGTGTGGTGACTGCCAAGGTGTATATGTGGGGCAAACTGCCCATAACTTTAATGTAAGAGTCAAGGAGCACCAATCAGCCTATTTTAATAATTGTGAACTCAAGAGCAATTTTTCCAAACTTCTTTTAAACCATGACCACCACAGTGATTTTAATCTTGATATTTTATGTTTTGCAGCCCACAGACGTGTGCTTGACTCGCTTGAGCAGCTCGAAATTTTAAAGACATTACATGACCCTGACTCGAAGATTTTAAATGAGTATTTGTACCCGTCCTCATCTCCCATCCTTACAGCCGCCTCCCGAATTTCCCTCCCCCCTCCCTGCTAAACTCCCCGCCAATCACTGTTCTTGACCAACCCGCATCCACACCACCCTAATCACTCACCCCCCCCCCCTCCTCCTACCAAGTATATGTATAACACTTGGAAAACCCGTAAAAGCACCTGAAGATGACGCTCAAGCGTTGAAACCCGGGTTGTGTGTGTTTTTTAAGTTGTGGTTTTGTAAATGTCACCATTAAATCATCTGAAAGTAAATGATAGTGACAGTGTGTGAGATGAGAGTATGCCATGTATGTACATTTAGGCTTCCCAGCTGTCATTCGTATAAAAAATTGGGACATATTTTAGAAGTAGCTTATATTAACGAATCTGGAAAATTTACTTTTTAATAATTTACATCTTTAGCAAAACTGTAATTTTATGAAATAAGCTCATGAAAATAATGGCAATGCAGTAACTTGAATGAGTGACCTAACTACAACAAATGAGTGATGTCTACAAGTTTAGGAAGTAACTCAGAAATGTCCCTTTATGAGTTTTATGCAGTTCACCAAGCTCAGAGATTAGAAGTAAAGTTTTCCTGGAGTAATCAACCAAGAGGTCAAATGTATGCTGTTGGTTAAAACATATATCGTCCACAAATCCTCGTTGCATAACTCAAACAGATGAGCACTCAAAATTTGTACCAGTCGTCCTCTTTAGTTCTCACTAGTCATACATTTTTCAGCAAGGGGAAAGTATTGTGGTGATAATTTGATTATTTTATTATGAAAGATCACAAGCATAAACTATCTGTGAATCAGAAGAGATAGCGCTCAGTGCTAACTAAAAAGGAAAAAGTGTGAATTGTTAATTTAATTTAGAAAGAAAAAAAAACTAGTGATGGGTTGAATCCCAAGTTAATTGATTTCCAAGTCTGAATATCTCTTTTTTATGTCTGATGTTAATTCCAAATATTGAATTAGAATCCTGCAGTCACCAAATTATTAATCCCCGCTCTCTGTAATTAGAAATACAGTATAAACTCAATATGTACCTAATACATATCAGCCAGACTGAAAAATTGGCTCTTCACATTTTCATGTTTTGCATTTTCAAACATTGAAATAAACAGTGAAAAATATTTCTCTTTGTTTCCCTTGATTTCATCAGTCTTTAATTGCATAGTAAAATGAGTTTTGGCCATAACTATTGTTAGAATTTTTAAAAATTATCATCTGCATCAGAAAGGATTGTAATATAACTGTCGCTTCATATATCCCTATGCAAATTATTTTAATGTACAATCATAGTTTTGGCAAAATTTCCACATACCTTAATAAATATAGCCTTAATTGCCCATGAAAATGCAAACATCGATTATAAGTCATACACGAATTTAATGTTCTTAATATTTGGTCAGTAATGGGAGCAAGTAGTGGGTATGGGTAGGCAAGTATGGGTGCTGAAGACAGGCAATTGCTCTCAGCTTCTACATACATAGTTATGATGATAGCCAGCCTAACCATGCTTAAAACACCATGTCTTTATTGCTCAATCATTGGTCAAAAGTGCTAGGGATTTGCCCCATTTCCAAAAAAATTCTTCAAAATTTATTGTTTTCCATATTATAGGCTGAATATATAAACTTGGGAGGAAATACTATTACTTTCCAATTACTAGCTGCTTAACAATTAATCAGGCATGATTCAGCATATTTTCCACATCACCACCAGTCTAGGATAGGTAATGTTTTGGTTATAAATGGAAAGATTTTTTGGACCATTGGAATAATTGCATTTCGGTTGAGGAGAATGATACTATAAAAATATACCTTTAACCATTTTTGGAGATAAAATATGTTATCTATATAAACTCCATAGTTTTTGAGGATGACAATCTACTTTCCTCCCAGGAAATGCCTTCTCAGACTGTGATGGCAGTTTGGTGACCCAGTTTGTATGTATGTTACATTGGTCAGTGAAGTTTGTGAACAAATCATAAACACATTCTCATGCCTCTTTTTACTTTAACTATTTATGCTTATAATTCTGTTTGTTCAAAAAAATTACTCTTTTAGGAAATTAAATGATTATTTTTTAAATCTTTATATGCTTAATCTTTTGCCATCACTTTTCTTTGGGTGTCTGGAGGCACGTGGAACACTATTTCATGTAATGGTTTCTTTTTGTACCTACTTCAATTAGCTGAAACATAGGAGCTCTTTCAAGGACTACATATTTATGTCACCACAAAATCACTATGATTTTGGTAGCTTTTTGTCCACTCGAAATGTTAAAGAGAAACTTTGTTCATATGGACATGGATAGTTTATCCAGATCCAGTATTCTCCATTTCAGTTATTAGTTTTTTATCCTTGCTCTAAGTTACCTCACTTTTTCCAATGATATGAAGACTTCATACTAAAGCTATGAAGATCTTCTCCTTGTATTTCAAAGTGGCCTTGCATACTTGTCAACTCAAGACATACGTTAGATGAGGTTGCCTGGACTGGATAGTTGGCTTATAAAATGGTAGGGAGGTAGAGGGGAGGGTTAAGGGCTGAGCATCTGGAGACTGTGATTAGTATGACTCATGCAAGTGCCGTCACCAAAGGAGGAATAAATGGCAATAGTGGGAGGGTGGGGATATGAGTCTCTAGGGAGAGGGAGTGAAAGAAAAAAGGCAGTAGAAGGTGGAAAACAGACTTTTTTGGAGAAGAGATCTGCCAGGATCGGATACTGAACACAGGGATATGTCAGGGGAATGTTCCTTGTTAGAGTTGATAGTTCCTTCTCTTCATTAGCATATGTTCATGCTGATGCAGGCTTTTAGGGATGCCACTATTTTTGAGGGATAGTGGGTTTGGCAGACATTCCTGTTCTATTTTTTATTATTTTGTCACATATTTTTCTGTCCCTGTGCACACTTGAGAATTATAACTGCTGCCAATCCAAGTGAACGGCAGTGAGCAAGGTCCAAAAAGGATATGGAGCGAGTGTGTTATGCTGGGCCACCAGTGAGTTTTAACCAGAGGAGAATTCGTCTCTTTAATGGAAATGCTGCTAACAGTCCAAGCATAAATGACTGTGCCAGAGGAGAAATTAATTTAGAGGATAGTTTCAAGCCTTACTTGGTGGAATTCCTTGATATCAGGGACATTGCAGAGTCAATTATTCTATCCCTGAGAAATTAATTCTTAAGCTACCATTTTCCCATCACTAGAGGTTTAAATGATACAATGACTCATGTGGTGTTAATGACTGGATGTCTCTGGCATGTGTGAAAGAAGAATGTTATATCGTTCACACATTTTACTTGTACAATGCATAATATTTGGTAATTCTGATATGCTGTCTACTTGTGCGAAAAACTAAATTTTTTACTGACTCTGTTTTTCTGCCGTCGTTCATAAATATGAATTCCATTGAGCAGCAATTTCATTTGCATATTTTATTCATTAATATTTGAATTGAAGATGATAAGTAAGCTAAGGGAGCTCATGTACCTCATGGATTTCTTCTTATGAAGTGCAGCATTCTAAGTCTCTCAGGGTCTCATGTTTATTTTTTAATAAAAAAAATTGATTGTAGAACTAAATTCTATGTTTAAAATTGCTACAACTGTCGGGAGATATTTTTTAGAGAGGCATTTTGAAACCTTGCTGTTTATAATTTTGAGTTAAATCCAGGCTTATGCAGCTTCAAGGATTGAACCTGTAGGTCTTCCTTTGTGCTTCCATGGTGCATTAGTTGCTATAAAGTGGCCACCTTAGGCTGCTGTATAATAGACGGAAATAGCAACTTAACTGTCACAATTTTTCTCTGAGAATACTGTAATTCCCAGTCCATAAGATGTGTTGCTATAATTCAGGTTATGTTTGTTATGTATGAACTAGCAATACGAAATAATACACGATTGGAATGACCATTCATTACCATTCAGGGCAACAAAGGTTGTTTATTTAAACATCTCTATGGTCGCCACAACAGACGGGCTGGACTCTTGCCCAGTGGTCCACCAATGAGTAACTTCCATTTGAATACATAACACTCCTCCCTCCTTATTCTTGAACACAATAACTATTAAGAAAGACAATACAAAATATCACTTTCACATAAACTGAACATTATAACAAGTCAATATTCCAATAACACCAAAATTCCAATGATCATGGTATAACCTATTAATTAATAGTCAGAGAACATTTTGTAATTACAGATTTAATTTAATCACAGGTTTCCTAATACGGATAGGATAGCATCTTTGATTATTCGCTGTAGCTGTAGGTGATATAGCTATTGGAGTGGGTGAATTTTGTGGATCAGAACTATTAGGAGTACTGCTATCAGGCCGGTCAACTGTAGGTATTGGAATAGGTATGACTTCTGGCCCTACAACAGCTGATTGCAATCCGATTAACTGGTCTATGTGCCTCTTCCAGTTGATTCCTGATCCTAATTGCACTATATAGATTACAGGTCCTAGTCGCTTTACAATTTTGGCTTCAATCCATTTTTTCCTCCCCCTATAATCTCTTGCCTGTACTGGTTGACCTGTTACCAATTCTCTGGTTTTACTGCCTTGAGAACTAACTATCTGTGTACTTTGTCTGTCAGGTACTGTATCTTTAACCCCAGGTCTTATTAAATCCAGTCTCGTCCTAAGCTGCCTTTTAAACATTAATTTAGCAGGACTCTCATTTGTAGTGGAGTGAGTAGCATTCCGGTATGCCAATAAAAATCTACATAGAGCTATATTCACATCCTGGTTTTCCAGCAAAGCACATTTCAATCTTTTTTTAACTAACTTAACTGCATTTTCAGCTTGCCCATTAGTGCATGGATGATATGGTGGAGATAAAGTGTGTTTAATGCCATTTTGCTTTAAAAATCTAGAGAATTCCTCAGAAGTAAACGGTGGTCCATTATCACTTATAATCCGTTCTGGAAGGCCAAACCGGGCAAACAGGGTTCTCAATTTTTCCACAATTTTGTTAGCCGAAGTGGAGGGTACTGGTTCCACTTCCAGCCACTTACATCTATGCATCTAACACAATTAAATATAATTTGTTTTTAAATGGGCCTAAGAAATCCATATGAATTCTTTGCTATACTCTAGCGGGAAGGTCCCACGTATGCAATTTACTTTTTGGTGGATTATCTCGCAGAGCTAGACATGTTGAGCAACTCTGCGTAATGTCCTCAATATCCTTGTCAATAGAAGGCCACCACAAATAGGATCTTGCTACCGATTTCATTTTGACAATGCCCAGGTGCCCAGCATGTAATTCTTTAAGCATTGACTTCCTTAAGGACCGAGGTATGACTTATCTATAACCCCACATCAGCACTCCCTGTTCAATGGTTAATTCATTTTGTCTTTGAATATAAGAGTTTAGGTTATATTCTATTTTTTCGAAATTATTTTTATTTGGCCACCCATTGAGCACATAACCAAAAATTTTAACTAATTCTGTGTCTTTCTGTGTCTCAGCTCGTACCTCCTCTATACTTATAGGGATATCATTTTCTTCAATGCATTGCAAATATGTCCCGATATTACTTAGATTCAAATTTTGATCCAGTATACCATCAGCTGAATTGTGTATTGGCAATCGGAATAACCCATCTGCATTTCCATGTGATTGAGATTTAATGTAACATATGTCGTAATCATATCCTGATAAAAACAAAGCGTACTTCTGTAATCGACTGGCGGCAAAAGCAGGTACACCCTTTTTAGGTCCAAAAATAGCTACAAGAGGTTTATGATCAGTACACAGCATAAATTTTCGTCCCCATAAATATTGATTAAATTTTTTTACTCCAAAGACGAGGCTTAGGGCTTCCTTATCAATTTGGGAATACATGCGTTCTGCACTATTCAATACCGTACTAGCAAAGGATATGGGTCTCTCTACACCATTCTTCTGTACCTGACTTAGTACCAATGCAATTCCATAAGGGGATGCATCACATGCTAATTTGAGGGGTAGATCAGGGTTATAATGAGCTAAAACTTGAGCAGACACTAACTTTTCCTTAATTATTTTAAAAGACCTTTTACAAGCAGAATTCCATTTAAACTCAACATTTTTCCTAAGTAACTCATACATTGGACTAAGTATTGTAGCAACATTTGGTACAAATTTAGCATAATAATTCACTAACCCTAAAAAAGCTTTGAGCTGTGTTACATCTCTTGGTCTGGGTGCTTCCACCATCGCTTTAACTTTACTCTCAGCAGTACTTAATCCTTCCTTAGAAATTACAAAACCTAGGTACTCCCTTTGAGTCGAAAAAATTCATCATATTGGCTGGGACCAATTATGATACGTAGTTTCACTATCGGGAAATTCAACCCAAATGGCCGTACACTTGTACTTGCTACTCAGCAGGCTATGATTACCATGATTTTTTCCTAGACTGGAGAGCATGATATGATTATACATTCTTTAAAATAATTGTTCATATTATTCATGAAAGTAAAGATAGCGAAAATAACTGCCAGAGGAGAAGTGAAATCTTAAGCTACCATTTTCCCCATCACTTGAGGTATAAATAATACAATGACCCCCTTCCTTTACCAATGGCTCAGGGGAATATATACAAGCGGAATGTTACTGAATGACAGCATGAACTTACCTTGAAAATGACAGAAAGTGTTGCAACCTTGGTCATTTTGCATTAAAATGAGTGAGGGAATCAGAGAGTTATTTTTTTCTTACCATCATGGATATAGACCACCTTCTCCTTCCTTTAACATTGTCTCAACTTCCCCTCCCACCCTTCCTTCCCAACCCATTTATCCCTAACTCCCCACCTTTAACCCTATATATATATGTATGTATACCCGGCCACCTGTGAAATTTGTTACCTGATGATGGCACGAAGTTGCTGAAACCCGGGTCATATTTATTATAAATTGTGTGGATTGAAACAAAGCTGTGTTTATCATGGATATTACTCACTTCCACAGAGTGAAGCCAGAGACAATTACTTATGTTCGAAATGCTTTACAGTGGTTAAGGCGAAGGTATTTTTTAAACTGTCCATTTAATATCGGGCAGCTGGACTCAATATTTACTTCAACAACCAATGTCTCAAACTGGGAGTGACTCCATAGTACGTTGACATCTGGACCACATCATGGATATAGATTATTTCCACCAAATAACTTCTAAAACTTTCATATGTAAAGATATGATGATAAGAATCTGAATTCAGAATGATGTGACACTGTTTAAACTATGACTCCATTGAATGTTGATCTATTTGTCATTTGGAATGTAATGTCTTCTTTACGATTAGGAGATAAATACCTACTTTTCTTGAAACTCTCAGCTGCATAAACATGTACTTGAATCTCTTTGTTCAGTTTTATCTGATTTGTTACTATTTAATCCATATGTAGAACCAAGTGGCTCTTAAATTAATCTTTGGAAAGGACCAGGCTTAGTGTTGCTGAATGATGATGATGCTGAGCTCTGTTTACTATGACCTTTTATTTGCGATGATAAACCTCTGCACGATGGGGCTACAAAAACATGAAAATTTTGCAATTTCTGCCCCGTGAATAAAGTGATGATTGATTAAATTTTTTAGTTTAGGTATATAATTTCTGCAGATAAACACTATGGATTCTAAAACAAAGAGACCCGAAGTGTGAGACCTTTGGTGACAACATCTGAGGTTGGTTGGACTGGTGAGAGAGATGGAGGGTCCTTTGAGGGTCCATTGTGTTTGCCTATTAGTTTTGAGTGGCCAGTGTCTGTTTTTTGGGATAAACCTTTGGGGAAAGGGAGTATGAGAAGGAAGGAGAACTATCAATACCTTGAAATACTTTGCCCCCAGAATGTCACATTACTTAGGAGAATGGTGGTGGTTGGAGTAGAATTGTTGGTGATTCACTTAAAATTTCTTTTTGTCTGTTGTAAAATGGCCAATAGTAAAAAAAGTAAGAATAGTGGTAAGGTTATTTCCTTAGCATAGTTAGTTGAATGCATTTATTTAGTGGAGATATCACTAATATGTTGCATGCTTAATTATCTGTGGTTTTCAGTAGGTATTTGCTGATGATCATGGAGTTTATTTACCTTACTCCTTTTCCTACTCAACTCCTTTTTGGATACATATGAATTTATGAATAAATGTATGGCAATCAGTTGCTTGGAAAGCAGCAAATTGCTGCACGTTAACCATTTTATTTTTTGTAGTGCTAATGAAACTAGATTGTTGTGGAAGTGTGATTTATTTCCTCAATACTGGCATGTTTTCACTTTCTTGCTGTGGTAAATTGAACTTTTTGGTGCTGTACTGGTCCTAGATCATGTGATCAATGTCTCAAATCATCTAATTATGGACGCTGTATTACCATTTTGTGAAAAAAATCCATGTTTTGCACATGTATTAGCAGTTGATTGCAATGACTTTAAAAATGTGATCCCTTGCTTTCTCTTGGAAGCCTTATATCTTTAGATGGTGCATGTGAATATTGTAGATATTTGATGTTTCTACTTTCCATAATATCTCAAAAACTAATTATGGCAGAGGATAGATAGTCAAACCATACAATATTGCACTTTATGGAATTTTTTTTCTTTTTACATCCATTAAGGGTTTAAATGGAAATAAACATTTTTCTTCTATAAAAATACTGGGTTTTTACTCAGGAAAACTGTGTGAATGAGGAAAGTCTCAAATTTAAAAGCTTTTATACTTAAACTGATAATGTGAATTAACAATTTTAGAAAGTTTTACCAGTGTGGAACTACCCATTTTTCATCCTTAGGCAAGCAAGGATGGTTTCACCCTAGAGATGGTCATTATAGTTCACTTAAGAGATTAGTTAATTTGCAAATCTCTTCTTCACTTTCCAAATTAGCCATTTTTGGATTTGATTTTCTCTATTGTGGAAAATTTTAAAAAATATGTGACTTGCAGGATGTAAATCTATGGAGTCTATTGAGAATTAATGTAACTATGTACTTAGAGTCTACTTTAAGAAACATATGGTAGTTGCATACTACCT
Organism: Ceriagrion tenellum; assembly: GCA_963169105.1. Classification (NCBI taxonomy): domain Eukaryota; kingdom Metazoa; phylum Arthropoda; class Insecta; order Odonata; family Coenagrionidae; genus Ceriagrion; species Ceriagrion tenellum. The sequence goes on from OY720634.1 coordinate 930,711, forward strand.
TAGTATTGAAAATAAGACAGGTTTTTTTTTTTTAATTTTCCTTGTTGGGGAGGCTGTTAGAATTGTAGCAGCTTGCAGAATATAAAGATGTGCTCAAGTAAGACTTATAGTTAAAGCGTGAAATTCGGCTCTTAAGAGATTTGTCCTAAACCCCCGATCATTCCCGCCATACTCTCATGTATCTCCCCATAATATTTCACCAGTCCCCTACCTCCTAACCCCCATGTTTATTGTTATAAACTTGCTACGTCACTGATGAATAGTGTGGCACAAACTCAATGAGAGTCTATTCGTCAGTCAGGCCCAGGAAAATATTCAAATGGTCTTCTGATTGTGTACAATAGTTAATCCTCTTCCGTATCAGTCCTCCATTCATCTTATTTTAGATGTGCCCAAAATAAGTCACAGTTATTGACTAAAATGATTTTCTAGCATCGATTTATTTCCAAATTGGAACGATTATTGGACCTATTTTTATGCCAAACAAGCAACCTCTCTGTGAGTTTCTAAATATCTCAGGGACTACTGCAAAGCCTATTGCACTGCCTGTAACTATGCAATAGAGGTCGGTAATGTAAAGCTTTGGAATGAGTTAAAGGGAGACTTAATTTGCAAATGAGTGAGTCGCTCTCACTTTATGATGGACAGTTGGCCTCATGTCTTCAGCTTTTAAATTTCTTTTAATCTCCCTGGGCTACCCTTAGTGCTGACCTTGATGACTACTAGTTTAGGGAGATAATGAAAGTGATAGCTGCTGTGGGGAAACCTTATTCGGTAATCCATCCCTCTGAAAGTTAGAGGAAGCACAGCAGGGAAGATGATTTATCTGGTGTTTTCTCTAGGTAACCATTTCCTTGTGTCAAGCATCCATTCCGCTAATAAGTGGAGTTTCCCATGGAAACACATTACACTTACTCGGTCTTCTCATTGAGTGAGAAAGGGTATTGCTGGCTCAATGGAAATCCTAAATGCTGATTGTACGTGGGCAGTGAAATTCAGAAGTGAAAGTTTGGGTGAATGAATTTCATTGTGATAGAGTTGTTACTCATTAAATGCTTCCCTTTAACCATTGTGAATTATTGAGTATCACAGCAAGGGTAATTTCTGTCTGTATGACTGAAATTCAAAGTAAAAACAAAGAGGAAAGTTAAAATTATTTTTACACAGACAATATTGTGGTTTTGTCCTTATATATTTTTTTATTTTGATATTTGGGTCTAGTGTCTTATTGTAAGATGCAGCCCATGTACATCCAAAGTTTATAAAATTTCCTTAGCAAGTATGTATTTCTGGGTAAAGGCATTCTGATTTTCAGATAATGAAAAATCTGCTTTACTTCACATATATATGGCTCAGATACTTTATCATGGATCTTCGAGGTCATTGCTGCTATGTGTAATTCCATTTGAATCAAAAATTCCTGGTGTAGATTGAGAGTCATGACTTGGAAGAAAACATCTTTGTAAGGAGGACTAGGGAAAACTACTAAGCCAGCAGAGGTGATTCCAATGGTAATGTGACTAAAGATTGCCAGAACCTGTGCTGACCAATGTGGGTGATAAATTGTTCAAATTTATAAAAAGATACCTAACCCTTAGTTGCATTCACAGGAATGCATTTACAAATAATTTGTGAAATCCAAAAACAAGCGTGCAGTTGTATGGTGAGTTTTTGATTGACATTTCAGTGAGCAAACCCATTGCAATGTAATGTTTCATTAAAGCAAGGGTCTATGGTATGTCACAAATCTCTGACCTTCATAAACTTGTGGTATATTTAGGCATCAACAGTTTATATCTTATAAAATGGAAAATCTAGGGGCAATAATTTAGCATGCATTTGCTTGTATATCCTTTTTTGATTCTATCAAATCTTTGTAGTTTTCTGAACTTCTTCCTCTTTTCCCAATCCCAGTAAAAGTTCCCTAAAAGAGTAATTCTCAGTATTCATTGGGTTGTTTATTTTTATATTGATTATATGTAAATGAGGCTGTAGTTTGGTTGTAAGGGTCAATACTTTCCTCTTTTATAATGTTTATTTTTTCCTAGTCAGTTGTTCTGTTCTTTTCACCATCATTTTGAACCTGTGTAATTGCTCAATAGTAGTTTGTTGTAGCTCTAATTTGTGATTTAGCTTTATAAATTGTATTTATGTCACAATGGAAGCTTATCAGTTGTCTTGGACCTTTGAAACAATTTAGTACTGATAAGCGAGATTGGTGTAAACGATGTATTTTCTGGGTTTACGTGTTTAGGATCAATGTAATTTTGAAGCCTTTAAATTTTAAATATATTTTCATGGTGAGTTTTAACAAACTGTATAGTTTCAGGGTGAATATTGTGAAATTTTTCCATGTTAGAAAAGCAAAACTATTCAAATTCCACTTGGATAAAATTTAATACACGACCCGGGTTTCAACACATAATGTCATCTTCAGGTGACCTCAAGTAATTAAAACCTGAAGATGACATAATGTGTTGAAACCCGGGCCGTGCATTAAACTTTCTCCAAGTGGAATTTGCATAGTTTTTCTTTTCTAACATGGTGAGTTTTGTTTTGTCCCTGTATGAATTGTATTCGATATCATAATCACTCTATACTGATATAGAACTTAAATGCTGATAAGATTCCCTTGTGATGTCCATTTTTCTCACAGCATGATTTTTCAATCCAGATCTGTAATTTTTCTTAATGTATATTTTTAATTACTTTATAATCTTAATGTGTATTTTTTAAATTCATAAAATGGCATTTCTTACCTTGAGAATTTTGATAGATCTGGGAGTATCATATTTTTAAATTATTTTTTAAATTATGCCGTTCATTGTTCACAGTAACCATGCTCTAATAACTTCTTTGCATCTTGGTGAAACTTATTACAAGCTTTTTTGCATTATTACAACTGAAAGTACTGTCAAAATCATAAATTTTTTCTGTAGTTTTTTTAAACATTACATTCAGTGTGTAGTTTTATAAAAATAGCTCTCTACCTAAAACAAGGAAAATATAGACTCAGCATTCCTAGGAGTTGGATGAGACTTTTACTTGATTATTTGTTGCTCTGTACATAGGCGTGGACTGGAAATCACTGACCATTCCTGCTTGCCTTCCTATCACCACTGACTACTTTCCTGACATCAAGTCTCTTGTGAATGACTATGTGGTTTCGAATTACAACCTCCTTCCCGACCATGTCAATGCTGATTATGCCCAGCAGAGGGCCGTGTATCGTAAGCCCCTATCTACTGTGGAAGTCTTCAAGGAGCTAGTTTCTCAACGTCTTGCACAGGTGAGTTGAAGTCATGGTGTCTACTTTTCCTGAAAACTGGGAAAGGATGGCTATGCATAGCTTTTCGCACTAGGTATAACTTAACTGGTGAACTCCGACATAGGGTGTATTATTCTTATAGCATTTACACGTGAAATCCTAAAGGGGGAGGTGAGGTGGAGGTTTTCTCTGGAAACCACTTCTTTTTGTCTACGACTGATTATTTATCTTGTAAACTTGGTCATTTTGTTGTCAATCACAATGTATCTAGTCCATGACCCGGCATCTGCAACCCAGATTTTATGCTACATTGACTGAATTTATGAATGTGAATGATACCTTTTGTGCTAATTGAAAATATTTATGAACATATGCTGTAGTAAATTAAATTCTCTTCATAGTAGTGAATAAATGATGCAACAAATAAAATACATGCTGATTTTCACTGATGTTACGTACAATGATTTAATCAGGAGCTTCTGTGTGCTGTTAGGTTGGAAGAGACCAGCAGTTGGTTAACACACAGAGGCCCATTCGGGTCAATTTGACCATACGGGACTTTTAAAGTGTCACTACGTTCATAAATTTTGGAATAATGGTAAAATACACCATGACTTTTCATGGAATGACGTTGTTCATCTTTGGGTAAAATATTTTCTATGTACCATTTCATTTTCAGTCCGATTGTTAAATATTACAATGAAGGCCCGCCCGGGTCATTTTGACCCGAAGAGTTATAAGCCTTAGTTTCACCTTACGGTTCAATAATTGATGGTATTCCGATATTGTTCTACACTTTTTACATTCTTAAGTATTCAAATGCCAATGTATGCCACATATGCGCAAGTTTGTCTAGGGAGGCAGGAAGGAGGGGGTGGCGGATGAAGGGGGAGGGGGAAAGGTCGTGATGAAAACTCATTCACAGAGTAGAAGGCATTTAGCAGTAAATACTTGTTTAATTTTGCCTTAAACCTGGGGAGACTCTTATCTGTTTTAATATTGACAGGTAAATGATTAAAAAACTTGCATCCTGCATAGGATGGTCCTTTAGTAAACATGGAAAGATTATGTGTCACGGTTCTGAAATCACTGTTTCTCCTGGTATCATACATGTGCACATGATTGTTCATAGTCAGACCCAAGGAGGAGTGCTGCTCTTTCACATACATAATGGCATAGTAAATATAAATACAAGGAAAAGTTAAAATTTTGAATCTTAAGCCACCTTGGCTTAAAAATTGGTGGAAACAATTCGATATTTTGAAAGCCACTGAAATTAAAAATCCTTCGATGAAGTGTTAGTATGAACCTCTGCTGGAACAAACCTTGGCTTAAAAATCTTGAATACTGAATCTGGAATCCAAATCCTGCTTTTTCTTAGTTATATTTCCCAGTACCTTATCATTACCAATGCTTAAATATATAATAAAATATACAAATTCTAATCTATTTTCACATTCTCTTGTAAATTTATGAGCAATGAGTTATTCAAGGTTTACCCTTAATCTAAAATAAATGTTTAGCTTTATAAAAACAAATGAACTTAACAGACATTTGCTTGGCAATGAAGTCTATTTCTTTCTTAGTGAGGAATAAAGAAAGATAGTTACATATTCTTGTGAATTAGAAATTTACCAATGAGGTTTTGCTAAATAATTCCAGGAAGTTTTCTTCACTAAATTGAAGGTTTTTCTGTTTTTCTGGCTAAAATTGAACATTGTATGTGCCCTACCTCAGTATGTGAGTGGCTTTGGAGATGCAACCATGGGATATGTAATTTGCTTTGCTACAAAGATCTGGAGCCAGGGTTGGCACCCTGCATCCATATTATCAATCTAATGGTCGTATTTCTAATGTAATGACCTCTTCGTGATAAGGAAAGAACTACCTCTCTTTCCTTTCAACATTTCGTCTTGTTATTACGTATTTCTGAATTTCATCACATTTTACTTTCTCTCATAATCATGTTTCATGGGTGCTTAGAACCTAATAGCTCCTTCATCAATGCTCAGAAAGGTCCAGTTAAATTAACTTCGCTTTAGTGGTGCTAAACCAGGGCATGGTGGTGCAAAAAAAACGGTTTCAAGAAAATTTTGCAGCCTGATAAAAGCAATGATTCAATTATGCGTTGTAGGCAAGGTGTATATTTTTCTACAACTCAAAACTCCACTGGTTTAACAAATAAATCTGCAGGCACAATGATCTATGGCCCACGCATCGGCATACAAAGTGTTTGGGGAGGTTATGAAGGTGGCGTTGTGCACACGCCGTGCAGCAATATCTCAGCTAATATGCATATCATATGGCATAATGGATGTCCACCCACATAACCACTCAACGGCATCAAAATGGTTAAGTCAGAAGTTAATTTCTAACGAATTTACGACGGATGGTAGAATTTACAGTGATGTGGCGTATATTCCATCCGCACTACCATTTTTGAATTCGATCAAATCTTCTTTGAAAGGATTGGATAGATTTCGATCGAATCCCGACCACATCACTAATTCTAACATTTATTAAAGGATTTTTTGTGTAGTGAGGTGTGTATTGCTACAGAAAGAGAAATAGTTTGGCAGAGATTTTTTTAGTTGGTGCAGTGATTGTTGATCTGCATGTAGAGGGGGGTTGAAGAGGAGGGTAGAGAGGTGATAGAGGGGTTGGGATGAGGGGCTGAAGTGAAGATCGGTCAGAACCAGGACTATTACAAGGGGTGGACATGGGGCTGGATGCATTAGGGGTTTAGGAAAGGGGCTTGATGAATTCCAAAGTATCAAACAAGTTGGGAGGATACTAATAGGTAGGGACCCTCAAAAGTGGTAAATAGACTCGAGGGAAAGCGGTATAAAAATCTTAGTCACAGTGGGTTAAAAATCTCGAATTTCATGTTACAGCGGTAAAAAGAAAAATTTTTTTATTTCTCAATAAAAACAAAGTACTATATAAATGACATGAGTTGAAGGGTAAAATATTATAATAACACAATCCAATAAATACATACCTAATAGAACCTTATGTATACATACATATCACAGATATACCACTGTATATCATTTTAATCTCATGAATGCCATACACACATTGATTCCTCAATTCCATGCAGAGCTGAAGTACACATTTAGTTGCATTTCCAAAGTTTCTGGGGAAGCATTGGTTCTTAAGTCACTTAATATATTTCCATAAGAGGAAATAGCACACTCGCTGTCAACATTTGAGCATGGAACCCACAACGCCTTCACACAAGATTCCACGAACTCACTGTGGTCTCCTTTGATGCTCAACAATATATTGAGGACATTTACATTTTCACCTTCCTGTACTTTCTGTTTTACAATTGATTGCATGCAAAGATATCCTGGAAGTAGCACAGTGCGTACAAGTTTCTTTTAAAGGGGAATGGATGCTGCTGTCTGCAACCACGGTTGTTTCAGAGTTTTCAATTATATTCTTCTCATCTAATAGGTAACCCATATTTGAAGTGAACACTAGGGCAGTGTCTGATATCAAGAGCCTGATTAACTTGCTCTCCCACAAACTACCCAAATTTTCAAATACCTAGCTGATTAATCTCCCCCCCTTCTCACCACAGATTTAACACGATTAATGGCAGAAGTTGTCTGACTGCCTAACATTCCTTTGCTAACTACTTTGAAGTTGTTAAGCAGGCCATCAATTCTACTTTGCAATTTATGCGAGAAAGGATATGATGATCCCTCTAAGGTGACGATGGAGTCAATTATTTGTTGCTCATGTTCTTTTGGAAAGGCTGCACTGGCAGTGAGTATCAGAATATTTTGCTGTTCCTATTCAGCGAAGTATTTCACTGCAGCTCATCCTTCATCCACAGTCTTGCTGAAGTCTACCATATCCTGAATATGTTCCCCAATATAAAGAGCAGATTTGTACCAAGAATTCCATCTCGTCATAACTGGTGATGGAAAAGAAGTTGTCCTTGAATCATCATCTGGATAGCACTCTTTTAAGAAGGAAATATATCTATGTTTCCTCTTTCTAGTGTTCAAAAAGAGCATTTTTCCATTGGACACACACGTGTTCAAGTGTTGAAGCTCCGAAGAAAATAAATTTGCTGCAAGATTCAGCTTATGGGCCCAACATTGAACATGTACCATTGTAGGGTGGAGAACCTTACACATTTGGGCACACAAAGTCATGTACCTAGCTGAATCTGTTACGAGAGCTACTACATTATCATAAGGAATTTCAAATTCTTGTATCACAGTCATTACAACTCTTGAACATTCAGTTGCATTTGCCTGTTGTAGCATTTTAACTGCCCCGACAAATATCTTCTGCTCAGCAGAACAGGACAGAACCCTTAGCAAGAGGATGAAGACACACCGACCCTTCCTGTCTGTGGTCTCATCACACATAATTTCAACTGGTTGGCCTTTAACTGATGTTTTTATCTGGTCCTTCCTTTTCTCTGCAGCTCGTGGAGCATATGTTGCTTGGCAGGTATCAGCTGTGAGAATGTCTCCAGCTCCTGTAATTATTTAGAAATTTACAACTCTTTGTATTCAGTGTTGTCAGAGGCAAAACAGTCAAAGATAGCTGTTGTTTCTAGAAGCATGAGTCCAGTGATATGTATTTCGGTTACACATCTACAGGTAAAAGGTACTAGCTGCACAATCTCTCAAAAGGTGACGAGAGCATAACTCGCCCAGAACACACATTTGGTTTGGTGTTTAATTCAGGTTGTTACTTCTTAGGTGTGCAGTTACACAACTAGACTTGTGCTTTAAGAACTGGTATTTCCGTTAAATTCCTTACATTTATATGGTCCAATTAACAAAACTTACCTGGTATGTATTTATTCATCCATGCTCTAAAGTTCAGTTCATCTAACTTTTCCAAAGGTATGTTAGCTTTCATTCGAGCACCAACTGTGTCACATATCAATTCTTCTTTTTCTTGCTTGACTTATTTAGCGTTGTTGATTGAGTCAGGCATACACAACTGTCGCTTAATGTGACTGCTGCTTCCTTCAATTATTTTCGATTTTTGAACATTATTGATGTGCTTGCTGCTGTCCCTAATGTGTTTCATAATCGAATCTTTTCTACTCCAGTCAATTCGAATGTTGCAAAACTTACACATCATGATTTTGCTTCTAGCGTCAAGTATATATAAACCATCTCCATCAAATTCCTTTTGGCGAACATATATACTAACAACTTTGGGCATTTTGGTCTACAGTAATTCTTTTGGTTAGGCTTGTGCGATGAACGAATTTGCCCATCGAGGGTCGATGAAAAAATAATCATCGAGATATCGACCGTCGACCCCGCTATACCAGCGACGACAGCCGGCAAGTTCACCGGCCCCAAAATCACATCAGTTGGTAGCCTTGAAGCTCTCTCCAGTGGGGAAACTTGAAGCCAAATTGACGATGGCTTTTGCACATTTTGCCATGTTGTGGCTATGAAAACATTGGGTGATCCTATGCAAAAGCATTGAAATCTGGTGACTTTCGTGGCTTTACTGTGGCTCAGTTGTGGATGTATTGAGTCCATCGAGGATTTTGTCGAATAAAATGTGCGTGTGGCTGCCTCCAAAATCAACACAAGTGCATAGTCTCGCGTTTTATATCGTAAATTGGGGAAATAAAGCGAGTGCCGCGAGCGGCCATCTGTGCGTGAAAAATGGTATCGTGCTTTGCATTTGGCTGCCAAAACAGACTAAATAAGATATGTAAACAGCTACTAATATTATTATTGAAACTAATAGATATTACTGTCTTTCCCAAAGTTCTTCGGTGTGGAACATATTTATGCTCTGTATCAGTCGACTGCGTTCGATTTTTGTGTAGGTACTTTTAGCTTTGGCCTTGTAGGGATGATCTTCATGAGGGATTATAAGTCTCGTTTTCAGTTAAGAGTAGGTTAAAATTATTGATAATTGGTGCATTTTAATGATTTTTTATAGCTCCAAAAGGCGTGGTATTAAAAAAAGATAAAAAGAGGCACTCCGGGAGTGCCGACAGAAGTGAAAACTTGAAATAACGTGAGCATTTTTGAATGTAGGGAATAATTTCAAATGAAGTGTTTTATTAATCAGTAGAAAGTAGTTTCATGTATATAATAAATTAAATATTCATTTATTGCGCTATTGTACACAATTATTTTACATAAAGATATTAAAAACAATTTTTCTGCGTGTATAATTTGAAAATTTCACTGTATTTTATAAAATTATAATGAAATAATTTTTGAATTTACCGCGTAAATTTTAAAAAATTAACAAATGTATTTTTTGAATATTTCAAATTTTTCTATATATCGTAATACAAGATTAACAATTTTAAAAAATTCCAATAAAAACATACATTTTGAATTTACCGCGCACAATTTGTTCTGTGTTTCTGGATTTGAAAGCACAGAAGGCGCGCATGCGCTACATAACAGTTCACGAGACAGCTGTCTATATGTATACACTAGCGATAAAAAATTTTTCTCCACGTGTTTCCTTTTTTATATTTCTACAGTATATAATTGTAAACACTTCACATTTATAAATTAATTTTATGGCACAACATTCGAATAAGCTACTCAAATTGAACGTATTAAAAGAAATTGAGTTATATTGTACTAACTTCACTATTCTTGTATCGAGTACACTCTCCTGCACGAGTATGGACTATTATATTTTCCGGCACAATATTTGTAGCAACCCAAATTGAATGAACTAAACTGTATATTAGATATATATAATGTAATATGAATAAAATTATAATATAGTTTGTTTGACGGTGACGCGAGTCCAATGGTTTGTACCCATCCACAAGTACTGTGTATATAGCGAGTATACTGTGTATATACAGAATATACATAATTATACATATATGTAGTAGCGGTGACGGTGGCGCGAGTCCAATGTCTTTTTACCCATCTACAAAAGTGCTGAACGCGACATAAGAAGTTTTCACTTCAAAAATGTTGCCCATTTGCCGTAGAGTTCCTTTCGCAGTGAGTAGACTATACGTTTTGGGCAGTTTTGCATTTCATTATTACATTTATCATCTGTAATCCACAGGTCCGAACAGTTATTTGTAATGAAATATGATCCACTGTGATGCCTAACTGGTTGCAATTCGTGTTCGTGGCCGATTTTGGTCAGACCATGCTCACAATAGTATTGGAGAAGACGAAATTGTTTGCATTTCTGATATCCATTATTATGCACATATGTAATTAATTGTGGACTAATGAAGGAAACGAACAAAAATTTGCACCCAGCAAATTCTATGACGACGATTGAAACTACTTGGTATGCAAAATGGAAATGATCGTAGGTAATTGGTTTTACTTTATATTTACACCGCGCCAGAGTCAGATTTTAAGCCGGCAACATTTACCCATCATAAGTACGTGAATTCGTTAGTTTATCTTTACTTAGTAGTTTTTATATACTCGAAGAGTAATTGTGACCCATCAGTGACAGGTTAGGTGGAGCCCTGCTTAAATTACATTTACTAAGTCCAATTAACAATTTCGCTGTCTCTTCGTCCATTGGTGAAGACATGTAATACTCGCTGATCTATTTGGCGTAGTTATTAGTCCTTCGGCATCAGTGCCTGTAGATGGTGTCATGAATAAATGGAAAACACCCGTGGTTTCCGCCAAAAGATAGCCGCATCTCGGGAGACTAACGCAGGTCTCAGATCGCGCATCATTTAGCCGATAATGGGTGCGCTTGACGCCAAGTAGTTTCAATCGTCGATTGACTTTCGTTCAGTTGGTTGCGATTTCAATAAAGGCAAAGAATAGGGAATTTGCTCGTTTGATTTTTCTGATTCTCAAGAATAAAACGCTATGGATATGGAAATTGTGACACGTAGAATGGCAGATAGCTGATATTGGTATTACGGTGCACACAAGATCAGCAGGCAGACCGTGTTGGTGTTAGAGATTCTTAGGTGCACGACGCCGTCACTTAATAACAATTGTATTTATTCCATCCCATGCGGTAGGTATCAAACATTTTGAACCCTGGAAGTGGCCATTGAATAGGACGAATTTTATTATGTGTGTTTATGCAAGTCAAAATAAAACCTAGAAATTTTTCATTTATATTTTGCAAAATATCATGCGGAAAGTTAAAAATAGCTGAAATTTTGTAAAAAAATCGTGCTAAAAACCAAAATAAGTTAAATTTCGCGCATAAAAATTTATTCGCGAAATTTCGGTGAATTTCGCAACCGTTAAAATAGCTAATTATAACTTATAGATACTTCACGCATCAAAATTACAACTTTCTTACTCGTTAAAACAAATTCGTGCAAAAACCCATTCGAGAAATTCCAGGGTCCCTACTAATTGGTAATAGAGGGAGGCTTGGAGAAAATTTGGACTCACATCCCTCCACCCCATGTAAAATAAAAATGTGTTACTTAGAAAACAACTAGGACTTCAGTGTGCACACTCAAGCTTCAACTGACTGAGCCTGAGTTAGGTTTCTACATCTACATATTACCCCACGAGCCTCCGCATGGGCATGTGGCAGGGGGTGGTAGGTCACCAGCCATGTAAAGATATAAAATTTTTGGGGGTGAAATGGTGACATGTACTTTATTGTGTATTTAGAGGAGCTCAGTTCTTATTTTGGTCGCTTATTGTGCGTGGAAAGAACAAGTTTTTGTACCTATCTGTTCGGCAGAGTATCTCTCTGTCTGAAACATACCAGTTCTGAGAATCTCAAGCAGCCTAAGCCTAGCGTGCAGCCTCCATGTCTCTAGGAGCTCCCACCTTAATACCTCTAGGAGTTGTGACACATAATATGTTCATACTTGGCAATTTTTAACGAAGCATGCTGCATATTTTGTTAATTTTTTTGGTTAAATCTTTATGATCAGGGTCTGAAATGCTCATGGCATATTCAAGGTGTGGCCTAACCAGAGGGAAGTAGTATCTCTCTTTTACTTTTTCATCCGAGGACCTTCCTATTATACGCTTACCAAAACCTAGTTTCTTTAATGCTGTGCTGCATATGTTTTGTATGTTTGTTCCCCACGATATATCTGAGGTTAAGGTAATCCCAAGATATTTTATTGTATTTGACAATTACATGTTTACTCCACCCACGGTGTAGATATTGCTTTTGTGTGATGACTTTCGCAGGAAGTGAACTGTGGTGCATTTACTAATATTTAGATCTAAACCCCACTCCTGGCACCACGAATGAACGTTGTTAAGGTCAGATGACAGAACTTTGAAGTCAGCGTCTTCTCTTATTTCACAGTATTTTGCTGTTTCTTCTGCAAATAATCTTGATTTACTGCTAATTGGTGAACTTTGGTCATTTTTATAAATAATGAATAAAAGAGGGCCAATCACGTTTCCTCGAGGAACACCAGAAGTGACTTCAACCATGTCAGAGCTAAAACCGTCAATAACTACTTTTTGTTTTCGATCATTGAGAAATTCCCTTATCCAGTTCACTATTGTTTTATTAACTCCGCATGAATACATTCTATAAATGAGTTTTTTGTGAGGAAACTTGTCAAATGCTTTCTTAAAATCAAGGAATATGGCGTCGATTTCACCTGATTTTAGGATATCATGAAGGAAGAGCGCAAGCTGTGTTTCACAGGACCTGCCCTTATGGAAGCCATGCTGACTGCTGTGTAAGAAGTTATGATTATCCAGGAATGCCATAATATTGCTAACGACAATGTGTTCTAGGATCTTGCTTAAAAGTGATGTTAACAATATAGGCCTATAATTTCCTGGGTCACTTCTATTTCCTTTTTTAAATATCAGTGTGACGTTGGCTATTTTCCAGTCTTGTGGCACCTTGCCTTCGGATAACGTTTTGCTAAATATAATTTCTAATAATTGTGCAATCTGTGGTGCTAACTCCTTGAGCACGCATGCAGGTATTTCTTCTGTACTTGGGGACTTGTTACTTTTAATCTAACGCAGTTGTTTAATTATTCCATCAGGCTGAATTGTTATGTCTGCCAGCGTCTCGTTGAAGACAGGAATGTCTAAATTGTGAATTGTGTCGTCCTTAGTGAATACACTTTTGAAGTAGGTAGTGGTTTAATAAGTTGGCCTTGCCCCCTGGTAGATTTTGCCCTTTGGAGATAGAATCCTCCCTTATTTAATGCCTGTAATTGATCCAGTGAAGCATTTCTTTTTGCACGCCACAGTAGGAGACAATATGCATATTGAACCATTCATATTATGTATGCATTTTGAAATGTTGAGATGGTGTTGTAGGGAAATTTAGAGGTTGGCTAATTAAATAGTACATTTGGGATAATAGGCCTTTCAGTGAGCAAATATGACAAAGTCGCAGCTTTGGATTAGCAGTCAATGCAAATCTCAACCTCCAAATCAATCCATTTATTTATCATGTATTTCGATGAAATTTGCTGTCAAGTATCTATTATTACATTACATGATATAATAAAACTGAACTTTAAATTAAAAACAAATCCTTTCTCTTATTCTACTATTAATTCAATTTGATGTGGCATATATAAACGTTAATAATCACTTGGCATATCACGGTGTGGCCATGTTTGGCACAAGGAACATGTTTGATGGGGGTCCAGTTTTGAAACAGTGAAAGGAAATTCCATCATGTATAATCCTGGATACCATTTCTTTAGCCCCAGGACAAATTGTATTTAAGCGATAGTGTTCATGGGACAATTCTTGCTTGATGTCAAAAACCTAATTAAAAGCTATTATAATTCCACAGCCTGGTAAAATCATGACTTGAAATTGGTGAGTTTTTTATTAAAGACTTTGATGTTTGAAGGTAAATATTTGTAAATAGCAGCAGAAGACAACAGCGTAAAATTAAATTACATTTGGCGATTGGCAAAGCGGTGTAAAAATTTGAATACCATGTAAATTTGATCTGTGTTGTGGGCAGCTGAGCTAAGCAACTCGTAGACTGCAGTTGATCAGGGATACCTGTATGTACTCATGAAACTTATCTTAAGTACTTATGAAAAAAATCCTAGTCACCCACAAATCACCACATGCCACTTCCATGGAATAAGTGGTACCCCTAGGTATAATCCTTGACTGGGGAAGACTGCTTGCTTCATGTTATGTGAGTAATGCCATATAAAAACAAGCACATCTTCCTAGATGCTGACCTTCAATTGTTCATCTTGTCCTTTAATCCCCTCTTTGATTATGAAATAGTTTATAGAGAATAGAATCCTTTCCTGAGATTTCCCTCCTAGGAGGGAGGGTAGGAAAAATGTTGGGGCATGAGTAAAGACTGCTGACTTGATATTTCTCAAATTATAGCAAAGCACTTGTAGATGCAATTAGGCAGATGCTGACTTTGCAGCTTGTATTTTGTCAATGATAAAGATTCATTGTGTGGTTTTCTGATGAAAGATCATAGTGAGGGAATTCTTTTCTTTATGAATCTTCAACCAAAAACGTAAACTTGATCCTGTATTGAAGTATGATTTAGTTTGTTCCCGGCGAAAAATTGGAGGAAGTCTTCTCGGGTCTTCCACCAGATAAGTTTTTTACTGCCTACGTTGTACAAGTGTTGAAGTAAAATCAGTGGTTCAGTGATTCATTTTTACTGGGTTAAAATCCTTTCCTTCTGTGTACAAGTTAAGCTTCATACCATGTTCTATGAAGTTAGGTGCCGATTTGTGAAATGTGTTAATTAGAATATTAATTGTGGGAAGCCACATTTCGCAAATTTTCACTGCCTATAGCTTATTGCTGGTTATCCCATAATTTCTTCTTGTTGTAGCCAGTATTCTCTTTTCTTTAATTTAAATACCCTTTATATCTCCGTACTGGTTCCCTTCTTCATTGACTCTTTTGAATCTTGGTGATTCCTTTCAGGGTTTTCAGCTAATAGTGGAGAGCAAACCTCTGAAGGGAGGTCCCAGTGTTATATGTCGGTCATCATCAATATCAGCTGCATCCCCCAATTTGTCTCCTTCTCGTCCCATGGCGAGCGGGGGCAGGGTTGGAGTCACGTCAAAGTCGGGACGAGGCCCGGAGAGTGAACCAAATGAGGAGTACCGCCTAAGCATTGGACGCATCTTCCACCGCATCTCACTGTGTGGCTCGACCATCTCAGTCACTAGATACCGACCCAGGTAACTCTCATTTTCAGCCCTCTTGGGAGCCACCCATTGTGAAGTGGGCAAAAATTTCAGTGTTAAAAGTTGGCGTCAAGAAGTTTCAATTTTTTCTTTTTGTACATATACAAATGTAACATATACAAAATTTGGAGTCAATCAAACCCCTGCACCCTTGCTGCAGGGGTACTAAATTGGCAATTTTGAAGGAAGGTGAGGAGGTGGAAGGGTGAGGAATTTTTGTCCTTATTGTTCTTAGAGCACAGAAAGTGTTTTGGCTTTTTTTAAAACTGGGACTTTGGTGGTTCTATTGACAAATCTTGACCAATTACATTAAATTGGGCATTTTTAATCACAGGCACTCCTTGAGTTGTGCAAGTCTCGGCTTACTAAAATCCATACTTATGTATGAGATAATGTTACACATTGATATGCTGTTGGTTTTTGAACAGGAGGATGAAAAAGAAATATGTTAGCTCGTATACCAGCTGGTGGAGAAAATATCTAATTGTATTTTTAAGTGATATGCAAAACAAAGTGGTCCATTGTATCGCTCATTGAGGGAATTTTCATAATTATAAATAAATATTTGCAGCAAAATCACCTTAAAATATTCCCCAGTCTACTATTCTGATGATCAATCAATGCAACAATTTACAGTTTTAGCGAAATAAGTGGTTGCGCTCACTTAATTATGATGCTACTTACTGAAAATATGGAGCTTAGCCTCCAAATTCTGATGGTCACCTGTTTGTAAAGTATAGCAGAGTTTTTGCCCTATATACACACAGTAGTTAATTATATCTTTAAATATGACCAGATAACGTACAAGTAGTCAATGATGGGTCATATTTAACTATGGGCCCAGCCCCCATTATCTATGCTCTTTGTATATCTGTGTATATTTTGTTTGGAAAATGAAGTGAGTTTGGCGGAATGTTCATTAATTTAGGGAAATTTAGTCATGATTCGGAGGTGCTTGGTGGCAAAGAGTTGCATTTAGGGATGGAGGATTATGAGAAAAAACCAAGATATGGTTAACCAGATATTTAAGCATAAAAAATTAAGTAAAGCAATAATGTTCTGAATTTATTCTCCAAATACCTATTAATATTATCATTGAGTGCATGAGAATAACTGGGAGTAGATTTGAAACTGTATGTAGTGATTAAATTTTTATTTTAATTAAGATGATGTATAGTATAGCAATAACATCTGATGGCATAACTATAAAATTGGTTTCCCTTGTCATATATATTCATGATTTTCATGCACTCTCACAATACATGTGGAGGACTCCAATTTGCATGTTCTGCATGCATTTGCATTTGCATGTTCTGATATATTTAATTATGAGGTCAATTTATTCTGGTTTTTCCCGTGCTGATTCAGGACCTGACGATGCTAGCTGTAATGTTAGCTAAACTGTTGTCCGTTAATATGAATCAACGCGGGAAAAACCTACTGACCTCAATAAATCACAGCGGAAGCCTCCTCACCAATATTTAATCATGTATTTGATGAAATTACATATTTAAATATGAGTGTTTGTAGACGAGACATTTGACAATTACCTTGTTGAGTCCTTGTTGAGTTCAAAGAAAAGAATCTACATCTACATACTACCCCGCGAGCCGCCGCATGGGCATGAGGCGGGGGATGGTAGGTCAATAGTCATGTAAAGATGTAAAATTTTTGGGGGTGAAATGGTGACATGTACTATGGGAGTGTATTTAGAGGAGCTCAGTTTCTATTGTGGTCGCTTATTGTGTGCAGAAAGAGAGAAAGAACGCCTCGCTTTTTCACCTGAGGACCTTTCTATTATACGCTTAACAAATCCTTGTTTCTTAAATGCTGTGCTGCATATGTTCTGTATGTGTATTCCCCACGACATATCTGAAGTTAAGGAAATTCAAAGATATTTTACTGTATTCAAGAATATTGTGTAGCGACTCACGCTTTACCTATTGTACAATGGATTTAATAATTCAGAAACCTTCGCGGGGGCGCACGCAACAACTCACCAAAGTTTCATCGCAATCTGAAGAATGGTATTGGAACGCATAGAAGATGAAGTAACAAACATTTATCTTTATAGGAAATAACCTGTGATAAACCACTAAGACACATCAACCCGAGGCGCCGCCGTCTGTGAAATATTATCCTATGAAATATAGTTCTTCACATAAAAATTCAGTCAAAGTAATGAAAAACAGGGGGGTTGCTGGAAAATATTCAGAAATTAATGGAATACCACCTGATGCGCTCTATTTCAAAATCAAATGACGTTTAGAAGTACTAGTCTGCAAAAATTTATTGGCGTTATCAGGATTTTACCACAGAAAGAAATTTGGCTTCAGCCTCAGCAGTGGCAGATTTTTTCCATGACCCGTACCTCTTCTAAAGTTCCCCTTGAGTTAACAAACAGTTAATCTTATTTCGTTTTCATGTAATATGCTCTTCAGCACAGTCAACCATAGAAGACGTGAGTCGCAGAGGGGAGAGAAGATAACTAAATGTGCAACGCAAGCCACTGAAACTTGACGTCGCGAGTGAATTGACTGCGATTGGTGGGCGGAAACGAGAGAAAAATGACAACAACCTTAGCCAGTTTGATTAACTTCAAGTAACATCATTTATATAACCACAAATATTACAATTGAAAGCAAGCCCGTGGGCTAAATACCGTTAACTTGGTCTATACAAGACGAACACAAGTCACAACTGGAACCAAGCAGATACGTCCTTCCCCGGTGGCAGTCAGATGCCAAGAGGGCGATTGCCGAGCTGTGTCGATGCGGCTGGCAATTGAGGGGAGTCAGCTGACCGATGCAGGAGTTGGGGGTAGCAGGGGAACTGTTCGTCCAGCCATTGGTTGAGACGGCGGCGTAGAGGAGCACAAGGTTCCAAAAAGAGGACACCAGATGCGAATTCACTATAAAAGTAGAGGGCCTTGTTCTTGTCGCGCAATATCGCCGACAGTGCGCTTTTTGAAATATCCCTACCGCACTTAGAACATCTTGCGTTATGTCCGGCTCGCGACAATGTCCGCGAGCGAATGGAATGGAGAACGCTGGATCTGGAATATTTATGCATTGTCCATTAAGGATGAAGTTTCTCTTTCACACTACATATTGTGAATAAAAAGTTCCGAAAATTGCAGAGTGATTCAGATATCGCTTTTTAAATACTGGGTATTTCATTAGCTTCTATGTTTTAGCTTACAGAAGTTGGCACAAACGGACGCCATTGGATAAAATGGCGTTCAGCAAGCAGCGAATAGATTATGCATAGAAGGATAAAAAAATAATCGCATAATTCATTTCCTGGATTTATGTTTTGCCGAATGGAACTAGAAGCACGAATCATCAAAGTGAAAAGGGACTTTGTCATGAGTTAATGTTTCTTGCTCGAACTTCAATGAGCGGTGAAACCATTTGGCTTGGAAAGAAATAATATTTATATCCAATTTTGTATATCCAGCAGGCTACGAGGAAGAAACCACAAATAATTACTTGAGAAGGATTTTTTAAATGGACTGAGTCCTGAGCTGGGGCCAGCTACCCTCTTAACTGCATAGATGTTAGAAACATCGATAAGAATTGGATTGTTGAAGTGCTGTCATTACAAGTGAAGGCATTTCTTGGGCGGCAGTTGAAGCATTGGTTCGTTCTCCACGAACCGTGGTCTGGGGAATGCTTTTACAACATTTTCGGTTACACGGCCATAATACCTTACAGAGCACCATTTTTGCAATCCATTTTACCACTATTACCAATGAATGAATGAAAGAAAATGATTGCTAACTTAAAATTGTTTGCATTGGGAACTAATAAGGGATTGTTATTTCATGAACATTTGTGACATTTAGCTCATGATATAAAGGCATTATTTCGAATGCTTTCTCGAATAATGACTATAAATCAATTTAAAACGTTTTCAAGACCAGAGAAGTCAGGGGGGAGAGGGGAAAAATTTTTCACGATTTATTAAAAGTGTTTGAAAACATGAAACTCAAAAATACCAAGTGCCAATTTTTTGGTCCCACCAACTTCATATTATTGAGTTGCTGCTGTATTATTAATGAAGCTTTTAAAAAAAATCAACATGTGGCCAAGTTTACATGTGACTTAACTAAAGCCTTTGGTACAGTTTCACATAGCATCCTGAAGCAAAAGTTGCACAGATATAGCTTGAGAGGTCCAGTACTACCAGTAAGTTGCTGTCCAGCTACGTAACAAATAGGCAACAGCAAGTATTCTAGTGTTACAAAAAATCTAATACTCAGCCCCTAAAATATGGTGTTCCTCAGGGGTCAATCTTGGGTCCTCTTCTTTTTTTCATCTATATTAATGACCTATCATACCATTGAAGTGGACATCAATTTTATATGCTGATGACAGCACTCTTACACACACCCATAATAATTATAATGAGACCTGGAGTATAGCAGATGGGATATTAAAGATGTCTAAGGATTGGTTTAAAGATAATGAATTATTAATTAATGACTTAAAAACAAATAAGTTCTCTTTTTGACTTAGAGAAGGAAGCAATTCAAGTAAGTCAGTTAAACTTCTAGACTTTCTCCTTGATAAGAAATTATCCTGGGATAGCCATGTAAACAGCATATGTACAAAACTCAGTAGAGTTGTCAGAAATCAGGCCATTGAATTAGAATCAGAAAAATTAGGCCATTGGTTTCAACACAGGTGGTAATGAATGTCTATTATGCTTATTTTAGGAGCCATATAATCCATGGTATAATTCTGTGGGCACGCATGAGTCATACGAAAAATGTGCTACTACTAAAGAAAAAAGCCATTAGGGCTCTACTTGGCCTACAAAATGATGACCACTCTAAGCCTTACTTCGTTCAAAGTAAAATAATGATGGTTTACTCTCTGTGTACACTGGAAGTGCTTTCTTTTGTAAAAGAAATCTGTCAACCTAGCCCATAAGAGCTGATGGTCACAGTCATAAAACCCAAAAGGAAGAGGGACTTGATGTGCCCATTGGTAGAATCAAAAAGAATGAACAGAATTTCAATGTTCTAGGTATAAAAATGTTCAATGTATTACCATATGAAGCAAGATTAGCAAATGAAGCCTGCTTCAAAAGGGGTGTAGAAAGGTAGCTTCAGATCAACCCGCTATGCAGCATTGAAGAATTTTTTTAGCTCAGATATATCAGATTTGACATTTTAATGTTATTTAATATCACTTGTGTTTTAAATTTTTGTACTGCAGTTTTTATTTTGTACCTTTATCTATTACACTAGTCAGCATCATTTTTGAGGTCTAGGTTTTTTATGCTGTTTTTAAATTTTTAGTGCACACTGAATCCAGAAATTTAACTCATTTTGTTCAGTCAGGTCAGGTTTTATTGCTATCTCATTTAAAAAAAAAACATTTCAGAAATTTATTAATACAATCGATGCTGATTATGGTTTGAAAACAATATTACATTTGGATGAAGTCTAAATTATGAGATAATACATTAACATCATCATTATGCAAGAAAGGACCTTTTCAAGGACTTTGTATGTGTTTTGCTTCTGGAATATCTCTCTTTAGGCACCAACAATAGTCCACAAGCATTTTTACATCCCAGCAACCCTTGTACCTCTCCTCCATCACTCGAATATCTCTATGAAATCGCTCGCCCTGCTCCTCGCTATAATCTCCATAGTTTTCAGGAAAGAAATCTCAATGTGAGCTGAGAAAGTGCATCTTTATTGACATATGAGCACCAAGAGCTTGGAAGCTCTGCAGGAGTTCTTCGACAGCATTTTCATACTCTGGACTCCTATAGTTGCCGAGAAAGTTTTTTATGATTGACTTCAATGCTATCCAGGCATTCCTCTCTGTATCCTCTATACTCTCATCGAATTGTGGATCTTTCATTAGATCCCTGATCTGAGGACCATCAAAAATGCCTGCATTAAGTTTAACCTCATTGACACGTGGAAATTTGTGCTTTAAGAAAGTAAAAGCTCTACTTTCTTTGTTGAATGCCTTATAGAGGATCTCATTTGACCAAGTTTAATGTGCAATGGTGGAAGTAGAATTATCTGAGTATCCACGAGAGCTTGTGACTTAACGTTGTGCGAACCTGGTGTCAGAGTAGGTCTTGCTTCCCAGATGCGTTGTACCTAGTAATTTACTTTTATTTTTTCTAAAGATCTTACACAGAAATATATAGGGCACGTCAAAAAATACAATAGTTTAAAAAATATAGTAGGATTCAAAAGAAGCTAAGTAGGTTCACAAAAATACATAAATCACATATATTCATTAAAAATAGTGCAACAGTTCACATATAAACAGTGCAATATCACACGTCTCAGCAAAGATATGCACACACAACATGGCTACCATATTTCAGTGCCACATCTTCAATACTTGCATACTAGAGTAACAAAAATTAATCAATTTTTTTAGTCAAAAAGATATTCATTAACTGAATAGTACTGTTTTTCTTGTAGAAAATATGTTAGATTTTTTTAAAATGACTCATTAGATACAGTGACTTTTAAATTTTGCGGGAGTTTGTTATATATTCTGAGACCCAATTCTCGTGATCCCAACTTAACTTTGTCAGTCCTTATAGAATTGTAGTGGAGACTTTTCATGTTTCTTGTTTCGTAACTATGCAGATCAGAATTTACAGCAAACATATTTAGATTGTGATGCACGAAAAGTGAAATTGACAATAAGTATACACATGGAAATGGGAGGATGTGTAGTTTTTTAAAAATGGATTTGGAGGGAGCATCATAAGGCTTTCGTGACATTATTTGCATTGCATGTTTTTGCAATATAAAGATCTTAGAAGCATGAGATGAAGAGCCCCAAAAAATTATGTAATACGACATGAGTGAATAAAATGCACCATAATATAAAGTCTGTAGGATATTTGTGTCAGCTGAGTTTCAAAGGTGGCGTAAGAGATAACATATAGAGCTTAGTTTATTGGCTAAGACTTCAATATTCATCTCCCAAGACAAGTTGGTATGCAGGTAAGTTCCTAGAAATTTTGTATAAGGTACATTCTCAATGGGCTTATTGTGAATTTTAATCAAAATACTTTCCAATAAATTACTATTGCAACCAAATTGAACAATATGTAACTTTTGGATATTTAGATTCAAATCATTATCAATGCACCACTTTAAAATGTTTTCATTTGCTGTTGTGGAGTTTTTAATTACGCTTTTTTGCGTTGGAGTGGAGAGTAGAACATCAGTATCATCAGCATATAGTATAAATTTAGTTTTAGGTATATTGTTGAAAGATAATGCTAAGTCGTTTATATAGATCAGAAATAACACTGGGCCTAATATAGACCCTTGGGGAACCCCTATTGTGGTGGTAGTGCAATTAGAAGGATATCTGTTACCATTAACAGAGTGAAACTGTTTGAGTTCGATTACTGAGGTATGAGTGAAGCAATTTGTTTGCAATACCTAATAATAATAATAATAATAATAAGGGTACGAAAGCGGACCACCAGCCTCCTCGTGGCGTACCTGGCAACGGCTTTGCCGGCTAATGGTGGACATCTATGTGGCGGGCTAACCTCCCGCCATATAGTAGAATCTGGTTCCAAGAATGAACTCAGATAAGGCCACCCACAACCAGCCCCTCTCGGATGGGGGCCCCAGTAGAGTTGGGCGTGGCCAAGCAAAAAGAACTCAGGTGGGAGCTCGAATGGAGTGGACGGAAGCCTTAAGGGGCGACCTCCTCGCCTGCTATGCTGCCAGCGAGCCCGAACGCAGGGGTTACATGGCCAGGATGCACTCTTTGTGGTGTGAGATGCATCCGGAACACGACCACCTGTCGCAGCAGAACTTGCGCGACCAGGCCAACCACCTGCGAAAAAAGGAAAACATCCACCAACCGCAGGTTCAGAGTAACACACCACCAGCTGAACCACCCTCCCCGTCACAGGCAGCGCCTCCACCTGCTGACGTGAGTACCGCACGTTTGTCGGTATCTCCTAAGAGGGAGGATGTAGGTCAGACTGACTCTGAACTATTACGATCGCGGTTAAGAAGCACAATTAGCTATGACGAAGGACAGACTAGGCAGAGAAGCATCCATCGCAAGATCTCTCTGCGGGGTAACCACCTGCCCCAAATGAATGGACTCATCGACGAGATCCTGACAGAGACGTCAGATCTCTGGACGGTGAATTGCGTGGTCTACGCTGCGGCCAAGGTTTTGGCAACCCCCCGAAAGGACTCCTCTCGGGAGGATAAAGCAGCAGCAAGGCTGGAAAAGCTGGATGCCAAGATCACGCTGGCGCGACAGCAGGCGTCGAGGATTCAGTGTGTTTGAGTACATCACTACCGGGCGAACCTTTACATCCAAAGTTCGGCGCATTGCTCGCAGCCTCAGGTTCAACCATCACACACTGAACAAAAACGTGCTGCTTACTATTAAGCAGCACGAGGTCGATAGGGTACGGGCGCTTACCTCGGCCAAGAAAAAACTCCTGAAAAGGAGTAAAGCCGTAAGGGATAATTCCACCTTTCTCCTTCAGCCGTCTCCACTGAGTTGGTAACATACCACCGTGGCATTTTTCAAGGCGACAGCTTGAGCCCCCTCCTGTTCTGTATTTCCCTCCTCCCCCTCTCCTTCAAGCTGAGACGAGGCCGAGGATACATGTGCGGTGTTCCTGGTGACAGGAAGCACAAGGTCACCCATTTGTTTTACATGTATGACCTTAAACTGTATGCTTCCAACGCCAAAGAACTGCGCATTGCACTGGACACCGTACATCAATACAGTGAGGATATAGGGATGGAATTCAGATTGGACAAGTGTGCATCCATCCACCTGGCGAAAGGAAGAATATCGGAGGACAAGGAAGACTCGCAACTCGTTGACGGGAACGTCGTTCGTCATCTGCAAGATGACGAATGCTACGAATACCTCGGCGTCCCCCAGCGTCGAATGCAGGAGGTAGCAGCAGTGAAGGAAAGACTCACCGCCAAGTACAGACAGACTCTCAGAAAAATCTGGAGTCCTGAGCTGTCTAGCAAGAACAAGGTTCTTGCCACGAACATGTTCGCGGTTCCGACACTGCTGTACACCTTCGGATGCATGAAATGGAATGTCAACGAGTTGCAAAACCTCGACCGGGGAACGAGGAAGATGCTGACCATCTATAGAAGTCTTCATCCGAAATCTTCCGTCGCCAGATTGTATCTCCCTCGCAGTGTAGGCGGTAGAGGTCTGTTGAGCCTGGAGTGTCTACATAACAGAGTTGTTTTGGGTACAGTTTGCCGTGTGTTCAACAGCACGGACCCCCTGCTCACTCTCGTAAGGGAGCAGGAAGGTGCCGGGGTGGGGGCGTTCCTCTTCCAGGCGGCGAAGAGGGCAGCGGACGAAATCGGTCTGGCCTTTGACCTGTCATCCGACGGTAACGTCAGTGACACGTCAATCGTGTCACTGAGGGCAGACGTCTTAGAGGTCAAAAAGGCTGAGCAGAAGACCTTGCTCAAGACGCACACCGATAAGCCCATGCATGGAGGTTTCTACCGAAACATGGAAAAACATGGGCTATCAAAGGAGCTGACGTTTGCCTTCCTTCGTTCCGCGGGTCTCAGGTCCGAAACAGAGGGTTTCGTTCTCGCGTGCCAGGATGGTGTCATCAACACTCTCGTGTACCGCCAAATGATATTCAAGGCGGAGGTGACGGACACGAGTTGCAGAGCGTGCCGAGCCAAGCCGGAGACTTTGAGTCACCTTCTCTCCGGCTGCAGTTATTACGTGCAATCAGCGTATTTAACTAGGCACAATGCAGCTCTGCGAGTGTTGTATTTCCACCTTCGACATCATTACGGCATCGACGAAGTCCATGTGCTGCCCTATGCCCCTGGAGATATTGAGTCCGTCGTGGAGAACGACAAAACAAAAATCAGGTGGAATTACTCATTCCCCACCACCAGGCAGTTGGAGGCGAACAAGCCTGACATCGTTCTCCTCGACCGCCAATCTCGTTCCATGTTCGTAATCGAGTTTTCGGCTCCGGCCGATACGAACTTGGACGTGAAAGAGGCGGAAAAACGGACGAAATATGAAGACCTGCTGTTCGAACTTCGGCAGATGTACCCGGGACACTCTGTAAAACTAGTAGTCCTAGTCATAGGTGTGCTCGGTGGAATCAAGGGCTCGCTGATACAGAGCATCAAGTGTATTCCTGCTTGCGTGGCACAGACGGAATCACTTGCAGCCCGCATGCAGAAGGCCGTCCTCTTGGGGTCTCTCCGTCTGCTCCGTGCGCACGACCCAAACGCAGCGTAGCCACTGATCCGATGGGTTAATCGGAAGCGGCTACGAACTCTGCACCTCCCCTCTCGAGTTCTCGGCCATTATGACGGCAACGAAACCCGATGTTAGCCGGGGACTCGGAGGGGAAAGTTACAGAAGTAAAAAAAAAAAAATGATAATAATAATAATAACGACATGATAATATATGCAAACAAATATATCTTGCATTATTTAGTAAGTACAATGTATCCCATGAAACTAAACCATGGTACCTAATGACTCCACTGCCTGTAATAGAAAATGAAGCTGTCAGAATATATTACAATAGAAGTATTATAACGGACCGCCCTCGCCCAAACAATAGACTGGATATAACTCTTCAATTAAAACAAGACCGAAGGACATACTTAATAGATGTATCCATTCCAAATACAGAAAATTTAGAGGCTAAATACAATGAAAAAATACAGAAATATATTCCTCTGGCTGAAGAAATAAAAGAAATATGGAACCAAAAAACAGTTAAAATTGTACCAATAATAATATCCGCGACTGGTGTAATACCAAAAAGCTTGGAAACAATAGGAATAGAAAATCATTTGTACATGACAATTCAAAAAACCGCAATAATTAACACGTTCTCCATAGTACAAAGATTTTTAAATGAACTTTAAAACAGTACTTGAGCCTAATCCCTTTGGTGCCTTGCACCCGGGATAGGTGAATGTTTCCCAGACCTTAAAAAGGCTGAGAAGTGAAGAATTCATAATAATAATAATAAGGGGCGACCTCCTCGCCTGCTATGCTGCCAGCAATCCCGAACGCAGGGGTTACATGGCCAGGATTGCACTCTTTGTGGTGTGAGATGCATCCGGAACACGACCACCTGTCGCAGCAGAACTTGCGTGACCAGGCCAACCACCTGCGAAAAATGGAAAATATCCACCAACCGCAGGTTCAGAGTAACACACCACCAGCTGAACCACCCTCTCCATCACAGGCAGCACCTCCACCTGCTGACGTGAGTACCGCACGTTTGTCGGTAACTCCTACAAAGAGGGTGGATGTAGGTCAGACTGACTCTGAACTATTACGATCGCGGTTAAGAAGCACAATTAGCTATGACGAAGGACACACTAGGCAGAGAAGCATCCATCGAAAGATCTCTCTGTGGGATAACCACCTGCCCCAAATGAATGGACTCATCGACGAGATCCTGACAGAGATGTCAGATCTCTGCACGATGAATTGCGTGGTCTACGATGCGGCCAAGGTTTTGGCATCCTCCCGAAAGGACTCCTCTTGGGAGGATAAAGCAGCAACAAGGCTAAAAAAAGCTGGATGCCAAGATCACGCTGGCACGACAGCAGGCGTCGAGGATTCAGTGTGTTTGAGTACATCACTACCGGGCGAACCTTTACATCCAAAGTTTGGCACATTGCGTGCAGCCTCAGGTTCAACCATCACACACTGAACAAAAACGTGTTGCTTACTATTAAGCAGCACGAGGTTGATAGGGTACGGGCGCTTACCTCGGCCAAGAAAAAACTCCTGAAAAGGAGTAGAGCCGTAAGGGAGAATTCCACCTTTCTCCTTCAGCCGTCCCGTCTCTTTCGGCCTCCTCCACCTGTTGTTGAAACCCCGCCATCCGTTCATGAGGTCAAACGTTTCTGGAAGGATATCTTCGAAACGTCGATGCCATTCAATGGAGACACTCCGGCCATCGCACTCTTTAAAGAGTTCTGCGACCGCCACCTACACAATGTGGATGGACCCCTTTCAGTCACGGAAAGTGACGTGAAGCACGCTTTCCCTGGCATTAAGAATTTCGCGGCTCCAGGAATGGATGCCATGAATAGCTTCTGGTGGAAGAAGTTCACTTCTACCCACAAACATCTGGCCAGAATCTTCACGTCCCTCATCACAGGTAGAGAACCATTTCCACCTTGGCTGACTGAGGGACGCACGGTTCTCATTCCGAAAAAGGGAGACTTGTCCAATCCGAAGAACTATCGCCCTATTACCTGTCTAAACACTGTGTACAAGGCGTTCACCACGATCTTGAGCGACCTTATCCTCCGGCAGATCCAGCCTGTGTGGGAGGAGGTGTACGAGCAAAGGGGGTGCAAACGAGGAATCGCGGGATGCAAGGACAACCGGCTCATTGACAGGTGCATATGTCAGGATGCCGCCCGACATAAGCGAAACCTATCAATGGCCTGGGTGGACTACCAAAAGGCTTTCGACACCACTTCGCATGAGCTTCTCATCGCCGTGCTGAAGTTGATGAAAGTCCACCCAGAGGTTTGTGTCCTGCATCCAACGCCTGTTACCACTCTGGAGAACGTGCTTTGTCTTGACATCGGGCAAACGGACCGTCTCCATTGAGTTGGTAACATACCACCGTGGCGTTTTTCAAGGCGACAGCTTGAGCCCCCTCCTGTTCTGTATTTCCCTCCTCCCCCTCTCCTTCAAGCTGAGACGAGGCCGAGGATACATGTGCGGCGTTCCTGGTGACAGAAAGCACAAGGTCACCCATTTGTTTTACATGGATGACCTAAAAAAATTGTATGCATCCAACGCCAAAAAACTACGCGTTGTACTGGACACCGTACATCAATACAGTGAGGCTATAGGGATGGAATTCAGATTGGACAAGTGTGCATCCATCCACCTGGTGAAAGGAAGAATATCGGAGGACAAGGAAGACTCGCAACTCGTTGACGGGAACGTCGTCCATCATCTGCAAGATGACGAATGCTACGAGTACCACAGCGTCCCCCAGCGTCGAATGCAGGAGGTAGCAGCAGTGAAGGAAAGACTCACCGCCAAGTACAAACAGACTCTCAGAAAAATCTGGAGTTCTGAGTTGTCTAGCAAGAACAAGGTTCTTGCCACGAACATGTTCGTGGTACCGACATTGCTGTATACCTTCGGATGCATGAAATGGAATGTCAACGATTTGCAAAACCTTGACCGGGGAACGAGGAAGACGATGACCATCTATAGAAGTCTTCATCCGAAATCTTCCGTCGCCAGATTGTATCTCCCTCGCAGTGTAGGCGGTAGAGGTCTGTTGAGCCTGGAGTGTCTACATAACAGAGTTGTCTTGGGTACAGTTTGCCGTGTGTTCAACAGCACGGATCCCCTGCTCACTCTCGTAAGGGAGCAGGAAGGTGCCAGGGTGGGGGCGTTCCTCTTCCAGGCGGCGAAGAGGGCAGCAGACGAAACCGGTCTGGACATTGACCTGTCATCCGACGGTAACGACAGTGGCACGTCAATCGTGTCACTGAGGGCAGACGTCTTAAATCTCGAGGTCAAAAAGGCTGAGCAGAAGACCTTGCTCAAGACACACACCGATAAGCCCATGCATGGATGTTTCTACCGAAACATGGAAAAACATGGGCTATCGAAGGAGCTGACGTTTGCCTTCCTTCGTTTCGCGGGTCTCAGGTCCGAAACAGAGGGTTTCGTTCTCGTGTGCCAGGATGGTGTCATGAACACTCTCGTGTACCGCCGAATGATATTCAAGGCGGAGGTGGCGGACACGAGATGCAGAGCGTGTCGAGCCAAGCCGGAGACTTATAGTCACCTTCTCTGCGGCTGTAGTTATTACGCGCAGTCAGCGTATTTAGCTCGGCACAACGCAGCTCTGCGGGTGTTGTATTTCCACCTCCGACATCATCACGGCATCGATGAAGTACATGTGCTGCCCTATGCCCCTGGAGATATTGAGTCTGTCGTGTAGAACGATAAAATAAAAATCTGGTGGAATTACTCATTCCCCACCACCAGGCAGTTGGAGGCGAACAAGCCTGACATCGTTCTCCTTTACCGTTTATCGCGTTCCGTGTTCGTAATTGAGTTTTCGGCTCCGGCCGATACGAACTTGGATTCGAAAGAGGCGGAAAAACGGACGAAATATCAAGACCTGCTGTTCGAACTTCGGCAGATGTACCTGGGACACACGGTAAAACTAGTAGTCCTAGTCATAGGTGTGCTCGGTGGAATCAAGGGCTCGCTGATACAGAGCATCAAGTGTATTCCTGCTTGCGTGGCAAAGGCGGAATCACTTGCAGCCCACATGCAGAAGGCCTTCCTCTTGGGGTCGCTCCGTCTGCTTTGTGCGCACGACCCGAACGCAGCGTAGCCACTGATCCGATGGGTTAATCGGAAGTGGTTACGAACTCTGCACCGCCCCTCTCGAGTTCTCGGCCATTATGACGGCAACGAAACCCGATGTTAGCCGGGGACTCGGAGGGGGAAGTTACAGAAGTAAAAAAAAAATAATAATAATAATAATATTTATTGGTCCTGGGACTAGAATAATACAAGTATAGGACAGGTCAAATTACAAGGGAATTGTGGAGTCAAATAACACTTCAGTCAATTGTCAATTAGCACAAAGAAAACAATAAAAGAATAAAATCTAAAATGTTACCATTATGAATTTACAATATACACATATGATCCAAAACACTATCTATTAATATACTCGTTCACAGAGTGGAAGGCTCTGTCAATGAAAAAACATTTTACCTGTTTTTTAAAATGTTGTATAGATTTGATTGCTTTAATATCTGTGTGGTAGGGAATTCTAAAACAACACACTGGCATACACTGGACTTTTGGCATATGGCGAGAGGTTATGTGGGATGACTCTGAAGTCTTTGTTTTGCCTCGTATAGTGGTTATGAATGTCCTTGTTCACTACCAGATTGGGAGAGGTATGCTGTTCCTTTACATATATAACAGAAGAGTAGATATAAATACAAGTGAGGGTTAGGAGGTTTAGCTCCTTAAAAAGGTTTCTGCAGCTACATCGTTTTCCAAAGCTGCCTCACGGCCCATTTCTGTAATCGGAACAGTCTCTGGGTATGTTGAGAGTGACCACATGCAGCAATACTATACTTGAGCCTGCTGTAGATAAATGCATAGTAAACTGATAATGCAGTCTCCATATTGGAGATTGGAACAAGCCGTCTAAGGAGGTAGTACCCACATGATAAACTGGAACAAATGGAATCTATATGAAGATCCCATTGCCGGCAACCGTCCACCAACACTCCTAAAAATTTTGTGGATTTAGATCCAGAGAGTACTTCACCATTTAATTTAAGCAATGGGCTGAACAGTATTTTTTTTTGGTGAGGATGAAATTGCATGAAAGAAGATTTTTTTTCATTCAATAGGACTTCGTTTTCACACCACCTAACGATTGAGTCGATGGCACGCTGTGTACCAGTAAATGATTGATCATTGTACTTTAAGAGGTGATTGGTATCATCTGCATACATCATAAGGTCACTGGAGTTAATATATGAGGGAAGGTCATTAATGTACATAAGGAAAAGTAAGGGACCTAAGGTTGACCCTTGTGGGACTCCTTTTGAAACAAGGAGCTTGTCAGAGGAAACATTTGAAGTTAACCAATTGGGTACACTCTGTTTGGTAAGATTCAATCCAGAGATTCCATAATTATTTAATTTGTTGAGCAGAATGCCATGATCAATGCAATCGAAGGCCTTTCTTAAATCATAGAAGATCCCTAGGACCATGGCGTAGCCAGGGAATTTGGCTGGGGGGGGGGCCATGGGACCACCCACCTTCCGGGGGGTACCCCCACTTCAAGAGGGGGTGTTTCTCCCCCGGAAATGTTTGAAATTGAACCTTCTCAGAACTGAAATTAAGCCTATTTGCTGATGACATTTTTGTAAAATACTGAAAGGGATTGTTGTAGGCCAGAAAATGATCACACAGAGTTGGTAAATAAAATAGCTTTTATTTTCAATGAGGATTCACACATTTTCAGAGGGATCATAGTAAACTTTGGGATGGTTATCTGCAAATAAATTAAATACAACTTCAATATTAATTTAAAGTGAAAACAAAGAAAAGAAACAAAATATTTGGTTTGAAGGAATGTTCTGTTTTTTTGACAAAAATGTTCAATGATGGTAGTGCTGGGAACCCTTTCTTAAACAAGTTTTTTTTCGATGTGAAGATTGGATAGATTTGAAAATCTGGATTTACCGGTTGTAGATCGAATCCATGACTTGATTCTTCGCATGACTGAAAAACTTCTTTCACATCCACCCGAGCTGACGGGCAGGCCGATTACTACTTGGAGAAGTCTGTAAACATTCGGCATGATATCTTCATTTATATCTGCTCTGACATTTTTAAGTTTGACCTCTAGTTCCTTGTTTTTTAATAATTTTCTCAATACTGTAGCCTCGGCATTTAAGGAATGGGTATCAATATTCAAAATTTCTTTGTAATTATTAATGAAATCTTCAGCTTCAGTCAAGTTCAACTGAGTAAAGGCATCCGCTGCCTTTGCCAGGGGAACGGACTCAAACCTGTGCTGAAAATGTGAAATAACGTTATCCAAAACCCTGTTGTACACATTGATTTTCCAGTAATCTCGAGTGTTGGGGTTGGTGTCGGATGGTAGGTCGGTCAGCTGGCTTTTTCCTACGGAGTTTCAACATAGTAATTGCTCATTTTTGCGGGCGGCTGCTGCCTACTTTTCTTTGAGACAGAGACAGGCTCTAGCAAAATGTTGTTATTGTTCACAAATTCTATTATCTCTGCCCATAAACCATCAAAATTATTTCTGCTCTCTGCCAAAGTAGTTTGAATGCTGGCAATAACTGAACTTGCTCTCCCGAGCGTCGCATCCGGGCCTTGCAAGTACTTACTCAGCACGTTGGTCACCGATAAAACTGAATGGATTACAAAAAGATTAACAACGAATTCAGGTTGTACGATAGATCTCAACAAACCGATGGCCTCCACCATACCCCCATCTCGTGCAGCGCTGATTTCCTCCTCAAGGGCATCCTTGATTGCGTTGAAGTTATTTTTTACAACGTTACAATTTGTGTAACGGCAGCACCATCTTGTACTACTTAAGCTCCCCATTTCTTTCCCACCCTTAATGACTAGCTTCTTTTGAATCTCTGCTAAGATGGCATGATTACCAGGTTGTGAATAGTGCATATGGAGGGCTTCAAGAGTATTGAAGAAAATGTAAGCTGACTGGATATCGTTGCAGGAATACTTTACTTTGTGAGCTAAGCAGTGGATATAAATTGCCTGTGGGTGTATCTCTTTCATTTTCACCTGGAGACCTGCGTTCTTTCCTGACATTACGCTGGCACCATCGTATGATTGTCCAATCATTGGTATATTGTCCAAGCTGTATTTAGTTAAAATATCTTGAATCATTTGGCTTAGCGACTCGAAATCTCTTGCTGTGGAACAATTTAAGAAACCGAGAAACCTTTCGATGGGCTCCAATCCTCTTACGTACCTCAAAACTACTGACAACTGTTCTTCTTTGTAACATGTGGCTATATCAACCATCAATGAATAAAACCCACACTCCCGCACTTCCTTTACAATTTCTTGAAGAGTTAGACCGGCTGCAACTTCTATTATTTCGTTCTGAACCGTTGGGCTGCAGTAGTTAAGGCACTGCTCAAAATGTCATCATACTTTGCGAAAAGCTTACACAATTCAACAAAGTTTCCCCTATTCTGAGATTCAGAGCTCTCATCATGTCCTCTCAGTGGCATGCCTTGACAACTGAGATAGGAAATGATGTCAGCTTCTGTCAAGTAACGTTTTTTCTCTTCGATCTCTTCTTTACTCTGATTTACGACTCTCGCGTGTACAGTACCAGATGCGTTAGCCATTTGGTACCCCAGTTACTTTTGTTGACAATCCAAGAGAGATCCGGATTTTTCGTGTTTTTCGATCGCATCTTTTAATTTTTTCCATTTGCAAAACCCCGTTTTAATAAACTTTTTGTTTTGGTCTTGCACTACCCCGGTAAAGAAAAATCTACTCACAAAGCAGTATGCTCGATCTTTTTCCACACTGTACTCCAACCACTGGTGTTTTTCATAGTAAGCGTCGGAAAATGATCGGTTTCTGTCACCAAATAGTGTTTTCGGGAAATTAATTTTCAGTTGTTTCGGTCCAGTTTCCAAAGTACCAAGATCTGTCGGTTCAGATGCTCTTTTCTCGATTACTTCCATTTTTTCATCTGTGGGTTTCGTTGAAGTTTCAAACGTTGACGGTGCAGAGGAGGGGAATGTGCGGTCGTCTCTGGGAGGATCATCATCTTCACATTGATCATTTTTTGGAAGGGGGGAGAGAGTTTTCTTGAAAAATGATCGAATATCTAAAACTTTCTTCATCTTGCACCTAAAGAACAACAAAATAGAAGGGAAAAATCACAAGATTGCGCGAAACATAATCAACTGCACTGTTAAGTTCTTACTTTGGAGAACACTGACATGTTCAAGTGAAATCACGAAGTCGAGAGTCAACTTGGCCTCAACCTTTCATGCCCAGGTACGGAAGGAGACTGCCCGATCAACTGGGAGCAGTTAAGGGGTAGGATTACTTGGGAAGAGAGGGGAAGGTAGGAGAGGGGTGGTAGGCATGACCGGGCTCCGCCAATCACCTTTATTCTTTGCTTTCTATTACTGCATACATAACATGCACAACACTATAGTGCTTTCCACATTTAGTTGACAGTATGGACTCTTATGGAGATTCGTTTCCCATGTTAATCTCCATAAGGGCGGGCGTGCGCTGTTGTGAAATGCAGCATAAAAATTAATATTGCACTATGGACTGTATAAAAATGTGCCATAAGGCATAAAGAGACGTTTCATTTAGTGGTGTCAATATTTTTTCAATAAAGTTTATAAAAAATATTTCCTTAAACTTCCCTACAAACGCGGTTCTTTTCACTGTTTTACACTCGATTGTCGGCAAACCGTTCCTCATGCTGGATTAAAACTTTTACCTAAAGGTTCTTCATACTATTTTCTTCGTAACAGTGCTCATGTTTTTTGTGGTTAATTGAGCTAAAATGTTGTTATACTGATGTAAATATCTTAAGGACAAAAAATTGAATTTTTGCAAGGTAAAAAGTAGCCGCCTGCTAACTTACGTATTTTACATTGTAGGTCCATTAATGCTGCATATGAAATGTGAAAAGAAGTATAAAGTTGTTTTTAGTGCTTAAATCATTTCTTTATCTCAATCGTGAAGGGAGTTACAACGTTTTGATCTTAATAAAAATGATTACGGCGCCGTCGAGGCGCGATGTTTGCTCAGTCTGCAAGTGAAGACAGGAGGCAATTAGCAACGGCAGCATCATATATCATAGTTGAGGTGTTTTGTGGCTTGACTAAATTGCTTCGAGAGAAATAAAGAACCTTATCTGCAGGATGAAACGCTCACATCATCCCGATTCCCTGTCACAAGACACCGGCGTCATTTCATTTGGAAACTTACCTTTTCATTCCGCACGTTTTCACGTAATCCGCAAGATACACCGGTTTGCTGTCGCTGGGAGCGCCGTGGGAACCACACTTTTAACACCTCACTCACCACAGTGGTTGAAGAAAAAACTGGCCAACTGGCGCCAGCACTCCAGCACAGCGCGACGTACGACGCGCGGCTTGTCTGTCAATGTAAACAAACAACAATCCTGTCGATGCTTGTTGAGGCGGGTGGAATGGTGAGGTGAGGTGGCAAGGGAGGGGGGAAGAAACAGCCAGGCAAGCGCGATGCCGGGCAGAGACTAGAGGTCCTACATAGGGTAATATAGTAACTCTTCTGAAACGAGTGCCGAGCACCTCAGCTACACCGCTGGAGCCAGACGAAGCAGACGAACAAAGCAGCAGTGCCTGTCCATGGTGCACATTTTCAAACTTCGCAGTGCTGCCCCGGCTGCTTCAGTGTAAATTGTAGCTTACCTTCGGCCAAAATATAGAACCAAAGGGACCGCACCACCGTGCTGTGGCTCGGCCGCAGGCTGTGTGAAGCGTGGCCACCACAATTTCGATTTGTCAAATTTTTCTGGGGGGGGCCACGAGCCTTCTGGGGGGGGCCGGGCCCCCCCAGGAACCCTCCTAGCTACGCCCATGCCTAGGAAATTAGCCTGATTATCTAAAGCTTGGAGTATTTTATCTATGAATCTTTGTATGGTATGTTCTCTACTCTTACCTTTAAGGAAACCAAATTGTGAACTGCTAATAACTTGGAATCTCTCCAAAAAGGAAGACATTCTGAAGGACATAACACCTTCAAAGACTTTAGAGAAGATAGAAAAAACTGAGATCGGCCTGTAGACATTCATATCTAGTCTATTGCCACCCTTGAAAATAGGAACAATTTTAGCTCTTTTTAATTGGTTGGGGAAAGTCCCAGAGGTGAAGGAGGCATTAATTAAATATACAAGAGGAGTCAATGTTTCATAGAGCCTTTTAGAAATGAGCATGGAATACCTTCACACCCAGAGGATTGCTTGGAACTAATTTTTTGAAGAATTTTTGAACTTCCCTCTAATCTGTTGGGTAAAGGAAAATGGTACTGCCAACAACATTATGTGCGTGGGGGGGGGTGTTTTCATGGTGGTTTTCTGTGAAGGAGTTTGAATTGGGAGCTGATTCACTGAGTCTATGAAGTGCCTATGAAGATGATTGGCTACATCATAAGTATTAGAGATGATTTTACCATGAGTAGAAATAGAGTCGATAAGGCAATCTTTTGAAGGTGAAGAGGTAGCATTTTTTATAATATTCCAAGCAGTTTTACTAGGATTACTCGAGTTCTCAATCAATTCTCCATTGAATTTCCTCGTAGCCCTGGAAATTAACTTGTTATATTGTTTTTTGCACTCTTTGTAGCAATTCTTGGCCTCCTCGGTATTCACTGCTTTCATATTACTATGAAGCATTTTTAGTCTACCTGACATCTGTCTAATTTCAGGGGTGACCCACCTTTTTCTCGTATTGGAACAATTTTTGGACTTGAACCATTTCTAGGGGAAACGAACATCAAAATGATTAATGAAGTTTTCTCGGACTTCACACCAGGTTACACAGTGTTTAACTGTGTAACCTGGTGTGTTTAACTGTGTAACCTGGTGTGATGATCAAAATGATGCTGAAAGATATTAAAAAATTCCTCATATTTATCATTGAGTGACTCAGCCTGATGAATTGCCCCCCAATTTTCATATTCTAATGCATAATTAAATTCCCTTAGGGCTGATTTAGAGAAACAACGCTTATAAATAGTGTGTGAGTCAACACTGTTTTTAGTGATAACTTGCAGTCGGATTAATTGAGCTGTATGGTCAGAGAGATGACTATCCACTACAATTTCTTCCAAATAAGAAAAACTTGTAAAAATATTGTCAATTGTTGTAGCCGAGTGTGAAGTTATTCATGTGGGTTGATTTACAGTATGATGCATATTGAAAGCACTAAAGACATCCAACAGTTGATCCCTAAGTGAGCTTTCGACACTGAAGTCCAGATTGAAATCTCCGGCAACAATTGGATCCCTAGTTTTCTTGGATAACAGTGACAGAGTTTGCAATAAGGATTCAAGAAATTTCACAAAGTCTCCACTGGGAGACCGATAGACATACACAATAGGTATTTTGATACTTTGAAAAGTGATTTCCACAGCACAACACTCATGGTCAACATCTGAGCTGAACTTAGCACTAATTTTAACATCTTTACCAGTTATGTTATTTTTAACCAAAATACAAACACCACCTCCTATAGATAGATCCCTACAATAACAACTTGCCATGTAGTATCCTTCTGTTCCAACACAACAAACTTCATTGGGGTGAAGCCAATGCTCTGATATGCATATTACATCAGGATTATAAATATCTGTAAAATTATCCAATTGATCAACTTTTGACCGGATACTTTGAATGTTAAGATACATTACATTTAATTCACTTACTACAGATTTTGGATCGTTAGTATTACACTTTTTAATGTTATGAAATATGTGATTTTCCATCATTTCAGTACTGCGCCGAGTACTACTAAAAGCAGTGGGATGTACAGACTATGCTAGGAAAACACCGGTCTTGCGATGGATAGTGTTTCTTATCTGCCTAACTGTCCCATAAGCATAGGAAGCATGAATATTTGGTGTGCCCACCTTGTAGACCCAGAAGTATGGCCACAACCTGTAACAAATAGTATTATTCTGATTCTGTGGATGGTATGACATACTTACAAAATTAAAACATTAAGCATGTAGTGTATTCCACTGAAAAATATGCCTTTAAGTCTCCGCTTATCTTCTAGTTTTGATGTTCGTATTTCAGAGCAGTTAACAAAATCTCCATATTACAGTAGGTTTCACACATCTATACTTAATGACCTACAGGGACGGAAGCAATCTTGTTACGATTGTAGAGTAGTACTGTTGTTGTTAATATGCATGTAATCCTGTCCATGAACACGAATTTATCAGCTCACTTGTTTCTTACCAGTCGTTCTCCCAATGTGTTATTTATGTTATTGTAAATAACTTGCTTGGTTGCATTGTTCAAAAATGAAATGAAGAAGTAACATATTAAACATTCTTTACAAACCAGTTTATCATTTCAAAGCCCCACGCCAAACCATTATTCTGCAACAAGTACAGCTTTCAAACTTCTACTTTATGAATCAATGGAAAGCTGCCATTTATTTGGGTTGTACGTAATACCCAAAGCTTCAATGAGACCACTGATGTCCTGACAGTAAACCAGGGAAGCTTCTTCTGCCTTTCTGAAGTACTGTCAAAACTCTTCTTCACGACTGTGATACCAATAGAAGGTTGTTTTAGAAGCTAAGAATCTATTTTCTCAAAGACGTGATCCTAGTAACTGAGCAGATTCTTTGGATAAGCACAAATCTCATGTTAAATCATTCAATTCAGCTTGGGTTAGGGGTATTGGTTGGCATGTATCTGAAGTGTCTTCATATGTATCATCGTATGAATCATCCTCTTTATGCATTGTGTCCCTTGTTTTTTTGATTTATACCTAGAAAAAGTATAAGTAGATATATTCATTAAATTAATTTTATGAAGATACTTAAACTTATTTATGTAAAAGGCACTAATAAAGAGACACATTAAAGAAATGAGAACCAAAGTAATGCAACTTACCCTGTAAATTTGTCATGCAGGAATTACAGTCGTTTGTATATGATTTGGTTATTTTCCTGGCATATGATACTAATAAATTCTTCTCAGGTTTCCCACCAGGTTAGGTAAGAAACTATATTAATAAAGTCTTCTCGAGTTTTCCACCAGGTTAGGTAATTGTTGGCCCTAACCTGGTGGAAAACCCGAGAAGACTTTATTAGTCGTTTGTATGATCTCTTCCTTCTCTCCAAATCATAAGCACACCAAAACTGAGACACTTCTGCTTCTTTTTGCTCCAGTGCCGCAAACTTTCAACACGTTTTACATTATAAGTGTGGTGTGAAGGGCTTATCCTCATCACCAATTTTAACATTAAAGTATGCATGATACACTTCCTGATAAAAGGAGTGATTTTTTAACTTTTGATTTGGCATCATGACTTTACCACAAATATAGCAAAATCGGTCTGGATGATTCTTGCACTTTCGATTTATTTTGTGACAATTTTGTTTTCACCTAGAAAGCTCAAGCCATACTAGCCTGCAGGTTCCTACAAGCTAGAGGCAAGGTCACCTCACTCCCTCCGAGGCCCCCAACCACTCTCTCCAACAGAGTTGCCACCTCCATATCTGTAAACAGAGTTCTGCATCTCTAGTGTCATTTTCAAGGTCTAAAATAAAACACAGATACTTAGAAGAACCTTTTCACCCTTGTTTACCATATTTATTTGAATATAATACATTTAATGTAGGTATATGATGTGGAAATAATTCATCTTTGTGACAATAAACTTCAAAATTTCAAAGGGTTGAATGACTTATTTACCTAATAGGCTACTACCTAAATATTGAAGTAGCAAAGAAACGTGACATGACTGAGCAAAGTGAATTATATTTTTGAATTCAGCTTGCAATAAATATAAAAGATCACCTAAAAAACCCTTGACCTCAGAAAAAAGTTTTGAAAAGCAGACCATTGTTATATATTACATTTGAAACTGTTTTGTGCCCATGAATGTGTTTATGATTATTATCTGAATATATTCAGGTATGTATTTATGTTTTTATTTGTTTTTGATTCCTTGCAATTTCAATTGTGTAAGTGTATTTTTTCATACTATTGATGAGATCTATTCACCATAATGTTGGCTGAATGACCAATAAAAATTATTATTCAACAATTTGAAATTCCCAAGAAGTATCTATCTATGTACTCTAAAATAACTCTCTCTCATCTAAAGATTGAGATATTTCAATTAAAGTTAAATATAGAAGTTGGCTACATTAATGAAATTGATCATCTTCCTCATGGCAGGCATCCTTACCCTCCATTCAACTATCATTATCGCTATCGATTCCAAGCTCCACATCACGACACCTATGAAGTCTCTTGGGTTTCATTTAGTACAGAGAAGCTTGAAAATTACAACTGGAATTTCTTAGATCATTATATATGCACCCGAGGTGACACAGATTTCGCCTTAGGCCAGGTGAGTGGTCTTTATGCATTAGTAGTTTGCCTATTAGATTTAAGGTGGGAATGGGATAATAGTGCAGTGGTGGATTAAGGTGGGGTGTAAGGGGGGCCTCCCCATTATACTGGGTGTGGCTGCATAATTTGCTGATTTCAATGTGATGCCAGGAAGCTTGGTTCAAATACGATCCTGTGATGAAACAAGTTTGTCCAGCATACTCACCTTGACTTTCGCAATGCTTTAATGGTTGAATGTCTCAACATCTCATCAGTGTTACAAAAATATATTACCCCTAATGGACAGTTCTGCATCTGTACCTGCAGATGAAGATAAATTCCTGGGAGTTTTCCTTGACCCAATCTTGAATTGGTCAACACATATTGAAAATTTATGCAAACAGTTAAAATGTACTTGTTATAGGCTATCTGTTCTGAAGCATTCTCTAAGTACAGATGTATTAAGAAGTGTGTATTTTGCCCACTTCTACTCCTGTATTTCTTATGGTGTTGTCCTATGGGGTGCATCTTCTCAGCTAGTGCAAATCTTTAAAATTCAGAAAAAAATTATGCATACAATGTGTAATACCCACTTTAGGGCTCACTGTGCAAACCATTGTTTAAAAAACTGGGTCTGCTTACAGTGCCATACATTTATGTGTACAATGTTGTATTATATGTAAGATCCAATATGTCTGTATTTGATAGAAATTTTGATTTTCATCACCATTACACCAGGAGAGCTGATGATTTACATACTGTACAACAAAAACTTAAATTGTGCTCTCAGGGTCCTAAAGTCATAGGTATTAAATATTATAATGCGCTCCCACAATACCTTTAAAAAAAGTGGCAACTTTGCATTCTTTTAAAAGACAGTTAAACAAATTTTTACAAGAAAAATGCCTTTATTAAGTAGATGACCTATTTATGGAATTTGTATTAGGTATATGACGTGTTCTATACATTCATGTAATGTCCTCAGAACAAATAAATAAGTAAATAAATATATCCACGTTGTAGAATGTGGAGAAAATTATATTGTCAATGCCTATAACATCTTTTGTTTTGTTCACCCTTCAAATCAGCAAATTATACTGCCGCATCCTGTACTTGGTATAATAGGAAAAATGGTGGTCATGAGGTATTTCATCCCCCCCCAAACCCTCTGATAGTAGAAATCTAAGCCTACCCAAAGAGCAGCTTTAATCCGCTCTTGGAGTAGTTGTACTCACATTGCCCACCTCATACCTTTTAGTGCAAGTTTCTCCTTTGGTATTTCTCAGTAAAACCTTTATACTCTTAGATTTTACATCTCTCAATTTTGTGTTGTCCAGTCCTGAAGTCCAGCCTAGAAACATTCTTCCTCTTCATCTTTGGGCACTGCAACCTTTCATGCTTCTTCAACAGCTATTTTCTGCCAGAATTCTTCTATCTCTGGCTATTTCTCTTAAGTATACTGTTTCCATTTTTTGTAGATCTTGTATGACGTAATGCCTCCATCTTTTCCTGGGTCTTCCTCTTGGTCACCTTCTATCTAGTGTTCATTCAAAAATTCTCTTAGTCACCATAATACCTGCCATGCATTCAACATATCCCAACTATCTGATTATTTGTGATTTATAATGTTGACTCTTGTCTATCCTTATGTGAGCTCATTTGGTTCAGTTCAGGGCGATCTGAGAATTGGAACACTTAGAAATCCGATACGCTAAAACAAATTTAAATAATGTGCATGAACAGAAAACTTTGCTAAAGGAAAAAAATGGTTACACCTCACAGTAGTTGTTCAAACATGTAAATTATGAGTTCTATCGAGCCTGGCATTTTATTGCTACTAATAAAGAAGACTTGTTGATTATTCTTTCTGCATGTAAAAATGTAATTTCATTCGAGTCGCGCATTGGGCACCATTTGTCGGTGACAGAACACACCACCACAGACAGGTCCGCCAAGGGAGAAACTCCCCCACCCCCTTTTTCTTGACTCATCCAACAGAACCGGGTCCGGGAATAATTTTTATGGAAGGTACATATAGGGGCGCCATCCAGGACCTTGTCGCAGCTGACTAGCCACTGTCTGACAAAGCGATGAGAGCTCTGATCTCGAAGGAGTGAGTTCTGTGCTCGTGAACACGGGTTGCTTACAGTATTTGAAGAAATTGCTACCACGATGGGGCTCAGAGTACTGACAGATCAAGATCACACGTCATTTAAACAAATACTCATATTTATTGCAAACTGTGTGCAAAAATGAAACATAAAAGAAAGACACTCAACACTCTTGAAACTAATGATGGATGGAAGTGACGGGGTGTCTGAAAGTATGATTTAGGTCCCAGCAAAATGAAGTGATTGGGGATGGAGATTTCTGGAACAGCAGCTAATCAATTGTTCACCCTTGATATACAACTTGAAATGCAGTTGTTCATCTAATACTCTGGAAAAGTATCGTTATACGAGTGGAAAGCTGTCTTCAAATCATTTTCATATACACCTTAGCTGGAAGCTGATTAGTTCTTCATTCAGTTTTTCAGAGCTGAAAGGCAGAAAAAATATTGATTCTCTCTCTATTCATGGGTATGTATAGGTGCACACACATTTCTTCAAACCCTTTAAAGGACCTGCCAAAAGAACTACTTACAC
Organism: Ceriagrion tenellum; assembly: GCA_963169105.1. NCBI lineage: Eukaryota > Metazoa > Arthropoda > Insecta > Odonata > Coenagrionidae > Ceriagrion > Ceriagrion tenellum. The sequence goes on from OY720634.1 coordinate 973,449, forward strand.
TGCCGGCATTTTTGTTCATCAATATTGAAATTTTGATGGGTTTTGTAATGAACAGATTTTGATTTTTTACAAGCCTTAAGGGAGATGTTATTTGATGTCAGAAGAAATTTTTTTTCATCCAAATGCAGGTGTGAATGGGATACAACATTCAGGAACCCAGGGGTCTTAATTTGATGCTGAACAGCTTTTTGCGTGAGGTTTTTCCACTTTATGATATTAATAATTGTTCATTTTTCAACAGAGCCTGAAGTATTGGAGGTTCCGAGTGTATCTCTTGCCAATTGCTTTGCAAGCTACGAAGAAGATCCTTGATGGCTCAGACCATTGTGATCTGTACGGGCCCTTGTGCTTGGACGAACAGTGCCGCATGGTGGAAGGCTTTCTCAAGTTCATGGAGACATGGGTGAATAAAATTAGGCGGATCAACACCAGCAAAAAGCAGAGGGTGAGTCTGGGTGAATGTCTTCCTCTTCAGCAAACAAGTTGGCCCTATCTTCTTGAGGTAGAAATAATGGTAATTTGAAATTGTTACTGAATTTTAATATTTTTATGACAGTGACAGAATGATTGAAAATCTGCTTGGCTGTTGATATTTCCATAATGTGAAGGAAAACCTTTTAAAAATAAATGGTTTACTTTTAGGGCCATATTTATTGTCATTACCAAGGGTTCTTCTACCCCATAACTAGCCCCTTCATTACAAACAGTATGCTTATTATAGTCCCCCCTATCACCCCTCTGGCAGCAGCAGATGTCTGCTCCCCCAGGAGTGCCTTCAGCTAAAAGACATAATACAGCCGATAAAACTTACCCACCTCAAACCTATTAGCCCTTGGAACAATCACTCTGGTTGGCACTATGGGTTTGGTTAGTGATGATCTTCCCATTGCACACGGAGGCAATGGCAAGTGCACCTTGAAACATTGAGGAATGTCCATCGGCGGCTTTGTTGAGATGTGCCAAAAATGCGATATATTATGTTTAAATGTTCATCCCTGGTCGTCAGCTTGACTTGCAACAATGCCTTATTAGAAGCTATTGCTCATACCTCAATGCTTGTCCAAAGATTGTTCAATATTTAATGTATTTGTCCTTTGATACTAATGAAAATATCAAATTGACCTACCACTCACTATTCTACACAAACTACCTTTTCTGCACTGTTATATGTATTTGCCACAGTGATGGAAATGCAGAAGAAATGCAAGCATGTCCATGGCCTTATTTTCTTGTGTTCATAACTTACCAAAATTTTATTCTAAAAAGGCTGTATGATCTGCAATAATGTCGGCACTAGGGATTCAGCGCAATGTTTATGCTAAATCTTAGTTTACGCCGCGAGCATTTGGGACCCTGGTCAAATAGATTTATCCAAAAAATTAATAAAATACAAAGGAAAGCAGCGTGCTTCGTAAAAAACTGCTACGAGCATACATGTAGTGTCTCACAACTTTTAGAGGGATTAAGGTTTGAGCCCCTAGAGACTCGCAGGCTACACGCTAGGCTTAAGTTGCTTGGTAAATTCAGAACTGATAGTTTTCAGAGCGACATAGAGAATATTATCATGACTAATCACTACATCTCTAGGTCTGACAGATGCGATAAAATAAGAGAGATACACTACCGAACAGATAGGTACAAAAACTCGTTCTTTCCGTGAACAATAAGCGACCACAATAAAAATTGAGCTCCACTAAATACACTCCTATAATGCATGTCACAATTTCATCTCCAAAAATTATACACCTTTATACGGCTGGTGACCTAACCCCAGGGTTGGCAAAAACCCGGGTTTTTTCGAAAAAACCCAGCCCAGTGGGTTTTTTCGGGCTTTTTCAGGTTTTTTTGGGCTTTTTCGGGTTTTAGACAAAAACATGTTAAATTGGTATTTTTGTCCTGTGGTACTTAGAGCTTTGTTTTCCATGACTTTTAAGTATTGTACCAAATTAATCTACCTTCTAATGTCTACCATACTATCCTCATATCTTCTTCATATCAATCATGCAGGTAGATTAGAGACCCAAGATATTTGCAGACTGCATATCCATTTCAGTTACTCATTTTCTGTGCAGATATGTGTGAATGGGGATATAATAAACCGAATTGAGTTAGAGGACAAAAATTTGTTTTAGAGGTTACATTCAAATTTTAGTACACACTGAAGCAATGAAATAATAGAATGGCAATGGATATGTATGTTGATCAGCTGGTTTAATAAAATATTATAATTCTGATCGTGAACTTAAAGGGCTGTTTAGTTAGTGTAAGTGCGTGGTGCATGAGTGTGCACATGCACCCCCACCATCTAGCCCTAGGTGATATCTCATATTAGACCTCGCTATCCCATAATTTTAATTTAAATCGTGATAACATTGCAATTATCACAATAATCGTGAAATATCTTCAATTTTCAAAACTGAAAATCGTGTTTGCGATAATTTAGTAATATTATTAAAATTTTAATTTATTATGCTAAAGAATAAATGTTCAGCTGGAGATGTTCCGTTTTTCTGGGAAAGACTGCATGAAGAGCAAACGCAGTGATTTGTCTGTGATTCAATGAAAGAAGAAAGGTACACATAAAAGTTGTGCTAAAGTTTTTAAATAAATATTTCTTTGAAGAGAGTTCATTAATCCAACGAAATTATCATTTACAAATAAGAAAGTTGTCATTCAATAACTCGTTTACATAATGTACTCTTATTAACACACTATGGAATACACAAGATTAATGAACTCTCTTCAGCAAAATATTTATTTTAAAACTTTAGGACGACTTTTATGTGTATCTTTTATTGGGTCACGGACAATTCGCCACGTTTGCTCTTTCATGCCGTCTCTTTCAAACAGAAAAACTAAATTAATGAAAACTTGGAATTCAACAAAGGTTGCACCTTTCATTCAACGAACAACGCGAATGGTTAGCGAAGACCTGAAGATGAAAAAGCTCATCACAAAATAAGGTTAAGGCGGCATAAACGGCGGACAAGGTCTCTAGGTCCCGCTTCTTTGATTTTTGGCCTTAATTCATAGGCACAAAAGTTAATTTGCCCGTATAGTCTTCACATTTCCGTTTTGCCTCCGTCTTTATTGACTGAAAACTCAGAAACCGACGACACAAAGTGCGTGTATTAGTTTATGTTCGCGGGAAAATGGTGCACCCGTTGCAAACAAATGAAACATAAATGATATACTGCAACCTCTATCATCTCACCTATCTCATCAATTCTGCCAACTAAGTGGTGGAAGATTATTGCGCAAAAATCTGAAAAGTTGAAAACGTTGCCTGATGGTTTTTGCCAGTTATTCTCCTCTCTCCACACTTGTCCAGCCAGTTCTGCGTCGATTGAGAGACTATTTTCAACTTTTGGCATGGCGTGGTCCAAATTGCGCAATAGGTTGGGCATTGAAAAAGCTCAGAAGCTTGTAACAGTTTATAGACGTCTTCAAGACAAAAACCAGTGCGACTGGGACTGGTTATTTCAAACAGACAGTTGTTATAATTTTAATAAGGAACATTAACAAATCATTGTTGCAAGTTATTTTAAGCACTGAAAAATAGGGCTATAACTTGAGCCAAAATGTAAAAATTTTTTCAGTTTATCCAGAAGATAAACAGTGAAACTTATGATTTGTGATATTGGATCATTTCAAAATAATATTATGAATATTTATAATAAAAAGAACAACTTTTGCACATGGATGAATTACTTTTTTAAGTTAATTTACTTTGGGTTCATGTTACCCTTGCAGTTGGGTTACTTTTGCTCAAGTCTATTTTCCTGTGATTTTTTAAGGATACTATTGCTTCAGCGGAAGTAGAATTAAGGATTTTTATGAGATAACTCTGTGGATGCTGGGAAATACAAAGATAAATTATATTTTGCTTTATAAATTTAACATGATGAAAAGCCAAAAGAAGAATTTTCCAAATATTTAGGAAGTCAAAACCATTCTTGAAATCAGAGACTACAGAAAACTTCCTAACGTTCAATAACTTGAAATGAAGTGAGATAGGAAAGTGTTCCTCTTAATTTCACGGTAAAATGACTGAATTTTGCAGATTAAGTTTTCCAACAATAACTTTCCATTTTTAAACAAGATATCTTTTGCCATATGTTATTTTCAAGCTTTATTGTTGGCCCTATTATGCTATCCCATGATTTATCTTCAGTAAACAGCTATTATAATAGCAACGTTATATGCAACAAGTAAATGATTAGATAATTGGTTGTAAGGCTAATTAAACTTTAAAAAAATCTATATACCAGGATGCTGAGCACTTATTGACCGCGTGCACTGATGAAAGTTTCAGGAGTCAACGAAACATCTTTTTTTACAGTGACAGGTCACCCACCACAGAACCCCTACTGGGTTATTCTATGAGCTAAAAGTAACAGTTTCCACTCGAGATGGTTTTGCTATTTAATAGGAGACCGTGTAACTAAGACTCAAATACTTCATTGCTGCCATTGACAAGAGCTACAATCTTTTTTGTAATTTTTGGTTCAAGTTACCATCAAGGGCTCAAGTAGCCCTATATTACGGTAGATACCTACCAATTATTATGGATGTCATGCAATATGTAAATTTATTACTAGTCACTGTGCCCTTCAATTTCTGTTTTCAATGCAGACCATGAAGTTTAACAGTTTACTCAGGCCTTTTGAGAGTCTGTTGATAAAATTATTAACTGAAATCAAAGGTGTTACTGATACAGCCTAACCATACTCAAGTCTTCAGTCTGGTGCACTGGGCTGATATAAGATTATTTCATTTTGTAAAAAGGCTGCAGTAGACAAACACCCAGAAGATAAGGAAAGAATATATAAATAGTGCCTATAAATATCATAAACTGTTTAATTAGGCACCAATACTACATATTTGGAAAAACCCACTTTTTGTCTAAAACCCGTGAGTTTTTTGGGTCGGGTAAAATCATGCCAACCCTGCCTAACACCCCCTGCCACATGCCCAAGTGGCAGCTCGTGAGGTATTATGTAGATGTATTCTACCACAGGTTACATAGATAATTTCAGTAATGATCACACCCTTATAATTCACCTCATTTGGATTGATATGAGAATTAACACCATTGTGGTGTAGACTGCATTAGATTCAGAGCAATGCACGAACTCATTTTAGTTATCCGCCGATTACAGTAGCAACTCAATAATGCGAAGGTGGCGGAACCGAAAAATTGGCACTTCGTATGTTAGAGTTTCGTATTTTCAAACATTTTCAATAAATGGTGAAAAGTATTTCCCCTCTCCCCCCTGACTTCTCTGGTCTTTGGAAACATTTTACATTAATTTATAGTCGTTATTTGAGAAAACATTCGAAAGAATGCCTTTATATCATGAGCTAAATGTCTCAAACGTTCGTGAAAAAACTATCACTTCTTAGTTCCCAATGCAAATGATTTTAAGTTTGCAATCATTTTCTTTGCAAAATGTTTGCCCAGTTTAGAAGATCTATATAAACAGGGTGGCAATCATCAGGGAATTATCGTAACAATCAGGGAGAAACTGGAATAGGAGTCCTCATTATTTTTCTACCATAATGTTTATCAGTGTCTTTCCCGACCTTTATTGCACCAACTGAAACTAACGTCCATTGCTGACGTGCATGGAATAAGCACCATCAATTCATGAAATATTCAGTAGTGAATCTTATTAGTTGTGAATCTTAGTTCGTTGTTAATCAGATGTACAATGTATCCCTTTTGTATATCCTTCTTATGGTATTTGCCTAGTTGTGTTAAAAATCACAATCACAATGTCAAAAAAGAATCGAAAGGAATTCGAGGCTATGTTGTTCGGAAAATTTTACCAAGGGTTTTTTTTTAACTTCCAAAACTCAGGTTGAGAAGTAGCTGAAGCACACTATCTTATAGTGAATGCATTCTTGTAGTTCTTAAAATACGAGACGGTGATAAGAAAATTTAAAAAATTTAAAGCTGCCGTAGAAAATTTAATTCAGCAGAAAAAAATATTCCAATAACAGGGGACCTTTTGGCAATTGGTCAGGGAAATTGGTAAATCCATCAGGGAAAAGTTAGGGAAAGGTCAGGGGATTTGAAAATCGGATATCAGTAGCCACCCTGATAAAGCAAGTTCTGCATTTTTTATGAGACTTTAGCTTTCTCAATCTGTGGCAAATCAGGACGTGCAACTGGTATGGCTGTTGTTTCTAACATTTTCGCAGTTAAGATGGTAGCTCGCCCGACCGTGCTTCCAATCACCCTTTATTGCTCAATCACAGGTAAAATAAGGACTCACTCCAGTTTAAAAAATCCTTCGTGGGTTATTGTTTGTGGTTTCTTTCCTGTCGCCTGCTGGATGTATGAACTTGAGAAGAAATATTATTTCGTTCCAATTACTAATCGCAAGATGACAAATTGAGTGTGATCCGGACATTTTCCATATTATAATCATCTCGGAGTATACTAAGTTTCTGGTTCTAAATGGTGAGATTTTTTGGGCGGATGGAATATTTATGTGGAGGTTGTGGAGAATGATACCGAAGAAAATAGAACCTCAGACCACGGTTCGTGGAGAACGAACCAATGCTTCAACTGCCGCCCAAGAAATACCTTCGCTTGTAATGACAGCACTTCACCAATCCAATTCTTATCGATATTTCTAACATCTATGCAGTTAAGAGGGTAGCTGGCCTCAGCTTGCTTCCAATCGCCCTTTTTTATCGCTCAATAATAGGTAAAAAGAGCAAAGGACTCGCTCCATTTAAATAATCTTATTTTCTTTCCCCTCTGCGCCTTACGTCTTCTATGCTTGACTGTGCTGTGGAGCACAAAACAGGAAAAAGAAATAAGATTAACTGTTTGAAGGGTAACTTTGTAAAATTAACTCAAGGGAAACTTATAAAGAGGTAGGGGTCACGGAAAAAATCTGCTGCAGCTGAGGCTGAAACCTAAGTTCTCTCTGTGGTATAATCCTGATAACGACAATAACTTTCTCGCAGAGTAGTATTTCCATACTTAAATCCTTCTGAACGTCGGGTGATTTTGAAGTAGAGCACATCAGGATCCAGTTCATGCCCATGTTGTGTCATATCCTCGTATTAAAATGCTAAGGATTTATTTATGCTATTTATAGTTATTTATGACAACAAATTTACTCATGCCATCATAATGAAATCTGATTCAATTGGCTATTTATCTCCTGGAAATCAGGGATAGCAGTATTGATACATCATATGTAATGTATCACGGCCTGGTTACTCAACAAATTCACTGTAGTAATTCATGGATATAAGTTGGTTCCAGTAAAATGTCATGGAGTTCATCTTGGAATTAAGTTCAAGAGAAGGCTTCCGTGGGGATTTTACTTGAAAGATTTCAGTTCTCTAGTTTACTTATGCAAAGAACTATACTTCACTGGACGATATTTCGTGGACGACGGCTTCTATGGGTTGAAGCGTCTTTGCGGTTTATCACACATCTTATCTAATATATAAAAATGTTTGTTTGTTTGTCTTCTGACTTCTGTCAGTGTGACGACGGCTTCTTTGGGTTGAAGTGTCTTCGCGGTTTATCACACATCTTATCTAATATATAAAAATGTTTGTTTGATTGTCTTCTATGCATTCCAATGCCATTCATAAGGTTGCGATGGATCTTTGGTGAGTTGTTGTGCGCACGCCTGCACGTCAGTATGTGCTTGTTTTCCTCTGATGAAAAGTGCCAATTCAGCACTTTCTCTTTATACACGGTCTAATAGATTTTAGAACCTTGCCTGAATTCGGCACAGGAGCTCCTTAATGGGTCTTAGGCAGATAATTAGGCTCTGAAACAAACAATCAGTACTCAGTCCTGCACTCATTCTGAGGAAGACAGATTTTTTTCTTTTCAGATTGCCTGTCTCAGTTTTTATTAGGCACCAGCTTCTAAAGGCTAACTTGAAGTATGATACACAAACTAACCATGTCAAATTACATTGTGATTGTGCCTTTGTCATCATCATCATGATTACTGGTCATCAACTCTCATGTTGGTTTTTTTTGGAGTTTTCTCCTGAATTCTTAGCTAAATATATTCGAATTTTCTGAAAAAAATGAGCCTTCCTAGTATCTCACTCCTCCTCTACTCTTACTTTTTCAGTGATGGGTCTTGATTTTATCAATTCCAACTGGTCGTCTTAAAGACTGCAGAAGTATCCAATGCCATTGTAAGATTCTTCGGAATTTAGAGAATTTCATTTTAGTCTTTCATAGAATTTTTTTATATAGAAAGGCAATGAAGGCCAGTTGATCTCCATTTCTATTTTCTGGGGAAGATTGAGGGCCAGAAAAGCTTCTTATTAGCCTCAACTTTTCCTGTAACCAAACTTGTCTTCATTCTGGAATTTATGTGATTTTCATTCAATTTTTTATGTTTCTTTTTAACATATTTGATGAACATACCATTGGACTCTCTATTTGAGAGTTTTTGCTTAAAGCTGCTGTTCATCCCATGATTTTTTTATTTGAGCTTTAAGCTTAACTTTCATTTTAGTTTTCAGTCTCATGCTGCTAGCTTTTTTGTTTTCTTACTGATATCATTGCTTATTGTAATACAATGCACTTCTCTATAGCTCAAGTATTCTTTACCTTCCTTCACCTGCCAGTTATCTCATTGACTTCTTCCGTGACATATGGCTTTCTCTTGGTGGGTTTCTCTCTGTCAGCTTTTATTTACAGCCTCTACCAGTCCTTTTTTAAATTAGTTGTCGTTATCTTTTATGTTTCTCTTATCAGCATACTGCTTCAGATTTTCCTACAAAAATTAGTGAAAGTTGGCACCTAGGGCTGAATTTTTCCTTCTGTTTCTCTGTTTCCCATACATCCTCCTTGTCTCCTTCTTCAGTTTCTTAAACTTAGCCTTGTCACCATCATTAAGTAATTAATTTTGCTCTTTTCAGGTATTTCCGTTGCGTGTTTGGTTTTTTTGACAACAGTTATAAGAGTCGCGGAAGCCTTCAAAGAAATCATTAAGTAATGTTCCCTGCAAATGTCTGTTTTGATAGGGTGAATTTTTATACAGCTTATGAGCCACTGTTGAAACCTCAAAAGTGGTTCTCCTCATTATTTCTATCGTTTTAATTCATCTTAACCCTCAGTTCTTTGATCTTGGCCTTGTGTGACTATGGCATTCCATTGCCCAAGCATTATGAAATTTTCTTGTTCTTTAAATTTCTTTTAAATTCCAAAAATTTTTCATAGACTACTTCTATTTATTCTTGATCCATCATAAGGCGTGTAGACTTAGTCTTTTTAGTGGATTAAGGCTCTGTTTTAGAATAAAATTACAGATGTCATTTGGAATATTCTTTGCTTACTCTTCTTGCTCTTTTTAACATTGCAGTTGCCCAATTTGTGGGATTCAAAATGCTCTCGGTGAATGAGATGAAGAAAAAAAATCCTGCTATGCTTTTAACCTAGCTATGTTTCTGTATTTTTTGTCGCCATGGTGTCCTCTTATGGTTGTGTAAAATCCGAGTGTATTCAACCAATTTTTATATTTTTCATTTTATGATTTTGGTAACTACCTATATAAACCCCTGAAGTGCCTTTTTTATTTCCCATGTTTGTGAAAACTTGGGTGGGGTGTTGTTTGAGTTTTTTTGTTTTGCTATGTCTTATAGTCTAAAAGATTATTCTTAGATTTCTACCATTTGTGTATTTAGGCTTCATCTGTAATCATGAATTTTTTCAAGACTTTTAATGTGGTGGTTCAAGTTAAAAAATGCTGAAAACTGGTGACTGGTTTCAATCCCTGTTCCATAATTCTGATGTTGTTAATCAATTGTTGCCGAATGAATACTCAGTGGCCTCCTACAATATTAATGCTTTGTCGCTAAAATTTGGACCTCCATAGAGAATCGTGGAGCGTTAATTTCAGCAGGATGCTTTTATGTCAGCAGAAGTGGCAGGAATGGCAAAAGCTAGGACGTAAGCTGGAAATTGAGTGACACAGAATTCCAGCTTCATTTTTGTCTTAGGAGACAAAATCATGCACAGACACACTCATAACCTCCACATAAGCTATGCAAAAACTTATTCTTACCCAGTTAGTGTTGAATGTGTATTCCTGTTGGGGTCTTCATAGCCCTGAAGATGATGAGAGAGTAACACAACCTAATATTGGCTGACAAGAACATCAACGAAGTTCAATGCCCGAATTTGATTCATACTCAGGATGTTAGTGGGGCATCTGCAGTTCCCATTTCCCAGACGTCCATTCCATCAGGCATATCCTTGAAAGCTTTTTTCCTCTCCTTTCTGGCAATTCTACCATCACCCAAATCTTTCCTAAATACCTCTCCCTCATTTTCCGATGCCTTCCCAACCTTTCCAATATCCTCAAAACCACCAACCCCCTTTCTAAATCCCAATGCACCAATTATACTAACATTCCTACCAACCCGTGCCAACACCCCAGATGCAAGATGTGCCCTCTCCGCATTGCTAAACCCATCCCAAGTAAACCTCACTGAAGGTAGTGGTCAACAAAGGCAGTCACTAATATTAATATTTTGGTGACTCACCACTGAGGACGTGACAGGTTATGATTACCATCTATAACTCTCAAGAAGGCAGCTGTTTGGCACCAAAATATTAAAATCAGTGACTTTTTTGTGTTTTTTATAAATAATCACAATCTCTTTACTAAGCATCATCATATTTAAGACCTCTATCACTCATTTCAAGGGTATAAAGTTGTAGGCCTCTTGTTAAATGAATTCTTATCAAATTATTTTTTTATTACTTGCTTTGGTATTTTCATTTTGTGCCTCTAATGATTTACCAATTGAGTATGAATTATGTATAAGTATTCCCATGTACAGATCATCACTATAAACAGGCTATATGACTGCATGATAAATCTGTAGTAAAACCCTTTTGTGGGAGAAATTGAAAATAATTTTTTGTTGGGAATGAAGTATGCTGCCAACCAATTTTATGGTACAGCGTATTTGATATTGCTTATGATTGATTTAAATCTCCTGTAATATTTCTTGTATGTGTGATTGATATTCAGGCTTCTGCAGATAAGTTTTCATACTGAAAACTATTTTCTCTATAACTTTTGGTAGTTCTCAGTTTTAGGAGTGGAATATGTTTGCCCTTACTTCTTGCAGTTGCTCATCTCTAACCTATAGCAATATAATATTGATTGAGTGGCACTATTACTAAAATTTTTAGTTTCAGGTTTGACATACCTTTCTTTGATGTGAAATGCAAGCTGTAGATTCATGATATTTTTTGTCCTTCCTTTTATCCTTGTCATTCGTCAGCTAAAAGGATATGACAGTTTGATTTTCAGAAAACTGGGAAATTTTGATTTGTTCTGTTTTTATTGAAAAATTTTTATTCTAGTGGTGCAGGTTTTGTTATTTGTAAGTCTGCATTAATTTGAAATCTGAATTCTAGAAGAGAGCATTCTGTGCAATGTTGATAGGCTAGGATGCAGGTTGCCTTGATTGGACTGGTTGTTCACAAACTACCAAATTGGAAGCCAGCACCACAGGTACTGTTGTGACCTCACTGACATCATCCCTTACTTGTCCTTGTAGAAGTAAATTGAAGTAAGGATATATAAAATGCTGTTTTCTTATTTATGTAAGTGATTTATCTGAGATTGTGCCCATGTTTAAATAACTTCAACATTAAATACAATGTAATCTGCACCAAATCTCTCAAAAACACAGGATAAAAATATTATATAAAAATTGAAAAGTTGCTTTAAAATATGAGGAAAAGATATTAATGGCCTGGTATGTTTTGAGTTGTTTTTGTTTTGATTTCAGATGTTATAACTTTTGAATTATTAATGGAATTGGTTGAAATACTAGAGAAGTTATTAAAATGTGCCATCAATGATCTATTATTATTGCTTGAGCCACCTAAAATAGAATTTGATCTGTATTTTTGTAACTCACATAAAACCATGTTCTCATGTTTTACAACATGTATTTTTTCAAAGTTGAATGTGAAATTAAGAGAATTATGATGCTTTATACATAGCACTGAATATCGAAATTACGTTCACATGGGGCATTATTCACATGGCAATATGTTGATGGGCAATGTTGCCCAGCAATATTGAGGGAGTGTCTGGATACACAGAAACATTTCCCATGTTGTTCAATGGTAAAGATCAAAGAATGTAGCTGTTGCTGTGTTACCACCCCTAATGAAAAATGTCACTCTGTGTGAATGCATATCAGGCAACATTGAGACATTTATAGAATTCGAGGTGATGAGTTTTATACAGATGACTCTCGATAGCACGTTCTTGAAGGGACCCGGGATTCTGAACGTGGTAACCAGGAAAACGTGCAAAACAGGGTAAGCATTCAATGGAAATTCAAATACGTATTAGTTAGTTGCATAACATTCAGGGGAATGTTATCTCGCCGCTCATTTGAGCTCATACCGTAAATAACTGATGATCATTTATTGCAAATAGTTTCATTTCCTCCTATTCTGCCTCCCGAGAAAATACATACAATACCTAATGTTGATGCATATTCAATTATTAATGATGACAACAAAGACCAAACAGCACATTTAGTTTACAGATGCTGCTTTCACAAGGTTCCGCAGCAAAGTTAGCGAGGGCACCTAGCAATATTTTTCTCTTCGCACTTCCAATGGATAAATTAGGTTGGAGGACAGATGAAATAGTGGCGCGAATGCCCACTTCTCACTCAACTGCGCTTCATGTTTGTGAAAATTGTGGATACAAAAATAAAACCGCTTGTGGTACATTACAATGATTGCTCGGAAAATGCTATATTTGTATTTACCATGATGAACATTTTCATGAACAAATATTATAGTATTGTAAGGATTGTCAGAACCCCTTGAAAACATAAACAAATTGAGCTCCTTGCCAAAAAAACATCCTCTTTCCTGTGTGTAATGGCGTAAACTTGATTGCTTGTGACAAAAAAAAATTGAACTTTCCACATGTTCTCTGCAAATGTTGAAAACAAAAATACATAATTTAACAGAAACACTTAAAAACTTATGAGGGCTGAAAGAATCTGTCGTAGGTGCTTTGTTTTTTTCATTTTGACCCCTAATTCTTTGACAGTACTGTCCATTTTTATTAAAACATTCATCACACTTTCATTGACCTCATGACTGGTGACGAACTGTCGCACTGTCTCCATCGCTTCCACTGCTTTTTCGAATCTTGGAGGAGATTCGGGCTCTGCTTTGTCTTTACCATTGTCTTCTTCTTCTTCTTATTTTATTACTTTCTGTTCATAGACTTCATCTATTGACATCCATAAACAGATAAAAATACATGATAATGAGATTCACCGACTTTTTCAATTACATTTAGGAAGATGAAAGATTATGTTTGGAATAGTTATTATTAATATGTTACATAGTTATCTCCATGAATAACTCTTCATTTTTAGTAGTCACATAAATTCCAATAACCAACCTGCAGACTTAGATGTCGGCGTCACACGACGTACTTGTCGAAAGTCATTCCCTCCCCTTCGCCGAACAGCTGATCCCAGACCTCAAGGGTATGCTCATGTGCTGCCTCGTCACTCAGCGACTCGGAATCATCCTCGTTTGTGCTGCGATGAAATCCAGAGGTCCGAAAGCAATTTCTTTTGCTCTAGGCTTTGACGGAGTCCCAGGCATTCTTCACAAAATGCATTGCTTTCAGGATATTTACTTTTCTTCCTGGCCCGTGAAGGCTCGCCAACCTCTCATTGACAAGTAGTTTCCTATACTTATCCTTCATACATGGTATGATGCCTTGATCAAGGAGCTGAAGATCACTCAGGCAAATTTGGAAGAAAAAAAACCACTTGAACATTTCTTAAAAATGCAGTGTCTATTGGATGTGCTGCACAGTTATCCATTAACAACAAAATTTTTACGATTTTGTCCACCCATCTTGGCATCCAGTGCTCACAGGAACTTTTCGAAAATTGTTGTGATCATCCAAGTATTACAGTTGCAATCATTCGTACATGTGCACGTGGTAATGTTTGATCATCTTTGAAGCATCTAGGGAGTTTATATTTCCTGATCACTTACGGAATAAATTTTTCCGTTCCACTTTCGTTGCAACATAGGAGGACAGTCAACCTTTCCTTAGTCATTTTATCTCCATGACACTTCCCTCCTCTAAATGCCAGTGTTTTCTGAGGAAGCAAATTAAAAAATATCTCTATCTTCTGTTTCTGTCTCATCGGCATTAAAAGGGTCATTAGGGCTGTAGTTTTTGATGATGCTTGGTAGAGTGACATCTTTCTATGTTTCCCAAATGTTAGTGTCTACAGTGGCTGCCTCACCTTGAATGCACCTGTAAACTATCCCATGGCATTTTTGAAATCCCTCAACCCAACCATTTGAAGCCTTAAAGTCACTTATGCCCAGTTTATCAGCTAAATATGAGGTCTTTTCGCATACTACAGTAAAACCTCGTTAATTCCAAATTGAAGGGACCAAAAAAATTGGATTTCGAATAATCCAGGTTCAAATTAAATGTACTTTTTGAAAATAAACAAATATATTCCGAGTTTTCTAGAAAATCATTGTAAAACTACATTTTTATCAACAGTTACAGAGTACACGCTATTCGGAGTAGTTGAATACCACAATTCTTCAATTTTGTGCAAATGAAATACTTTGAGGTTATCCGGAATAAGATAATTTGGAGAAATACGCTTTTTTTAGACTCGATTGCACGAGACAAGTATGATCTTCGGGCATGAATCTGCATGCGGTGATTCACCAGCCAATTGTTCCAAACATCTAACAATGGCGCTGTGTGTTGTGTCAGCCCACATATATAGAAACGCCTGCCACATAAGTCCATTATGACAATTTCCTGCCTCACTGAATTTTTCACCCGTCAATCACCTCATTCTTCTTACAAATTGAACCGTGGGTACAGTGGGCAAGAGGAAATTTGACGAAATAATTTTTCAACGTACAGAAGAGGCGATGTTTTGTGTCCACGTTTCATGCTTCATAATCCTAGTTCTTGGCAAAAGAAGCACTGTGCATCGACCTAATTTATTTATTTATTTATTTATTTATTCCGTCCTGGAGACATTACAGGAATGTATTGGACAGGTCAAGATAAAAAAGATGAAAATGGTTCACAAAAAAGGCACGAACAGATTAACACTACAAAAAGTACTCTTCCACACTATAAAAACACTTTGACCTCAGGAACTTCCTTAGCTGGCATTTGAATGCAGACATTGTTGGAGTGTTTTTTAAATGCACCGGAAGGGCATTGTACAATTTAATACACATAACTCTGGGACCTGAGGAAGAGACCTTAAAATTTTGCTGAATAACATGTAGATCAGTTATATGTCTTGTATTGTGTTCATGATAACGCTCATTTTTTACAAACAAAGATAAATTTTCCCTTGTAAAAACCAATGTACAATAAATATAAATAGATGGCACAGTAAGCAGGTCTAATTTTTTAAAAAGCGGTCGGCAATGGCTCCTGAACTGGGCATTACACATAGATCTTACTATTTTCTTTTGAATTCTAAAAGTATTGATTAGTAAGGAGGAAGAACCCCAAATAACAATACCATACGACACATGAGAGTAAAAATATGCATAATAAACACTTTTGAGCACTTCAACACTAAGTGAGTGTTTAACTGTGGGCAATAAATAGTAGGCAGAGTTTAATTTTTTACACAAATTCTCGATGTGGTGAGACCAATTTAATAGTGGGTCGATTAGGACACCAAGAAATTTAACCCAATCCCCCAGTTGAAGATCTGCATCAATGCATGAATGCAATTTATGAAGACGTCTTGAGGAAGCCGAAAAGAATACAGTCTGTGTTTTCTTCTCGTTCAAACATAGTTTGTTGCCCCAGCACCAATCAGACATCCTAACCACAGTCTCATTGCATGCCTCCACAAGGCCATTATAGCCTGGTTGGCCACTTAGGAAATTTACATCATCAGCATACATTACTACCTTATCACGTTCTTTTTGCAGCAGGGTCACTGATAGGTCGTTAACAAAAATGAGGAAGAGGACAGGACCCAAGATTGAGCCTTGGGGAACTCCAGTGGATACAACTTGGACATCAGAGATAAACTTTTTCCCATCCTTGCATATCTCTACTACCTGCTGACGGTTGGACAAATAGGACTTTAACCAACTGTATGCTACACCTCTTATACCAATACTGTCACATTTCCTGAGGAGTAACTCATGGTCTACAGAACTAAAGGCATTAGTGAGATCAAAGGAAATTCCCAGGGCAACATGACTCTTGTTCAGCTGTTCAACAATGAAGTCAACTGCAGAAAAGAGAGCTTGGGCAGTTGACTTCCCTCTGCAAAAACCAAACTGTGACTGGGATATTTCCTTACGCTTCTCCAAAAATTCCATCAACCTGGTACAGTAAACATATTCCATTATTTTGGAAAATTGAGAAAGAAGAGATATGGGCCGATAATTATTGATTGAGTTCTTATCTCCTTTATTTTTATATACTGGAATTACCTTTGAGATTTTCAAAGTATCGGGAAATTCACCCAGAACTGGTTATAAGTGACTGGTTAATAAGGTAAAGAAGTGGTTCTTTTATTGCATCCCCACAATCTTTAAGAAGTGAACCAGGGATACCATCAAGGCCTGAAGATTTTTTATTTCCTACTTCACTTAAGTTTTTGGATAGTTCGGATGGACAGCAGGGTCGAAGGAACATTGAGTGAGGAACTGCTGTAACATTATCTCTTGTAGTAGTGTGGGGTTGGATAACAGGGGCAGTTGGAACTGGCAGTTCTATGAAAAAGTGATTAAGCGTATTAGCCAACTGCTTTAGACCTAGAGTGCCTGAATCCTTTTCCACAAAAGGCAAGATTTTACTTTTCTTGACATTTACAGCTTTGTTAATTAGATTCCATGCTTCTTTGGTTTTATTGGTAGCATTAATAATGAGGGAATCATTGAATATTTTTTTCTTATAGCTGATAACATTTCTATAGGCTCTTTTGAGGTTACAGTATTGTTTAATTTGATCAGAATCCCTGTGGCATTTATTTGCATCATACAGTCTTTTAACTTCCCTGGACATGCTGATGATTTCAGGAGAAATCCAATGCTTTGGCTGTTTTATTTTGGTCTTTACTGTGACAACAGGGAAGGTGCATTCAAAAAGAAAACAAAACTTTTCATAAAAGAGGTTAAAGCTCTCTTTAAATGTGGCTGCAGAATAAATTTTAGTCCAATCTTCAAGGAGCAACAACGATGTAAACAATTGAGAATTAGATTTACTAAAGATTCTAGTTTCATGAAAAGTGGAGTCTGCTTTAGGCAGATATGCTAAGTTGCCAAAAGTCACTTTCACTGCACAATGATCGGATAATAAAGATTGAAGACCGAGACAGAAGCATTCTGGTCACTAAAATTTGTGAAGATGTTATCAATGAGCGTTGCAGAATTGTTGGTAATTCTAGTTGGAGTTTTAACCAAAGGGATTACATTATGTGAGCTAAGCACTGAGCTAAGCTTCTTCTGGTTAGGACCATTTACCAAAAGATCAACATTGAAGTCACCAGCCATAATTACAATATTTCTGGGGGAGCGATTAAGAAGAGAAAAAAGAATGTAATCCAGTTTGTCACAGAAGGAATCAAAACAAGCGAGCGGAGATCGATACAGAACAATGACATGAAAATAACGCTCAGCATATTTGAATCTGATACCAGCAGATTCGAAAATGAGATCCTCATTCACACTCATAAAGTCAAATGAAAAGTTTTCCAGTTTGATGCCTTTCTTAACAAAAATAGCTACTCCACCATTCTTGTGGGTTGAGCGACAGTAGACACTAACACATTCATATCCAGCGATGGATACACTCACACTAGAATGTAGCCAATGCTCACAAACACACAGAATATCGATATCCTCTTCATGTAACAGCACTTCCAACGCAGGTATTTTGTTGCTAATGCACTGAATGTTAATTAATAATACGCGAATTCCACTAACAGTTTCTTCTTTGTCTGACTGCTGAGAGCATAGTCAAGAGATGACATCCTCTTTTTTCGGCTTAGGGTTGCCTGTAGTAGAACGGGTATTAATCCGATTTGTCACAGTAAGATTTGGATTGACGGTCGATGTGCTGTCCGTCTTCACCAATACAGGTTCGGAAGTATCGACCGTATCAACACTAGCACAGGTACTAAGGCTGTTGTCCTTAGCCGTAGACACATTCGTTTCCCTGGTGTAACGGGGGAAAAAGAACGGCCTCACTGCCACATCGTCCGGCCAAAAAGATTCACTCAATAGTTTTTCTTTATAGGACTCAGAAATGGACACCCTGAAGGTTGCATATTCTCCTTTAGCTTGAAGTTTCATTACTTCAAAATCAACACTCACGCAATTCTTCAAGAAGGTACGTATATCCTCCTCCGATGTGGACTTTGGCTGGATTTTCCAAACGTGTATATGACACTTTTTAGCTGTGCCTTTAAAGGAGCAACTAAGATTTTTCGCATTGCCGTAGACGATCTTCCGTTGCTTTGGGCGAGATCGTCTAACTTCTCGAAAGCCATCGTCAACATTCTCGTCACTGGTGAACACATGTGGATCACTCGCCATTACTTCATCACATTTATCTTTGTTTACAACCGGCACATCAGCGGACACTTGCATACCTTTCTCCGCAAAGGTTACAGATTTCGCTTTGTGGTTAGATTGATGCGAAGGTTTCTTCATATTAGGTTCAGTCACTACGTTACTTCCAGGAATCTTTAACTGCAAAACTTCAGATTTTAAGGTTTCAATGTCGGCCGCCATTTCGGAGAGTGAAAATTTGGAGATATGGCAAGACACACATTTCCAAAATATGTCTCTGTTATCCTTAAGGGCCCGTAATGATAATTCATTAAGTCCCGTACATTTAAAATGAAAAATCGAGTAACAAATGTCGCTCAGGATCACTTGATCCTTATTTTCCAGCGTAATTTTACAGGAACCGCAACTGCGAATGCTTTCACTAGACGCCATATTGGATCAAAAAAAAAGAGCACAGCTTATCCGTCCTTACCATCGGTGTGATGCTTCATGGACCTGTACTGGGTCTCAATTGGTCAAGAAAGTGCCCGTGCTTTCCGAGAATGCATTACGTGTTCTTCCCTTTTGGATGTAGAGAACGGTAGAGTCGTAGAGCATCAACTGAAGGTCAGCTAGGGTCTCCTGTCCCTAGGGTAGGTGAAAGGGGAGTATGAATACATGTATTTTGGCCACCAAGTGGCCCTCTTCAGCATTCTGAAGGAAGATCATCACAACAATGCAAGATTGTAATGAGAGCAAGTAAGGACATCTGGAAAATATATAGGAACACTTTCTTTAACTTGTACATATGTAAATTATAATCATCAGGTTACCATTGGGGGTGAATAGAAAAATTACAGGATGCAACTTGTATGAAATAAAAGCTTTTGAAAATCACATGTGAATGTTATGAAAATGGGGAGGTACCAAAAGATTTCGGTAAAAGTAAAACTGTTATGATACCGAAAACAGGAAAATCATTGGAATGCACGAATTACAGAACAATTTCCATTTTGTCACGTCTCCATGGTACTTGTGCATAAAGTATGGAGTAGAATAAAAAAGAAAGTGGAGGAATACGTTGGGGAAGATCAATTTGGTTTCCAGGAAGGTAAAGAGGAAGGTACGAGATTTAGCATTGCGCCTGATACTAGAAAGAAGGCTAGATATGAATGGGAAAATTTTTCTTGTTTTCATTGATCTGGAAAAAGCATTTGACTCTGTGGACTGGAAACAAATGTTCGAAACCTTGAGGAGAGTAGGAATAGACTTAAGACACAGAAGGCTTGAATTTCAACTATACCAGAACCAGAGCACCCTAATCATAATAAATGGAAACAAAAAAGAAGCAATTATTGGGAAAGGAGTAAGGCAAGGATGTCCACTTTCACCATACTTGTTCAATCTATATATTGAAGAGGCTATAAAAACTATGCAAATGCATGCATGGATATGCATTATGCAATGCACTATGCATGCATATACAAATGACAAGCTGGTGCGATAGCAATGATTGAATGTTGAATAACAAAAAATCACAAATTTCTAATCCATAAATAATGAACAATGACTTAGCCTGTATCTTTGCTGATCTCAATGTTGGGAACAATGTTAAATTCCTTGGGGTGCATGTTGATTCTGTGTTTAAGTGGGATATGAATACCACAATGCTTTGCAAAAAATTGAATTCTGTATACTATTTGCTATCTATTTTGAATCACACTGTTAGCTTGGACATTATGAAAACCCTATATTAAGGATTATTTTACCCATGTATATCCTATGGAATAGTCTTATGGGGATCTACATCCATTATAAATAGTGTATTCGTCATCCAAAAAAAGTTTGTAAGAACTATCTGTAAAGTGCATTATAGAGCTCATTGCCGACCACTTTTCAAGAGTTTAGAGCTATTAACAGTGCCATGTGTTTTTGTATATCATTCTGTAATCTATGTTAAAAAAAATATTACAGATTTTGTGAAGAATAATCAAATGCATTTGTATGATACCAGTGTTAGTCTCTCGGGTCCACGGGAGTATGCAGAGGGAATGTGGGGAGAGGATCAGGGTAAGAATTGCAAACCATTCCCTTGAGAAAGAGTTTATTCGGTCCTCTAATACATCAACACAACCACGCAACACCTTGTCCAGACCTCGACTGCTTCATACCTCATTTTGCAGGGCTCCAGATAGGCAGAAAGTTCTTGCAAGCTCAGGAGTAGGATGGGAGAAGCTTCTGAGTGTGGGAATGCAAGTCAGCTAAGGAGGCATGCACACTTACAGGGACAATCTTAATGACTCTTCTGGTCCTCAATGGGAGACAAGATAGTTCACAACCTAATTGGGCAATGGGAGGTGAGATAGTGCACAATCTAAGCGACTCCTCTCTTCCTCTGTCCAGAAAGTGCACTGCTCAGCATAGTTCCCACGCCAAGGTGGTCTCTCATGACTTCCGGGTCTCTCGTGCCTTCCGGGTCTATTAACAATACACTTACAACTATTCCCCCCAAAAGTGAGTTGCTGTTAACAACTGACAGCAATTCATTTAAAACCAGTACAACCCAAAAATAAAAGAAAACCCCAGTATTATTAAAAAAAAATACCACCTTAAGATGTAATACATTGATTAAACCACTAAAACATGCTATACAAATATATAAACAAGTAAAATGTTCTGAATATTATTGAACCAGTACTTTACTGGAATAGAAATACAAAGGCGAATTTGAATAATTAAAATAAATCCCAAAGAAAAGAGAGCATTTTATATGATTGGGGGAGGGAACAAAAAGGGGACCTTGGCTGATAGGTTATTTGTTTTCTTTGACAACACCCCTTATTACACAAACTAAATCAGATCATATCATCAGTGGTATTCCTTCATTGACTTATTAATTAATTCTTTAAATGACACCGCCACTGCGTATAGCCCACAGTCTTATTATTTAAAACCATTAATTCCGTCAATATGTTGCGGAGGAACCTTGTATTAATGGTCACCAATTCCTCAAAATTCTCAACGATTAGCAATTGATTCTCCATTTCTGACTTAACACTATGACCATCTCTTTCCACTGATTCCACCCTACAATTGATTCCCACAAGATCCTCATCATTCAAAGTCCCATAAATCATTTTTACTAAGATACCTCCCGAGTTAATCCACCCCCTCTCCATCCTTCTCCTCTCCACCAAATTAATTAGTATTTTCAGTTCGTCCATGACTCGGGCGTACTCCCACGCCATCATGGCTAACAAATAGCCATCTCTTGGTTTATCAGAGGCTACCCGCCATACACAACCTTTAGCACCATTAAATACATCGGATAGCAATTTATACTCCCTCCAGAGGTCCATTAACTCCAAATTAATAACACTAATAATATTAACTAATAACATTAATAATATTGAAGCAATCGAGGGGAGAGTTGAAGATGTCTCTCTCCGAGAATGCCCTAAGAACAAATTCTTCCCAAAAATACGAGTGAGAGAAACAGGAGGAAATCGGGAACAATCAATACATAAAAATTACCACCAAATTAAAGATAATATATTTCAGCAGCTTAACACGTACAAACAAAGTAAGGGTCAGCCAACCTGTGTTCCGACGTCTAAGTTTCAAATTCAAACACCAACTATACGAGACAGCGAGAGTGAACCTCTCAAAACCACGGTCTATCTCAAAGAGAGCGATTTACGATTTTCGTCGTAGGAGGGGAAATTCAGATGGTGGGAAAGTGGAAAGGGTGAGCCGAGGATTAGAGGCGATTTGTTGCCTCGGAGGGGAAGTTTTCAGCAAGGTCAAAAGAGAAAGTTGCAAATGGAGTAAGGGGGAACAGGTGATTGGCAGCCTTGGAGGGGAGGTAATTTTGTGGAATGGGAATCCATGCGGTGTAGGAATGCAATTGGAGATTAGGAACTACTTTTCATCTCCGATCGCGAAATTCTGGTTTTTGGCCTTTTTGCCCAGCACTTCTGCCTTATCACATCGTCGTAATCTTCCGTCTCCAACTGCTATATAAACGAGAGGGGACCTTGGGAGGGCGGGCTGGATACCGCAGGCTGAAGATGCTGAGGGCAGAAGACGCTGAGTTCGCGAAGACGGCTGGAGTTCGCGAACGTCGTTGGCGCGACAGAAGTCCTTCGGCTAAGTCCGGAGGATGAATAGTCCGCAGAGGATAAATTGTCCAAAGAGGAAATAAATGGGGGGGGGGGGTGGTGCTCAAAAAATGCTACAATATAAATAATACACTCCACGTGTGTTCAGAGGTCATTACATCCTGCTGCCTTTCAAACAGCACGCCACCTGCTAAAGGAGCCACCTCTTAGTCACCCACAGCCGCAAGAGGCCAACACACCACTACCACACCACATTCCTTCCATTTTCATCACAGTGGCCGGGGACGAAGATTATACGGCGGGGGTGGGATATACGGTGGGGCAGCCGCACTCGGAGGACACACCACAGGAGAAGGGAGCTGGGACGATGGAGGAGGGGTCTGCAGGGGAGAGCTTTCAGTTGGGGCCTTGTGCCTCTCGGTGTCCAACCACCCCTCCCGGGCCTCGCTGTCACCTAGGGGAGGCAAGGCCATCCGCAATCGCCTTCGAAGAAGATAAGGTGACCGCTCAGCTGCTCTCGAAGTGCTGGGAGGCACGTACAACTAGTCTTCGAATCGCTCGTCCTGTTCCTTGAAGTCTTGCTTTGGGGGAGGGGGGCAAGGGGAGTTTCTCACTGACAACCCAAAGGTCGGCGGGGAGGCGGAGATGGTGGGCAAAGGTGGGAGGGGCTCTTCTGGAGGAGAGCAAGGGGGGCGTCCCACTGTCGACTCTAAGGGCGGCGGTGAAGGAGGGGGGGGTTCCGTAGCGCTGCACTTAGGACGGAAGGCGGTGGCGGCGCCTCATTGTCTGCCCCGTCACATACACACGTACCGCTGGGGCCTCCGCAGGGGGTGCCCACGCTTTCGCTCGCACTTAATGAGGTCTGAAAATTCCTGCACCATTTTATGTTTTCCACGATGAGGTTTCACGCGATCCTTATGAACCACAATTGTCCTATGTTGCAGCTGTAACCATAAATTTAAATCATTGAGAACTTCGGGAATCCGATACGGCCCGGAGTAGGGTTTGTGGAACTTGCGAATCCTACCCGGCTTAATTGAGGGGGCACTTAAGTAGACATACTGGCCTGGTTTGTAGTTCATCTCCCGACTGCCCTTGTTATATTGTGCTGCCTGCGAGGCCAGAGCCCACTTACTGTTTTTAGAACACTTCCTCCATATGCTCCCCAATTGTTTCCGCAATTCATCTACATACGCTCCATCATTAGGGCCCCAGTTGCGCCCCAAACAATGGAAAGGCGTCACCATTTGCCGGCCAAAAACAACTTCGTAGGGCGTAAATTTGGTGCTGCGGTGATTGCTCATGTCATACGCTGATACAGCAAAGGGCAGCCAAATATCCCAGTCATTATCTCTATTATTAACGTAATGGCTCAACATTTGTGATATAGTCGTATGCACCCGCTCACGCCGCCCGTTACAACTAGGGTGGAGGGGAGAGGTCCGTAATTTATTAATTCGCAACAACTTACACACCCCTTGGAACAACTCTTCGTCGTTCGCAAAATTCGTTCCTTGATCCGAGAGAATATATAGTCAGGGACGCCAAATTTCAAAATCCACCTTTTCACGAGTGCATCAGCGACAATTTTGGCCGTTTGGGTCGGAATAGCTATCATTTCCTGATAACGGGAAAAATGGTTGAGGACGATTAAAATAAATTTATTCCATCTGGCCGTGCGGGGCAGAGGTCCCACAATATCTAAACTTATGTAGGCGAAGGGCGCGATGGATTCAGAAAGTTTCCCCAGCGGCGCCTTAACCTTACCGTATGGGCTTCGCTGATTACACGGTATACAGCTCTTTACTATTTCCTGAACGTCTCTCGCTAGGGTTGGCCACCAGTATTGCTGCCGGATCCTTTTGAGGGTGGGTCCCGCCCCCAGATGACCCGAAAGTACGTGCTCATGATGCAGTCGGATCAGCCTCCCTCTCAAACTCGTGGGTACCACCACCTTATCTCCCCCAGGCATTATTCGGCACAGAAGCCCATCCCGCTCCGTGAAACCTGGTTTACAATGCCATCTTTGGCATTCCGAATCTCCCGCTAGCTGCTCGAACAGTTCACCTCCCCCTACAACCTCTTCCATACGCACCTTCCGGCTCAATCTGTCCGTGTTCAAGTACATCTCTCCTGGCTTATGGACCACTTCATATTCGTATTCCGATAGTTTCAGCGTCCACCTTGTGAGCCGACTATTTGGATCGTGTAGGCTGAAAAGCCAGCGTAGTGCAGCGTGGTCCAAAATTATTTTAAACGGAGGACCATAGACATAGCAGTGTAAGTATTGAACCGCGAACACGATGGCCAGGAGCTCTTTTTCTGTGGTCGTATAGTTAATTTCCGCCGCTTGGAGTTGCCGCGATGTGTAAGCAACCAGGTGCTCCTTGCCGTCTATCTCCTGCGAAAGCACTGCGCCCACCGCAATATTGCTCGTGTCAGTGGAGATGATGAATGGCCTTGCAAAGTCAGGGTAGGCGAGCACGGGAGTGCTTACCAAGGCCGTCTTTAAGGCATTCATCGCCGTGTCACAATCAGGGGTCCATAGAAACTTAGTCCCTTTCTTAAGGAGATGAGTTAACGGTCTAGCGATCATCGCGTAATTGTGAACAAAGCGCCGATAATAATTGGCAATTCCCAGAAATGATTGCACTTCCTTGATATTCCCGGGTGTTGGAAAATTCATTACTGCTTTGATTTTCTCCGGGTCCGGGTGAATTCCCCTATGATCGATCACGTGACCCAAATATTTCACCCTTTCCCGAGCAAAGTGGCACTTCTAAAATTTTAGCGACAGCCCCGACGCCTTCAGCCTTTCAAACACACTGCGTAACCTTTCAATATGTTCATCGAGGGATTCACTAAAAATGATCACATTGTCTAGATAAACAAGGCATTGCAATGGCTTAAGCCCTCTCAAAATTCCGTCCATCATGCGATGAAACGAACTCAGAGCGTTGCACAATCCGAAGGGCATGCGTGTATATTCAAAATGGCTGCTCTCCACATTAAAGGCAGTTTTCTCCTGCTAGTCAGGGTGCATGGGAATTTGATAATACCCGCTAGTGAGGTCTAAAGTAGAGAAGTAGCGGCTTCTCTCCAAATAATCTAACATCTCAGTCATATTTGGCAAGGGATACACATCCGGTGTAGTGACCGCATTAAGACCGCGGAAATCGACACAAAACCGATAGCTGGGTTTGCCGTCAGCCGACTTCTTAGGAACTATCACAACGGGTGATGCCCATGGGCTCTGGCTAGGAACAATAGCCGGCCCTGAGCTGCTCGTCTACCAGCTGCCGAACTACTTCCTTCTGATGGTATGGTACACGGTAGGGGCGGCGATAAATTGGTGGTGAGTCACCTGTGGGGATCCGGTGCGATGTGATTTTAGTGGCCGGCGGCAATTTATCTTCCATAAATAGACACTTATACTCATGCAGCAGGGGTAGTAACGCCTCTCTTTCGTGTTCCTCCAAGTCCGCTAGCTTCTCTTGGAAATCTGTCACCTCTGTAGAAGGATCGTCTACCCTAACTTGCCTAACTCCTGCGGAGTCATATTGAAAAATGTCTTGGACTTCATGCAAGGTTGCCACGGTTGTTCCTTGTTGTAAAATGACCTCATCCATCCCAAAATTCCCTAATTTCAACAAAATTTCATTTTCTCTCCCCACTTTACATACGCCCCTCGTCACTGCACAACTCTGCACGTCCTTTATTACAGCGGGCTCCGTGCCATATTCCTGGCCAAGGGAAAGGCCGCCTGACAGTTTGGCACACACGATCTTCGGGAAAGTTACCAAAGCAAAAAAAAAGTTTATTTAATATTTTTTTTTATTATTATGGAAGAGAAAACTAAAGGTATCCAAATAAATGGAAGAAGAATTCATTGCTGTATTAGGTTTTCTGTTGATATAGTGACCTTGGCAGAATCAGCCAAAGATATGAATAGAATGCTCCGAATCTTGTCCACAGTTTTGGCGAAATGGAAATTGAAAATAAACGTGAAGATAACCAAAGCTATGACAGTATCTAGACACGAAAACAAACTCAATGTAAATATAATGATAGGGGGATCAATAATAAAACAGGTTGAAGAGTTCAGCTACCTTGGGAGCATAATTTCAAGAGGTAACAGAGGTAACAGAGGAACAGCACCTCTGCTGTAAAAAGAAGGATAGCCTTGGCAAAGAAGGCATATGAAAATAAAAAGCATATTCTAGGAAATAGCCACATTAAAGTAGAAATGAGGAAATCTTTTGCGAACACGTTTGTATGGAGCACACTGTTTTATGGCTGTGAAAGCTGGACATTGATCAAAGATGGAAAAGTCGTGGTTGGAAGCTATGGAAATGTGTATATGGAGGAGGATGACATAAACAAGATGGACTGACAGAAAGAACAATGAAGAGGTGCTGAGGGAAATAAAAGAGGAAAGAAGACTGATAAAAGAGATTGAGCAAAGGAAGATTAAGTTCATTGGTCATGTTCTTCGACATAATAATTTTTTAGAAAATATAATGGAGGGAAAGGTGCTTGGCAAGAGAAGCAGAGGAAGGCCAAGAAAGAAGTTCCTAGATGATGTACTAAGTACGTTGGGGTTAAAAACATATGCTGATTTGAAGAGAGCTGAAGTACACAGGGACACATGACTGCAGAGACAAGGCTTAGCCTTTAGAAGATGATGATGATTTATAAATAAATCTGCAATAATGGATTACAGGTCCCTTAAGATACTGCATACCATTAGGATGATCATTATTTTTTGGATATTCGAATATTTTTGGGACACCCCCTAAATTGGTACCATTATTTGTAAAGTACATGTACGTACAAAATATTATTGTAACTGGATTGGATTCCAGGATAGACTTGGTATGCCCAGCAATTGCGGTGGCTTATGCTCACTCTCAGGGTCGTATCTCAGTAACTACTTGGCAGATTTTTATATTTATATTCTAGATAATTCATATCTAATGCATGATGTGTTGTTGGGAATTACAGAAAAACAGCTAAAAATGTTGAGTACTCTGTAATCATAGGGAATTCCTGGAAAATAGGAATAAATGGTGAAATTTCGAATCTTTTGGTGCAGTGTAGCACTTCTTTCCCTTTGCCAATTGCAACAAACTTTTAGATACTCTATAGTCTAACCCAATGGCATGAACGTAAGTGGTTTCCCAAAAGAAACTCGAATTTCCAAAAAATAAAGACCACCACCCATAGTGTACTAAGAGATGGGCCATTCTGAAAATTACCATGGTAATTTTTGTAAATTACCACAGTACAGTAGAACAGCGATATAACGAAATTTAAGGGACACAAAAATTATCAATTTCATAATTGTGAATATGCTATTGTGAAGCTAATTTTTTTCCCATCAAAATACTTATTCTATAGCTTCGTAGCTTGAAAATTGAGTGTCAATCAGGTCGATGGTATTCATTGTAATAACTACCTTTGAAAGTTATTATTTCTATCATAACGATAGTTAAACTATCACTTGTTGTAAGTCAGAGTCAAACCTCTTCGTGGGTCAACTTCATGGAGACCATCGTGTCGTAAAAGACCACATTAAAGGTCACCATTAATAATAACTGTCGTTTTCCGGAGTTTTCTTTTGTGTTACTTATTAAAAACATGTATAAAAGTATGTAAATTGAATTAAGTGAAACTAAAAGTAAAAATGTTATTTCATTAGCAGAAGCATTTATCCTTATTCGTCTCCACGAAGTACGATTTCTGTTTCCTCCTATTCTATTACGTGCTATATTTCATTGGTAGCACAATAAAAACTAAAGAGAAAAGAAATACCTACCAATTGCATTCACGTTCTTATAATGTCGACAAAAACACCGTTTAGGGTGATGTGAAATAGGTATATCAATGCTGTGGGAAGCCTGTGTATTGTTACTTACACATGAAAAAGGCAAAAGATCGGCGAAATGGTTATTCACACGATATCTAGGGAAAATAATAAATTATCAACAATAACGGAGGAGAATGAGCGAAGGATATAAATATGTTGACATTATTTGATAATAATGCGAGTTGAAATCTTATTCCTACCGTTTGACGCAGTAAATCACCATGTTAAAGCAGCAATAAAAAGATGGCGAAGTCCCTTATATACCTGAAAAATGTTAAAAGCTATACATTTTTGACGAAACCTTGTTTCAACAAGAAAGTCTTGAAAAGTAAACAATGTGGGCACGATGTAAGCTGATGTAAACAAAAGCTTCCATCTTCACTTCTTCGTCTGCATGATTTACTCCGGCATCAAAGGCACGGACTATAAAGACTATTTCTCTATTATCCTTGATCAAAGGTTTCACTGGATGCATTCGGCCAAGCAAGCACTACGCTCGCAAACTGCGCCGCTCGGCACTACCGGCAGTTCGCAAACTTAGCGCTAGCTTGGCTGGATGTAAACACTGGGTGCGTTTTGCCAAGCAAGCACTATGCTAGCTAACAGCGCTACTCGCCACTGCCCAAGGCCATAGGTGGGCGGCGGTGGGGATCACGATAGATTTCGCCGTGGACGGTGGCAGTGGACCCTTCATAGGTCGGCGGCGAGAAAACAAATGAAAGGTGGAAGGCGCACAATAACATTTACACTGCAGTGTTAACATGTCATCGGAAAAAGCAACATTAGCCGCCAGTTAATGGCGAGTTGGAGGGGAAAGCAGCTCCCGGCAGTGGCGTAGCTAGAGTGTGTGCTGCCCAGGGTGGCCCTGAGTAGTGAGAGAGCCCTCCCTGAGAGTGCCCAGGGTGGCCCTGGCTCTCAGGGCCCAGAGTGGCCCCGAGAGCGGCCCCAGCCCCACAGTGCAGCCCCCTTAAAAGGGTGCCCCGAACGGGCTGCCCCGCTTTGCCATCCCACCTAGTTAAGCCACTGCCTCGAACTTTCGTCAAAGATGCATGCAAGGGAAAAAGAGGAAGTGTCACAAAGCTGCCATGTCGGTGTCAATGGAGCCAATTATTCTTGCCGGGTATTAACCCGCTAATGTTAGCGGTCTTGATGACATCGTGCACTCGACTTCCTCTCCCACCTCTTCACTTCCTCGAGGTTCAGTGCACCTCAAAGCCATTGGCAAACAAAACTTCATTGATAATTGTTATGAATTGACAAATTTTAGTCCAATAATCATGAACAGTACACATCTGCAGTGCTTTCTAAGCCATGGAATTGCGAAAATCGGTTGAATTTTTGAAGGAAAATAAAGAAAAATATGACACAAAGTATATTTAGCGAATAATATGGAAACTGAATAATTTTGACCTCCTTCGTAATTGTGAAATTTTGTAATAATGTAGCTGTTGTATACTTTTACATGTAACTTTCGTCGAGACCGCAGAAATTCTTTCGTAATACCGAAATTTTGCTATATCCGTGTTCATTATATCGCGGTTCTACTCTATTTTACTTAATTTACCTCAGCCCCTGGAAATTACTATATTTTCAGTAATATTCACCTCCGTCTCATATATTTCTATTACCAATATATTCCTAATATATTATTTTCAGATAAATCAGTATATATTTCATACATTCTTTGTTGTAAATTAAGGCACATACATCTCATTTGTGGAACATTTATGACTTGTGGAATACGTATTTGTGGGGCTATCATTCTATCAATTAGAATGAAAATTTCTCACACCAACAAAAGAATGCCAAACTGACTGTAGGCTCCCGTTTTTCTTTTGAAGTTCTCTATATTTTTAATAGGTTAATGTGGCAATAGTAATGGTTTTAATGCTTTTACCCCTTGCAATTCCTATTGACTTTCCTGCTTGTAATGTTTAAACCCCATACAGGCAGGACATTTTTATTTCAGGCTTCGGGACGACCATCAATAATCCAAATATAAACAATAACCTGGATACAGGTTCTAAGGTATGCATATCATACGTAGCATCCTCTCCACAATCAAAGAAAACAGTTAAAATGAATAAACAAAGAAATGAACATAAGCAAGATAATGATTAACACTGAACAAGAAACAAAGAATAAATTAGACTAATCACCAAACACAATGAACAGTAACTTTGAGAACAAAGAACCAAACAAAACAATTAATTTCCTTGCTCATCTAAGGAATCACCTATTCCTTCTTAGTTCTTTTCCTTGGGAATCTTTAACCCAGTAGGACCTTGGTGAATCATGTTTTTCAACTACTATTGCTCATTCCAAAATCTTTCCCTTCTGTAACCACAGTCAAAACCACAGTGGGTTCGAATCCCACTTCTGACACCATGTAATGCTTAAACACCATTCAGGCAAGACATTTTTATTTCATGCTTCGGGATGACCATCAATAATCCAAGCATAAACAATAACCTGGTTCTACAGGTTCCAAGGTGAACATATCATATGTAATACTACTAAGTCCTCTATTTGCTGTTACCTGCAGAAATAAATTACTGGAAAATTATGGTCATTTTCAAAAAAATTATAATAATTTTCTGCAGTAATTTACCTCAAATGAAAATTATGGTAATTTACCCATCTCTAAGTGTACCATGTTCACTTTTTTCCCAGAAATTGTAGTTAAAAAAGAAGTTATGAGTCTCACACGAGTTTCTTATCTCTCTACCCTTCCCTGATATCACTAGAGTAACTTGATTCCATGAAGCTCTGCATGAGTTAGAGGGGAAGTGTTTTTTCACGTGCTTAAGCATCATTCATAGGCATCCCTAGACAAGGGACACCCAATGATCTTGGAAATACTTCATCAGTATATTGGGTTAACTATATACCTATGTGTGTGTTCCAGAGGCTACTTACGCAATTTTCAAATTCACTCTGAGAAATTTGGGTGTAGCTCAGCATTGTTGTAAAATGAGTGGATGCAAAAATATTGCAATCTATTATGTCAATCTGAATGCTGAAGACAAGAGAAATTGTGTAACAGGACTTAATTGCGATATGCTGGAATCTTGCATAAGGATTGGAGAAAGAGCATGGTGGCATTACTCCATACTAATTGCGAACGAAGAGCTTTTAGGGGAAAACCTGCTAGCTGTCCCACTTTAGAACTACGGCTGACTGAGTACATGGAGGAGAGATGACAATATGGTCACACTATGTCGACAGAATTGTATGTTCTGCGAGTTGAATGTTAGCTATGGTGAGTAAAGGCTTGTGAGAGATGATAATTTAAGTTTTATTGAAAAAATCAATTTTCCATAAGGCAGAGGACAACATTTTCTCTGCTATTTTGATGTAGTTTTTATGCCTTTTCAGTTATTTCTCCTGGCCTACACATGATAAATTGCATGTCATGTTTAGGCATTCCTCAAGAACTTGCTCATCATCGCTCATTGCTGAATGCAATTGCAAAAGTAATGTATGGTTTTTAAGAACAACAATAACTGTATTCACTGTATGCATCAGGTTGCATTCCACTGCAAGCATTTGCATATGATTATATGAATGAGATTAAGGATGCTGAGGGCGAATAAGACTCAAATATACAGCCTAGTATATCAATTTGCTCTTGCCTGCAAATTGAACATTGTACAGTGGTCAGGTTTGTTTTATTTGGAATAGAATTGATTAATGTCCTCAATTATACATACATACCCATCACGCCGTTCCCTTTCGGGGTAGGCACAGTCAAAATGTTTCACTCATTAATACATAATTGTACACCTAACTCTGCTTCAATAATTTCCTCCATACTGACCTATCCTTGCAAACCTCTTTTGCCTCATTTACCCCTACACACTGTTTCATACAAGCCCTCCTGTTATTAAAACTCCTAATATTCCTCCTCCTAAGAATTTCCTCAACCACAACTTTCTCGGCCAACCTCTACCTCTCACACCATTCATTCTACTCTCATATATCTGTTTCGTTATTCGACTCTCATCCATTCTCTCAACATGGCCAAACCAACGAAGCACACTCCTTTCATACACATCCATTACTGGAGCATTTAACCCACATTCGTTCATGACCCACTCATTCCTGACCCTATCCATCCTACTTTTGCCGCAAATACTCCTCAGATAACTCATACCCACGGCATTTAGTCTACTCTTATGTCTATCCTGACATACCCATGTTTCACTACCATATAGCAAAGTGGGAAGAAGTACACTTTTGTACACGGCAATTTTTGCTTCCTTAGACAAGCACTCATTCCTTGATATGGTCCACATTCCTTCCTACCTTTCCTACCTACCACTTTCCTTCCAGCATTCGCACATCTCTTTATCTCCTCATATATTCTTCCATCTTTCGCATACATCTTACCTAAGGACACAAAATCATTCACCTGTTCAATTACTTCACCATTCACCCTCATCATACGGTTATTCTCCCCATTCTCCTTATCAAAAACTATTACTTTGGTCTTGCACACATTTATCTTCAATTCCATTCTCTCTGTTGATTCACAAAACTTATGTGGGAGCTTCTCTCATCCCTGTTGGCTCTCTGAGATCAAAACAGTATCATCCGCATGTAGTAGAATTCGTACGTTTACATTTCGAATCAGAACACCGTTGTTTTCACTACATGCATCTCTAACACATTTATCCATTAATACATTAAACAGCCATGGAGACATTACACATCCTTGCTTTACATACCGATTTATTACAAACCAATCACTCAGAACCCCGTTAACTCTTAAACTTGCCTTACTATTGTCATACATCGCCATCATAACATTCAATAACTGCCCATTCACTCAATAGTCTCTCAAAACCTTCCACAACTTCTTTCTATTTACTCTGTCATATGCCTTCTCTAAATTGACAAATGCACAGTACACTTTCTTTCGGACACTCATACATTTTTCTATCACTTGCTGAAGTGCAAAAAGCTGGTCACTACATCCTCTCCCAGGCATGAACTCAAACTGCACACCCCATATTCAGTCAGAAGTAATATTCCTCACTCTTTCAATCAAAATTTTGCTGAACACTTTTCCTGTAATCATCTATAAACTAATGGCCCGATAATTATCAAATTCTGACTTTCCTCCCTTCTTGTTCAACGGAACGATGATAGCATTCTTCAAATTCGCAGGAACAACAGAAACCTGTAAGCATAAATTGTATAGTTCACGCAGTCTACAAATTAGTAATTTACACCCACACTTCAACATTTCAATGGATCTCCCAACTATGCCTACAGCCTTCCCATTTTTCAATATTCTCACTGCATTTATTGGAGGAGAATAAAGCATGTGCATTTCCATTCTTTTGTGAGTGTTCATTTTTACTACTATTAATTTATGTTTTATAATTTTGTAATGATTTCAGTGTATAATGTCAAATATTCTTTATTAGCATCAGTCTCTATGATTTAGTACACTGTTGACCTGGTATTACCATTATTTTGCATGCCAGTAAAACTTAACTATGGAGATATGATAGATAGATATATAGTTTATTCACCATAAAAAACAAAGATTAAATTTGCATAGGTTTCGTCAAGTTCATACAAAATTTAAAAATAGATTAAAACATAAATTAAAGGATTAAAAATACAAAGTTTACAACAAAAGTTAGTATCAAGATAGAAATTCTTCAATACCATAAAATGCATTTTTTACAAAGAAATCTTTTAACATATTTTTGAAATTTTTTTCCTGGTTATATATTTCTTTTATTTTCAAAGGAAGTTTATTGAATAGTATTTTTCCCGAGAATTCTGGGGTTTTTTGCAGTAGTGAGGGTCTACAATGATCATTAAATGTGTCGAATTTACCTCTGGTATTGTGCTTATGGACATCCGCATTTCTAATCAGAGAAATGTTTTTGTAGCATGCATAGAGAATCACATTATACATGTATATGCTGGGAATAGTCATGATTTTATGCAATTGAAAATATTTCCGGCAAGACCCTCTAGCTTTTAGTTTTAAAATAACCCTCAGAGCTTGTTTTTGAAGGGTGAGTATCTTTTTTAGATTTTCTTGGGCTGAGTTTCCCCAACAGACAATGCCATACCTAGCCACAGATTCAAATATACCATGGTATATGGGGATTAGAGTTTCTGAGTGACGGTAATTTGCCAAATTTTTTAAAAGAAATATGGATGAGCATAGCTTATTGCAACATTTATTTACATGTAGCTTCCAATTTAACTTATTGTCTATTTCTAGACCTAAGAAATTTGTGCATTCTACCTCGGAAATCAAACAATTTTCTACTTCAACTGATATGCTTGTCTGGTGATCTTTATTACTAAATATCATAAAAACTGTTTTTCCTATGTTTAGTTGTAGATTGTTTGCAACCAGCCATTGGGATACTGAGTTCACCATAGTATGCATGTCAATTTCTAGCTGAATTTGATTTGGGTGAGCACCCATTAGGGAGATATCATCCGCATAAAGCACCATGTGACGATCTTTCTCTGGACAGTTTATTGTTCTTTCAATATCATTTATGTACACTAAGAATAGTAGTGGTCTGAGTATGGACCCTTGTGGAACACCATATTTAATAATTTTCATTGTTGATTAGTAAGAAACACCATCTTTTCCAATAATTTCTACATACTGTTTTCTATTTTCCAAGAAAGATTTGAGCCAGTAATATGCGACTCCTCTGATGCCATAACTTTCTAACTTCTTCAAAAGAATACTGATTTTCACAGAGTCAAAAGCTTTTGACAGATCCATATTTACTCCAACTATCATTTTCTGTTTTTGTTGTTTGATGTTTTCTATCATTTAAGCCTTTTGCAATTTTAGTTATATAGTTTGCACATGCAGTTTCTATACTTCTATTTTATGTAAAACCATGTTGTGATTGAGAAAGAACTTGGTGTTTGGTGAGGAACTTTAAAAGTCTATCTTCCATTAGTTTTTCAAGTATTTTTGAAATGCAGGATATCAATGAGATTGGCCTGTAATTTTCCAATTTATCTTTGGCACCTTTTTTATGGAGTGGAATGACTTTGGTTATTTTTAATTCTTCAGGAAACTGACACATTAAGAAAGATTTATTTGCTATATTAGTATATATAAATTAGCTTTATAAGATAGTTTGATATACCATCGTGCCCACTGGACTTTTTGTTCTTTAAATTTATGATAACCTTTCTGACTTCATTTTTTGTTGTGGGATTGAGGTAAATAGATTCATTTATGCATTTCAAGCTGCATATTTCATACTTTTGTCCTATGTTTATATTTGTTTTATGTTTTTTTTCTGCAAAAATGATCTACCAGAATGTAGTTTTCCAGTTTTAGACTAGTTATTTCATTTTCTCTCAAACCATGCTCAGTTAAACATAAGAAATCTGGCCTTTCCTCACTTAATAAAACTTCCATTTCCAGTTTTTTATTTTCCAAATATTGAATATTTTGATGCAGAAGCTTTACTGAGGGTTTAGTTCGGTTATTTGACGTTTGGCCTACGTTTTTTATATTTTGACTGGTAGATTTAACTAATATTTCACATGCAGGTTCTGGTTTCTGTTTCCCTTTTTTGTACAAATGCTCGTCCAAAATTTGTGACATGAAGTGGCAATTATCTTCATTTTTGATGCCAAAACTGTGTTTATTGTTGATGATGAAACCCCATTCGACCGTGCAATTTCTGTCTTGGTTAGGGACTTATTGTGCTCCACTCCATTTCTTATTTTAATTATCTGCTTGATTGTCCGAGTTTTACGAGTTCTCTTTGTTGGAAAATCTGCCATATTTCATTTAAAGGAGAACTAAAATGGACTATACTCCCCACTAAGAAAGGTATTTCTTTAATGTAATGCAATATGACTATGAATATGGACGACATTGCAGCAATCCGGGCACGTGAATGAATGCGCTCTGTAACTCACTTAATTATTGAAGAGCGTTTTTAAGCAGAGCGTTTGGTGCAATAATACAATAGAAAATAGCATTAAGAATGAATAAAAATAACTTTCCACTGGTATATGGTACAAATATTCAGACAAATGAAAAATATCAACGTCAGGTAGGAATTGTGTCATCATCAATGGCGTAATTTGTTCCATATATGTATCGCTTGGCGCCATTCGATATGTATAATTTGCCCCAAACATCGCCGAAAGCATTGACTTGGGAAACCTTTACGTTATCTTTCAGGGATTCATGTATTTGTTACATTCATGGGTAAATGCTCTCTCCTTATCACATTTTCTGCCAAGTGACGGATGAAATTGTCCTTATTGATGAAATACTAGGACTGATGTCTGTTTCAGGCTTCTGGAGCTGGAAAGTAGTGAGTGTAGCGATATCTCAAATCGTACGGCTACTACTGGCAAGGCATCATTCTGATTACACGTACCTTCCGGTTTTTACCAAAGAAATGGATGACGGAACTGAACAAGAATTCGCTAATTTTGAAAATTGCTTGAAGTTGGGATTAATTGAGTTTGTACACTACTGAGTCCCACAGTTATTCACAGGATACATCTTTGTGATAGTTACATTATATGTGTGTTGCTACATCTCACATTTGAGAATTGTTAGTAAATATTATAATTTAATAATTGAGATGCCATAAAGCTTACCTTTGTGTTCTTAAGCATTTAAAATATTTTCAAGTACAATTTAGGCGGCTTTTGAAGTAGATGTGATATATTGATGGAAATATTCAAGAATTAGTGCCAATTTTCTGCGCTGCAACATGAAAGTACAAGATACAAACAAACTTTTACTGGAAAATAAAAGGAGACATCAAAGTTAGTCTATGCAGAGTGGTTCATTAAAGATTTAAAATTTGTATTTAGCGTGCAAGATTACAATCCATAAATGATTTGAATTCACAATTAAATTAAACATATATAAATACAGGTTAACGGCTTTAAACTGAGAAATATCTGTCAAAACTGGACATTTGGTGCCGTAATAGGCTGCTAGGTGGCAGGGCTTTGCAGCTTATAGATATGTTTGTTTACTCTGTGAAATTCACTCTTTTGTTCCAAATTTCTGCGAGCGTTATGCGCTGAAACACTGAATAGTCTACATAAAATTGAGGATATTTTGCTCCTAAGGACTTAAGTAGTGCTGCGTAAAATCAAGGAACTACATAAAATCAAGGGGCAACCATTAAAACTCCCAATAGTTTCCGGCCGGATTGGGCTGTCACTACGTAAAGTCGAAGTTCCAGTGTATAACATAATTTGTAAGCAACATAAGTGTTGAGGCACATTTCATGCCCTCATGCTTTTACAAGATTCTACCATATTTATCATCCATTCCACTGGGGATTTGTATGTATTGTAAGGAAATGACTCTTAGGTTATTTTAACTTTGGTTGTTTTTCGCATCTAATACATGATTGTCTTTGTTCAGTATACTTAAGCTTTTCCACGAATTTACTATTATGCTTTTTCCCTTACGTTTAAATATGACACAGGGCTCCTTTGTTGATGAAGCAAAGCTGTGAATTTCATCACTGTCCTGAGAACTCAAAAGATGGAATACCTTTTATATCCTAATAGGTAGTTATGTGAGACTAAATAATGGTTGGAAGAATGTCAAATGCATTATTAAACAAATTGAAGTCAGCAATTAATAATCAGTTATATCATAACTGCTCAATGTTTTTAATAGGATAAATTGTATCATTATTGGGTTTTTTATTATTTGAATTTATTATGAAAGTATTATCATCATTTCTATTTTTAGAAGGTTTGATGTTTGGAAGCAACTGCCATCTGTGCATATGTATTGCTGATACAAGTGGGAATATCATAAGGGAGCAATTAGTGCTCTGGTATAAGATGATTACAATTACTTGCGATTACTGCCATATGTTAATCCATTTCACAATGACCGAGTCAGGTCTAACCTCACCTTCCCTCATCTGTAGTTTCTTCTTTCTTTGCAAATGAACATGTGTTTGCTTGTGTTGTACATAAATGTGTGTCATTTTACGCGTGTTTTGCAGAGCCCTGCAGCCCCCATGTGTTGTAAAATACGCCGTGGCAGCCAGGGCTATATCTCCCCTCCTTTATACCTTCCATTAACCCAAGTGCAGGGCTGTGCCGCAGTTGTCGGCTCCCCTCAGTCATCATACAGTCAGCAGCAGCAGCAGGTACTCTTTTATTCTCTCTATCGCTCGTCCCTCCCCGGCCCTCCCTTTTCTCCCCATCCACCTCCACTTCTTTTCCTCCCCTTACCCCTCCCCCCTTCACCTCAATGACCCTCCACTGCTGCTGATGCTGCTGCCTCTCTTGCTGCTGCTGTTGCTGCCATTGGCATCCCCTCGGGGCGCGCTTGTATCGAATGTCTGCGCATCACTACATTAATATAAGAAATCCAACTCACCCCTGGTCCCATATCCTCCCCTCGAGCCTTCATAACACTGCAATTATGAAGTGTGCATTTCTATATTCATAGATGCCTGTTTTTCTTGAGTTTGTTTTGTTTTGTTTTAATCCTTCGATGTGTTAAGATGACCTCTGGTATTCCATCATCAGTTCCAAAGCAGGATGTTGTATAAGTTTCTTTGATATAATTAATGAGAGTTAGTCTATGAAACACTGACTGTGACTACTGAGTAACTTGTGCTTGGAGTTAAACTGGAGCTTAGACCTTGATTTTACGTGTGAAATATTTTCTTGCTGCTGACATAAAATTTTATTCCTATATTAATTTTAAAAGTTGAACAATTGAATTGAGTGTGGAACATCCTAGTTACCTCTGTGGTGTTCAATGTGTAAATATGTGGATAATCATTTTGGCCTGTATTCAATAGTGACTTGGTTTGGATTTATTTGATTTGATCCATATGTTGACTGATGATGGAAAGACCACTCTCATTTGTTGAATGAAGATTTATTGTAGGTTGAATGGTTGGAGTTAAAAATAAGGAACCTGGTGACCTGTTATCCATCTAAAGCTAGAATCAGGGTATCCATTAGTAGAAAATAAGTATGTTAGGTAGTTATGGTGGTTGTTGCCTAAAGAAGATGACAAAGCTGTTAGGAGATGTGTGTGGAAAACATCTTTGAATGTAGGAACAATTTTTGTTTCAGAAAGAGTAATTTTTAAATTATATCCTCCTGGTTCTTAAAGAAACGCCATAAGTAGGCCTTATTACAGCGCAGAGATCAAAATTCACAAAAAAAAATCGAAAGATAAAAATTATTCTTTACTATTATCCTATCACAATGAGGGAACTTGTTTTGTTTCATTAAATTGAACAATAATCTGCATTGTCATTAGAAGCAACCTAAAAATTAACATAAGGAGAAGAATTTATTCATTGTGTAAGGAGAAGAAGCATTGATAATATTATTGTAATTTTCAATTATCAACTTGTTGAAATAGAAATGAAGAGAAAATTTGGTAAATAAGCAGGGATGGAATCTTAAATTGAAGGTGCCTCTAGGGTTTACTATTTTATGTAGGAATTTGTATATACATGCACATATCTAGGTTTTCTTCTTCTTGAGGAGAGTATTAAATTACAGAATTGTTTATGATTGGGTTGATGAAAGTCTTCCCCAAAGAAAAGCATTATCTTTATTTCATAGCAGTATGATTCTGGTTAGAAGGCTATGTTGTATGCTGGGTCATTGGAGAATATTTCGTCCTTGGGTCATTGTACTGTGCGTTTGAAATGTTATGATAATGTAAACATCTCTATTTCATTTGAGTGAGTATTATAATATGAAATTAAATAAAGCAGAGATTTGAATTTGTGCATGATGTAGATGCTTGGCTTGGGAGTTTCTCTTGTGGGTGATATTGTATAGTCTTTGCTAGCCAGCTAGTAATGAGGTGCAATTTTGCATGATTATGCTGCTGAGAATAGAATTTTAGCTGATATCTACTACAAATTTGTTCTCAATTTGATTCCACATTTTTTTGTGACTGTACAGTCAAAGGCAAAGGTAAATTTGAGAAGTTCTTTTAGGAATTCACCACTAGGAATGAGCTATGGCTACATTAAGTTGACAAAAACATTTCTTGTATATGTGGTGCAGTTGAAAATAGTTGAGGCAAGAAGAGGTGGGAGGATTGTGGGGGAGGGAGTCAATAATGAACAATCAAAGAGGTGGGAACCTTGTTTGTGCACCGTATAGTGTGAGTTGAAGAAAATGCTACCTTACTGATGCTCCTACCTCTTGTAACCCACCAGGATTTATCACTTCAAGTTTCATTGTAAATTTGCTTCATTGGGCATGTTCAACACCACCTTCTTAATATCCCAGAGAATTTTCAAGCCAACATGGTGTGCTGATGGAGCTACTGATCATTATGCCTGCTGTGTTTATTACAAATGTGTTTAGCTGATCAACAAAAAATATTTCTTGTTTTGTTTGAATGAACTTATGAACTGCAGAAAAATATATATCTAACATAACCATTTTACGTTTTAATTTCTCCAGCTGTAGGACACATGAATTAAATATTGCATTATTAATGGCACAATAATATACCTAGTTTTGCATGACAGGAAATTGTAAGTAATCAAATGAAAATATCTAAATAAATCTTTAACTTAAAGTCTTAGTTTGAAACTCCATCAAATTTGTTTTTTGTGATACCTAAGAACCTATTGTGGTGACAGTATGATGAAATTTCAAAAATACTTGAGAAAACACACAAGCTACTCACTGTTGATTTTTTTGATGAGATCTAAGTGTAGGAAATACCTCATTTTGAATATAATGTCTCTCTGGAGTGCATACATGTACCATTTCCCATGTAAAAGGGCTGGTATTTTTTCGCAAATATCTCGGAAAGTAATGTGGTGAGGGGATGACTTTTTGATGTCAATGGAAGGGTGATGTATTTTTATTTAAAATGAGATGAAATTCATTGATTTATAGGTAAATTGATATTTCACTCAAACTACCTTAAGCTACATTTTTTCCCATCACTTGAGGTAAAAATGGCACAATACTCATATGTAGTATGGCTGGGTGACTCAGACATGAGTGAGGAAAGAAAACAATGTATTAATTGACAAATTTTAAGCTATCCGGGACTAGCCACGGAGTTTCACTTTTACGGAGTCACCCGCAATGCACAAGAGTGAACGCCTCTCTGTGTTCAAAGTTCGATCTTTCCTCGTGGGCAGTGGCGCCTATGCGCTCAGTGCGACTGGTTGTTACATTGTATGTCCGGCAGTCGAGAACATCTAGTCCCGTAAAGGTCATAAAAATCCACAGGGAAAGAGGACGCCTCGGTAGCTTAACTGGCTAAAGCACTCGGCCGGAAATCGAGGGATCCGGGTTCGAATCCCAGTCAAGGCGGATGATTTTTTCTCTGTGGAAATTCGCACAAATGTATTAATTCTCTAGTTTGGTGCATCATGGTCAGCAATGCTTATATATAAGGTGACTACATTTGGAAGAAGTTTTGCTGATGCAGTTTTTTGCCTTGGTTCATGAAAAAGAACTCGTATTTTCCTTTGAACAGCGATAGCGCCAAGTATTTGTTATGGGCTTTCAGTCATGTCTGACAGTTTTGCCTTGTATTTTCATTACTTGTATCCTGGAGTCTTTGTTCGAGTTATAGTAGGTTAAAAAACTCAAATGTCAGGATGTAGCAGTAATAAGAAAAAGTTGTTGTTTCTCAATTAAAACTGACTAACAACTAGATAAATGACTGAAATTGTAATATCTGACCAATTACTATAGCATGTGTGCTGAAGTATAGAAGGTTGTTTTCAAGTAAGTTTTATTTCCATTGTCAGCATTTAAGCTTGGAACCTGCAACGTCCTCACTCTCAATACCACCAATTTACTTTGGTCTATTGTGCTGAGCATAATGTCAACCACTTTCACAGTTTCTTCATGATGGGTCAATTAAAAATTTGTCAAATCCCCATTTGTTATTAAATCTTTAGTGACGAATCTTGACTTGGAACTGTAATTTATCCATAAATTATAATTACAAAGTCTAATTGCCGATTTCATTGACATCTCTGCACCTTAATTTTGATGTCGGATCTCTGGCATGTCTTCATGCATGATAGTAGGAAACCTTGCAACTCTTCCCTCTACTTCTTCATACCCCCTTCCTTCATACCCATAATTCCCATGGGCGCAATCCCAGTTCGGTGAATCCCACTCTCCCACGGACTGCTAGTTCATATTCTCCCATACTTCCTCCTCTCCAACCTATTCTTGCCTCATTTATCTTCATATCCATCACCAGCATACAAAATTTTATTATGTCAAATAAACTTAGTTATAGCTTGGTCCGAGTGGTTGCTCAATCTGAAAATCTCACGTTTACCTTTGCTTTTAACTATTATAACATAGCTGACTACACCTTAATATAATCAAGTGCTTCTGATGGTGTGTATGAATGAAGCAGTTGTAATTACATTGCAGAATGCCCTCAGAAGATTGGCAGGTGAGGGAACCATACCTTTGATAGTACAGTATCGTTATAAATTAGAAATTACCTCTGCCTCAAGCTCACAGAAACTGTACTTTTAAGACACTAACTTCAAAAACATTGTTTGGTTTGCTGTTTCACCTTGTTCCCTTGCTTTTAATTTGAAAATTCAAAATGGATGTGGAAAATGCTCAGAGTGTTGGTGCTTATACCAGTTAGTCATGGCAAAAAGGGACCAGGAGTTTTGTATGCACTATGTGCTCAGATGCAAGATACTATAAACCAGCATGTGGAAATGTTCTGTTTAAAAATCATATTACACTGCTCATATTTAAGGGCAGATCTCTTCATTGGAGGATATGGCTAATAACTTCAACCTACTATTCAAAAATTTGTGTCCTAGACAATGGTAATGATTTTCTTCTTGATGACCTTTTACATTGATGTTATAACTTGAATGCTTAATTTAGTGTATGTTTAGTGTACGTTAGCATCTTAAGAAGACATAGTTCCCTCTAAATTGTTTTTTATAAATGCAGTCATATGTATGCCTTTAATAGTGAAGTTGTGCTTGTTTTCAGTTGCTCTCCTTTTAACTGCACAGGTGTAGTGTTACCTTTACACTAATAAATTGTTGGCTAGAACTCTCATTAGTTTTAATTGCAATTTTTTCTCAGTGTATGGTATATGTACATTCCTCTGTAAGGATAAATGTTTGCTCATAACATTGGAGTTGCAAGTGGCACCTGATCCATATTCTGTGAAGCAGGGTGACTTTGAACATTACATATTATTGCTTAAAAGAAAACAGAGTTTGCTTTCACTTTGTTGCCAATTGGTGTCCTCACATAAGGCTCTAAAATATCTGTGAAATCTAGTTTTATTCCTATCAATATCACCATGATCAAAGGCACCCCAGTTATGAAAGTCACCTTATTTTATGGTATTTAATCTTAGAAAACAATACATATTAGGTTATGTATGTACAATGTAGTCCCCAATGTAGTCCCTCCTCATGTTCATCTTAATCCATAGAATGGTAGCCAATTTAAGGAATTGTTCTGCATGTGGGACATACTCTCTTGAGTATTTCTCATTAACTGCATGATGCAATGATCACTTCGTTTGTGTCTTGTTTTCTCACATATTTTTCCATCTCTCTGCTGACCCTCTTAACAGTGTCATAGCTAACCTCTCATATAATTTTTTCATATGACGTATTGACAAACCATTGGTTAACCAGAGGACCACATAGCTTGGGTTTGAAATAACCCCTCTATGTTGAGAGGAAAGGAATATGAGGGATTGGTGAAGCTTACGTACTCCATGACAAACATTTTATACAAGTAACTGGAAATATGGTGTGTAGTCATGTCCATGGATTTGAAGTATATGCACCCTGAAGGAATGAAATTAGCCTCAAAAAATTCATTTTACTTGACCTGAATACTTGTCCTTCCCTACATTTAGGCTTCCTCTAAGATACTCTGATCACATGCGCTGGTGTGAAAGCATGGCAGCTTTGTTTTCAAATTTGAAAATACAAATCTTAGTATGAAAATGTGGTTGTGGCTTGAAAATGAATTTGTTCCCATCTTAGTCTGTCACTAAGATATCAGCTGAAGAAGAGGTGGACCAATACTTAGAGGAACCACTTCTTTCTCCAGATTCAAACATATTTCAATATTGGAAAAACTGTGCCAAATTTCCAGATTTAAAGAAACTGGCTAAAAAATATTTGAGTGCACCACCTGCCACATTTTTTCCAAAGAAGTAAGTGCCTAATTATGTTAATAATGTTATTATGCTCTAAACACATGGGAGTGCAGGGGAGGGACAGGGGAGGAGGGAGAGGATAGGTGGGGGCGGGAAGTGGAAGAAATTTGAAAGGAAGAAGTAGTATGAGCAGAGGTGATAGAAGAA
Organism: Ceriagrion tenellum; assembly: GCA_963169105.1. Taxonomy (NCBI): domain Eukaryota; kingdom Metazoa; phylum Arthropoda; class Insecta; order Odonata; family Coenagrionidae; genus Ceriagrion; species Ceriagrion tenellum. Next base: position 1,018,381 of record OY720634.1, read on the forward strand.
GTTAGTGGGATTTATTGAGTCCTGGCGGAGAGAAAGCATGGAAAAAATAAATACAAGAGGACTCAAGATCTTTGAGTTGGTGTGGGGAGGAGGAAGGGGGAAGGGAGGCGAGAATACCAACCAACATATAAAAAATTTATAAAATAAATAAAAAAAAATTTATTTATTTATTTTCCGATTTTGATTCTTTCAAATCGATTCTTGATTCTGATTCCATTGTTTCTTATTCCTAATAACAGATTGGATATTGTTATACCAGTAACATACGACTATCATTCAAATTCAAGTATTGGCTGAAATAAAATAAAGACAATTAAGGCACTCAAAAAGTATGTTTATTGAAAATTAGCAAATATATCCTCAGCTTATTCAGGTAGAGAAAAAGATCCTACAAATTGATAGCCAACACCAAAAAATTACTGAGACAAATATGATGTGGTAAATGAAATTTGATTTGAATATTTATCTATCTGGAATTGGAATCAACTTTGGGCGATCGATTGTCGATACCGATTATAATCCTGAGAATCGATGGAATCGAGAATCGACATTTGGATTTGACTCATCCTTAATATATTTATGATACACATTGAATATTTCAAACAGAAAGGTAGAAAGAACGTGGATAGGAACACATTATATTTATATATGCATACATTTATTTCTATTTTTATCTATTTTTACAGTGAAAGAAGACATTATGCATGTATGTGATACTCATGTAAACATTGTGCCTCTAATCATATGAAAATTTTGATCCAACTTTAGGAAAAACTAAACATGTATCTTTTTATTAGTATTCATTACTGATAGGCACTATTGCTAGCTGGAGGTTCTTTGGAAGGTGCATTTCTAAAGTTTGTGGAAACATTGCAGGCCTCCTGGAAATGCTATTGCTTTTCAGCTTTTTTGTGTTTGAAATTTGAGATTTTCCATTTTATTCTTTCCAGACAAGTGTTGTCGGAAGCTCTCCTTTTCGAGAACGATTAGGAAGCAACCGGATGACAGATAAACCACGTCCAAGGTTGGTTCTTTATTTTGGTGAATATGAGGTGTGTGGCTGTTCCTTAATCTGTGGATCTGAGTGCATGATATCCATCAAAATTTGCTATGAAGTGCCAGCTCCAAGCTCAAAGAATATTGGTATTCATGTGTGTGTACGTTAGTTAATTCAAATGGAATCACTCACCACGGCATGTCCCCTCATGGCATGGATTTTCTTAGACTTTTTATTGCACATGCCAAATTAATTTGTTTTTCTGATTTTTTCATGGTAATGGCTAGAAGTTGTCACATTTTTCTCATTTGTGAATCTATCTTGTGACATTTGGTGCTGAATTGTAGGTGATGGTTTGTGAAAATGATTCAAAGAACATTTAAAGTTTTGTGCACATATTTGTAAATATTGCATTAAATGGAAACTTATAGTTTTTTGCTGTACAAGATGTCTGAAGACTGGAAAATAGCCTACATCCCACCGATATTCAAAAAGGAAATAGAAGGGACACAGGAAATTACCAGCCTGTATCGTTAATATCACCTTTATGCAAGATCCTTGAACACATTGTCTATTGCAATATTATGGCATTCCTGGATAATCATAATTCTTAACTAGCAGTCAGCTAGGATTCTGTAAGGGCAGGTCCTGCAAAACACATGATATCCTAAAATCAGGTGAATCGAAGAAGCAGGTCAATGTGATATTCCTTAATTTCAAGAAGGCATTCGACATGGTTCCTCACAAAAAAGTCATTTATTTATTGCATTAATGCGGAGTTAATATGAAAATAGTGCATTGGATAGGAGACTTTCTCATTGATCGAAAACAAAAAGTACTTATTGATGGTTTTAGCTGTGATAGGGTCGAAGTCACATGTGGTGTTCCTCTAGGAAGTGTGGTCGGACCTATTTTATTCATTATTTATATCAGTGACCTAAGTTCTCGAGGTAACAGTAAATTAAGATTATTTGTAGATGATATATTTATCTATCATGAAATAATCAATGAGGCACACTTAGAAGTTCCGTCATCGGACCTTAGCAACGTTCATTTGTGATGCCAGGAGTGGGGGCTAGAATTAAATCTTAGTAAATGCAGCACTGTTCACTTCTTACGAAAGTCATCACACAAATGCCATACCTATACTGTGGATGGAGTAAACATAAAGCCTTCAGATACAGTAAAATATCTTGGAATTACCTTAACTTGATATATCGTGGGGAACACAAGTACAAAACATATGTGGCACAGCATTAAAGAAACTAGGATTTGTTAAGCGTATGATAAGAAGTTCCGCGGAAGAAAAAGTAAATGAGAGATGTAGATGATGTTAACAGTTTCTAACTTTTATAAGTAGGTGCAACTTTCTTAGAAGTTTTGCAATTACTAAGCCATGACATTTTTACCAAGAGGAGAAATTCATGAGGGTGTTCCTTATTCTTTCATTAAAAAAAATGATAATATATAATCTTTACAATGTTCAGTTTTTATGGCTTAAAACTAGGGATGGACCGATACCAGAAATTTCCGATACCGATTCCGATACCAGTTCTCCTCCCCCCGATACCATTACCGATACCAATACTACTCCATTCTAGGTATAATACAAACTCAGCATTTCACCACAAGCACTTTAAGCTGGCTCGGCCAACTAAGAAACCAGATTATGGAAACAACCATTATTACACAGGCAAAACACTAAATTCACTGAAAAAGTTTTAATAATAATGATATTTTCATTCTTCAGCAGGTCAAGTGATGTAGAACTCGTCAACGAAACTATACTCAAAGCACAAATACAAGATAAAAGACAAGTGTATACATGGCAACACAGTTAATAGACAAATTATACATACTGTAAATATAGTCAATAACACTGTATTAAAAATATTAGATAAAAGAAAAGTTATGAATGCATGAATGAATGAAAAGGAATGAATATGAAATGAAGTTTCTACCATTGTCTGTAACTATGACATTTACTTTGTCAACTACATTCCATTCTTCAAAACAATCATGAAGAAAATTACTTATGTTTTCTCCTGCATGAGTTCCCACAGTAAATGGGATAACAGCCAAAGAAATGTGCTTTAGTTCACAATCTGGTGTTATAAAATGACCTGTCAAGGCCAAGTAGTCGTCATTAGCAGTAGATGACCACATTTCTGTAGTAATGCTTAAGGTTTTTGGCTCAACTGTAAGTAGTAGCTCACAAACTGAGTTTGTTGTAGTCTTGTACATTGTTGGCTCCAAATTTCACTGCATTTTTTACCGGACATGACTCTTTTTTTCCTTGACTGTTATTGCAAATAATCACATTTCATCAAATTATTCCCACGCTACCATGAAGTCAGCATTGCGTAGCTTAAGTAAACGACATTACTTCGACACGCGATTCCATGTAAGGAAGAGAAAATTGCAAAAACTGCTTTATCGTAAAAACAAAAGCATGTAGTCATAAGTTAATTTGCCTAATTATTGATTTTTAATTATCTAATGTAATTAAAAAAATATAACTTTGGTGTTCGAAAGAAATGCACTTTGAAACTGTCTCTGTCTTACAATTAGATAACCTTACTGATGGCATTTGGTACCAGAGCACTCTAGCGGTAGAAGTCGACACTTCGTTTGATTGGCCATATTGGCGGTAAAAATCTGAAATTTGAAAATATCAGAAAAGCACTGACTTGACTGCCGATACCGATGCTACCGATAACATAAATATCGGCCGATACTTTATATCGGAATCGGTCCATCCCTACCTTAAACAACTGTTTTTGTATGCATTGCAGAAAAAATACTTCATATAATTACGAATAGTGGAGGAGATGCTGATAGTAAATTTTCATGCCATTATTTAATTATGAATTATTATTTAGAGTTGACACTGTAAAGTTTGAAGTGTTATGCTTTTGTGGAATAATAGGGGTTAATGGGAGTTTTGACCTGACAAAATCGCAATTGCTCGTATTTGTGGATGAAGTTGCATTAGAGGAGGGAAGGTTGTTGCCATGATTTTTAATTAATAAATCCAATTTAATTTAAAATTTTATTTTTCATAACACCTTGCCAGAGCTATTATGTTATTCTCAGGGCATGCAACCTGCTAGACATCCAACATCTTTTTTGCCTTTATGGATTATCTTGTTTGTTCATTTTGTTGTTAAGTTACTCTGAGAAAATGTTATGGTTGTGTTCTTACTTACTGTTATGAAAATGTCTCATTTAAAAACATTAGAAGATGTTCAATGTAGCACTTTAAATTAATCGTCCAGACTGGGGAAAAATGTGGTAACTTTAAGCCATCACTGTTTTAATTGAAGGTGCATATTTTACTAGCAGTTTTTCGTTGAAAAAAAATTTAGATGCCTTTTTTTTAAAAATTCTGGAAACTTTCATTTGATTGTAGCTCAGGCCTGTCTATGTAAGAAAAAGAATTTGAAAAAAATATCATGTTGTGTGGGCTCGAAATGTTTTTTCTATTATGTGATTTGATGTGGAATGACCCTCATTGATGATTTAATACAGCATTCTTAATCTTTGCTTCTGTTTGTTTTTCATTTGGTTTGTGGCTACCATTTTGTTCCTGTTAAGAATAACTTAATGGGTCTGTTCTCTATTTTTGCCTTTCAGGTGTTCATGTAGTTATTTCTGGCTAGTCTTGATGAGACAATGCATTGTTATTGGATTATTTTTACCAATAGAAAAAATTTAGACAAATATAATGCTTACTAATGAGGCATGTTCAATTCTTATAAGTGCCCAGATATGGCATTCAACTACTTTGTTGGTTTTAATACCTATATATCTAGCTTTAGATGATATATGCAGCTCTTGATCCATGTTATATAATTCTATTGTATGTTAAAAATCTGAAGTTGAAGTGTTATATATTCGTTCATTCATTCAATCAGACCGCTCAGCGGCAAATACACACATAAATGTTTATACAGAAATGTAGAAAGAAAGTGGATAGTAACACATAAAATAAACAAACACAATGGTGGTGTGAAGATGGAAAGATTCCAATTGCAGATTCCAGATAAAATTCGACTTGACCGGGAATCGAACCACGGACCTTTGGATTTCGCGTCCAATGCTCAGACCACCAAGCTACCCAGTCTACTAAGAATCCACTGGAATCGGCAGGGGGTTTATAGGAACAAACACTCACCAAGGCATGACCCACGAGAGCGGCCAATAGATGGCGCCAGGGCTGCTTTTCACCCACCGGCAGAGAGAGAATGACATACACAGAGGGCGAAATGAAAGAATAACTCAAGCACACAGACAGTGGTGAAAGATATAGAACAGGCGTTTTGGGGTACGCTAACCCAAGTAGGAAAATGAGCCGTTCAGGCCATACAATCCTTTGTTTATTCACTCAGTCTGCTCAGCGGCAAATACACACATAAATGTTTATACAGAAATGTAGAAAGAAAGTGGATAGTAACACATAAAATAAACAAACACAATGGTGGTGTGAAGATGGAAAGATTCCAATTCCAAATTCCAGATAAAATTCGACTTGACCGGGAATCGAACCACGGACCTTTGGATTTCGCATCCAATGCTCAGACCACCAAGCTGCCCAGTCTACTAAGAATCCACTGGAATCGGCAGGGGGTTTATAGGAACAAACACTCACCAAGGCATGACCCACGAGAGCGGCCAATAGATGGCGCCAGGGCTGCTTTTCACCCACCGGCAGAGAGAGAATGACATACACAGAGGGCGAAATGAAAGAATAACTCAAGCACACAGACAGTGGTGAAAGATATAGAACAGGCGTTTTGGGGTACGCTAACCCAAGTAGGAAAATGAGCCGTTCAGGCCATACAATCCTTTGTTTATTCACTCAGTCTGCTCAGCGGCAAATACACACATAAATGTTTATACAGAAATGTAGAAAGAAAGTGGATAGTAACACATAAAATAAACAAACACAATGGTGGTGTGAAGATGGAAAGATTCCAATTCCAGATTCCAGATAAAATTCGACTTGACCGGGAATCGAACCACGGACCTTTGGATTTCGCATCCAATGCTCAGACCACCAAGCTACCCAGTCTACTAAGAATCCACTGGAATCGGCAGGGGGTTTATAGGAACAAACACTCACCAAGGCATGACCCACGAGAGCGGCCAATAGATGGCGCCAGGGCTGCTTTTCACCCACCGGCAGAGAGAGAATGACATACACAGAAGGCGAAATGAAAGAATAACTCAAGCACACAGACAGTGGTGAAAGATATAGAACAGGCGTTTTGGGGTACGCTAACCCAAGTAGGAAAATGAGCCGTTCAGGCCATACAATCCTTTGTTTATTCACTCAGTCTGCTCAGCGGCAAATACACACATAAATGTTTGTACAGAAAGGTAGAAATAAAGTGGATAGGAACACATGAAGTGAACAAACACAATGCTTTAGTTTATTTTATGTGTTCCTATCCACTTGAATTTACAGTTGGATAAAGCTACGTCGACATCGAGAAAGGTTATATGGGTGGAAGATATAGTAGAGGTAAATTATGCGGAAGAGGAGTCATTGAGAGAGGAAATGAAGGAGGTTAGGGAGTCGATGTCATGTGTTCAAAGTAGAAAAATGTCATCTATGTAA